>WOAB01000527.1:1200000-1800000 GCA_027886185.1 Rheum nobile | reverse complement strand
TGTAGTAATTATATATAATTGTGAATCATAAACTTTTTATAATATATAGAAGATTATATATTATTAATATAATTGTTAATATATGAAATTGTCACTTTAGTACTTTTCGGATTTGAGAAATTGTTTAAATTTTGGGCTAAATAAATATGGCAAGAAATGAAGAAAAAAAACAATTCATCTTTAAAAGTTAGCATTCAATGACCTAGAATGCTAACTTTTAAATATATATAGATGGTTATTTTTCATGCTTAATAGAAATATAAATTGAACTATGTTGAAATATTAACGTGAAGATATAATAGTTATATAACGATATGAAAATAAAGACTTTTCAATTGATTAATATGTAATAATTGTATATAATTGTGAATCAAAAACTTTTTATATTTTATAGAAGATTATAGATTATCAATATAATTGTTAATATACGAAATTGTCACTTTAGTACTTTTTGGATTTGGAAATTGTTTAAATTTTGGGCTAAATAAATAAGGCATGAAATGAAAAAAAAAAACTATTCATCTTTAAAAGTTAGCATTCAATGACCTAGAATGCTAACTTTCAAATATATATAGATGGTTGTTTTTCATGCTTAATAGAAATATAAATTGAACTATGTTGAAAATTTAACGTGAAGATATAAGAGTTATACAACGATATGAAAATGAGAACTTATTAATTGATTAATATGTAGTAATTGTATATAATTGTGAATCACAAACTTTTTATAATATATAGAAGATTATATATTATTGATATAATTGTTAATATATGAAATTGTCACTTTAGTACTTTTCGGATTTGAGAAATTATTTAAATTTTGGGCTAAATAAATATGGCAAGAAATGAAAAAAAAACAATTCATCTTTAAAAGTTAGCATTCAATGACCTAGAATGCTAACTTTTAAATATATATAGATAGTTGTTTTTCATGCTTAATAGAAATATAAATTGAACTATGTTGAAAATTTAACGTGAACATATAAGAGTTATACAACGATATGAAAATGAAGACTTTTCAATTGATTAATATGTAGTAATTGTATATAATTGTGAATCAATTTTTTTTATATATTATATAGAAGATTATAGATTATCAATATAATAGTTATTATATGAAATTGTCACTTTAGTACTTTTGGGATTTGATAAATTGTTTAAATTTTGGGCTAAATAAATAAGGCATGAAATGGAAAAAAAAAAACTAATTCTTCTTTAAAAGTTAGCATTCAATGACCTATAATGATAACTTTTAAATATACTAGAAATCGAAGCCCGTGCTTCGCACGGGTCATTTGTGTATATGTAGTGTCACGATATACAAAATAAGTTTGTAATACATGGATCTTTGTTTTTTTTATGTTAGACATATATTATTTGATATTTATTTAAATTTAAGTATGCTAGGTATAAAATATTATGATTGTACATAAGAACCGGGTTATTTTATTTTTTATAATTTTGGTTAGAAGTATAATTTTAATTTTGAATTAAAGTGGAAGTTTGTTTTTATAGGGATGTGTTTATATTTTGATGAAAGTTTTTGTGAATATTTTATAAATCTTCTATATCTAATATAAAGTTTGCATTTTTGTGCATTAAGTGTGTTCATTCAATACCATACAATTTTGAAAGCATTAAATCGGCTTTGGCTCTAGCGGGTGGAGTAACCATGACTGTTTCCCCATCGAGTTTTTTGATCTTCTACGATCTATTGAACAAAAAATCTACGAAGAAAATGATACGAATCCTAAAAAGGTAACAGTTGACGGAAAAGACGGGGGATATAGATATCAAAGAAGAATTCCCAAAAGGAGAAAAAATCTGTACCGGATTATTTTTAAAATAAAATTAAAAATAATAACATCATCTAAATTGTGTTCTAGTTTTTTTTCTTTGTTTTGAGAAAGTAAGGAATTCAAATTTTTGTTCCTTTTTATTTTGAAAAATTGAGGAGTTCACAAAGGTATTTTCTTAAGAAAAAAATATTTTTAGTGTTTTAAAAATTATGTAAAAGTAAAAAAATTTACACATTTCTCTTAATTGTACTACATATATTTTTCTATTGATAAATACATTTTATCCAAGCAACTTTTAATAAGAAAATATATATTTTTATAAAAGTCTTTATAAATAGTCACATCAAACAAATCCTTCTAATCTAACCTATTAGATTGTCATTATCACGATGTAGAGAACTTATAATATTTGTTGATTTGTCGTTAAAGGGTTTAGTTTGAATAGAATTGAAAAAAAAAGGTAGAGTTGAATAAATCTTGAATTCTTAATTGTTAAATAAGAATTTTTTAATCATGATTATCTTTTTTTATATAATTATTATATTTTTTAATTTTTACTTTTGTCAACATATAACTTTTTTGCTATATAATTTTTGAATTCTATCAAAGAGTTTTCTTAAAAAATACAATAATATGACCAATAATGTTTAAACTTCATAGTTGAATTTTTACATTAATATAACATTGAGGATTCAATCGATCATTTAAAATTTGAAGGATATTTTTCGTATTTTTCTATAGGGCACTCATTGCTTAGTTTAAAATGTTTTATAGAGTGAGGGCATGTTTTATGATAAAGAAATTTACAATTTTGTTTTTAATCTGATAAGTATTTTGAAAATCATTACAAAAAAAACTTTGCTAAACAAATGTGGCTTTTGCCATTGTTTTGTCCTACTTATCTAATTAAAAGCTAACATTGAATGACAAAAAGCCAACTTTTAAGTGGATATAGATAGATAGTATGACATTGATTATAAATTCCGGTAAAACGACGACGTTTAATCATGATCAGTGTGAACGAACAATTCGGTTGATTATGAAAGCATGCCCAATATGAGGTGGTGACCGGAGTTTGGGGCGACAGATTAGTCATTGACGCGGTGGTGGAGGCTCTTTTCATGATCGGCGCCCAAAAGGTCTTCTTTCATCTTCTGAGTGGTCTTCTTCCAATACCCCCACGATTCCTTCTTCCCCTCCGCCTTTGACTCCCCTGTTTCGAACACCATTTTGGCTGCCTTCCGAGTCCCCTTCTTTGCCACGAAACCCACCATCTCACCGATCCCGCTTCCGCCGGACTCCCTTTTCCTGTCTGAAACGTCGTTGTCGTTCTCATCACCGTGCTTCGCGCCCTGGAATTGAGTCGGTTAATTTCTCATCAAATTAGGGTTTATTGCAATTGAAATTGGAATGAATCGAGTCTAACTTCACCTGAGTAAAATGGGAGAATATTGGGCGAGGGAGAGCTGCTGGGATATATGGCTAATCCCAATGCTCTGCCTCCTCCTCTGTTGGTCGTCGTCCACAGGGACATCGTCGAATTCCCTCTTTGATTGCTCCCGCCGGTGGTTGTGATAACAAATCAGATTATATAATTCACAGGAAATTGGTTTTCGAATTGAAAAGTATTGTAGTGATTGATGATATTTGTGACTGTCAACTGACACGTCTCTTGGAAATGGACACGTCTTCCGTTTTGTAGCTCCACCTTTATACGGTGGCTGAATCTGATGCTTTCAAAACTAAAGCAACACGTATGAGTTATGACCCCTGTCTAAAACCGCCATACTTGCACTTTGTTTAATTGGCCTTTTAGACTTGGATCATTAACCACAATCAGACAATTAACAAATCAATAGGCAACTTAGATTTTCAACTGCATTGCTATATACATCCAAACACACTCTGTTTCTTCATGTTTTTTATTTCCCTCGGGAAGATCATTTGAGTTATCCAAGGAATGGACATCTCGCGGATTTTACACATACCATTTTTAGTTGTTACTCAAATTTGACCAATTTACAACTCATGAAATATAAATAAGGGTGTGTTTGGATTCCTCAATAATCATTTTAGTACAGAATCCAAACAGACCCTAAGTACTAGAGAGCAAAGCTCATCCTCTTGCGTCTTTCACTGGAATGCAATAAAGAGGTGGCCAGCTATCAATGCAGAAGAAGAAGAAAAATGAAGAAATTGAAGGCTTGAAGCTCAATTGAGATCTTATTACTTGACAATCAATGGAAGGAAACAGAGCAGCATCCCGACAAGCATAACAATCCCTCTGAACCGGTAATTTGCAACCATTACAATATAATTTCAAGGAACACAAAAATCTAAACTATCATGCCAATTTTTACCAAGAAATTGTTTGGTAATAGACAACCACTGTGAAAAAAAGAAGAAGAAAACCCTAGCAAATCGAATCCGAATTCATCCAATTTGTTTTAGCTCCTCTTGCTCTTTGTAGGCTTTGTCTCTTCGACATCATCATCATCCTCATCTTCGGACAAGTCTTCATCGTTATCACTATTCTTCGCGAGAATACTAACTTGTACGCTCACCTCTATAGCCGGCCAATCGACTCTTCCAAACAAAGCCATGTCAAGCGATCAACCAGAAAGTCCAAAATTGGTCGTGCCGCCAGCAGAAACCGGATCCTGTGCTGTTGGATTGACCGGCAAAGAAAGCAATACTCCATGGGTCATACCAATTGAACAACAAAAAATAGTATACCAAATAATGCAGTAGCAATACTCCATGGATCATACCATGGTGTATGACATGAAAGGTAATGGAAGTGAAGGTCGTTGTAGATGTCACCACCACTATTTAAAGGCCTGATTTTCACACGTTTTTGACAACCTCTTCATGTTAGTGTAGATGAAAGGGTTGGCCTCTTCATTGCCTCTCATAACTGTAAGAATTGGTAACGTTCCTTGGAGTACGTTGATGGAGGTTTAATAGCTTTATAACCTACTTGTGGCTGTGTAACATCATCAGCTTTTTGGCCCAATTATGCACTCTAGTAAGTCCTTTAGGCCCAATTGTGCAATTTCTTTGGCATGGCCCATTAAAGCATTAAGTTGTTTAAATCATTTTTATTTTAGGGGCTTAAAAGTTAGCTTTCAATGCAGCAGATAGCTAACTTTTAAATATATATTGATTACTCCCTCCGTCCCTTAATTTTGTTCCCATTTGACTGGATATACTTGCTGAAGCGAGTTTTGTATCGTTAATATCTCTAATTACATATTAATAAAAATTATAATTTTTTAATATTATCAAAGTACTCGTTAAGACGAATCAAACAAGACCCCACATGACTATGTTTTTTCTTATATATTGGAAGAAATCTTAAAGATTCTCTTCAACTATGAATAGTATACAAAAAAGAAACGGGAACAAAATTAAGGGACGGAGGGAGTAATAAAATCTGGGCATGACACAAAAACATATGTCGGTTAGTGATCTGTAGTTCTATTAACTTTACCCAACCCTTTTTAATACAGAAAACTTCATTCACTCGTGATTCTAAAAAATTCTATAGTTGTGTAAATTATTTTCCTTACTTTGTATGATACTCTTGATTAGACCTGTTATAAAGCAACCCGATTCGATCAGACTATATTTGACCCAAAAAGTCACTGAGTCAAAAAAGACTTGATCTCGAAAAAAACCCTAAACTCGACCCGAATCCAAAAGACCCGACTCGAACCCGAATTTGAGCCTGTTATTTCATATATTTTTATATCATTTATATTAAATATTTTAATATACTTTTTAAAATAATCATATAATATCAATTATTTATTATTGATTATTTTATTAAATTTAAATTTTAAAATAATCATCATAAAAAACGAATACTTATAATCCGTTGGGTCGACCGGCCTCGAGCAAAATCCATTACGACCCGATCCGATTAATCCAAAAAAATTAATGACCCGATCGACCCAATACGACTTGATTCGAACCCGACCCAGTTAACATGTCTATTCTTGATAGACTTATTTTGATAATAAACTAATATTCTAAAAAAATGTTTAAACTCTTTTAGAAAAATTTAAAGAATTTAAATAAATAAAATTGACATAAGTATTTTCAAAATAAGGTTTTTGTGCATAGGTTAGAAAAATGGTTTGATACATATGGTGCTTAGATCCGTGTTATGATTTGGATATATTTTCCTTTTAACATTGAAAAAACTCATTTAAAAGTGAAAACAACAATTAGAATATGCAAACCAGAACCCCTATCTGTAAACACTCTCTATGAACCCTAACTTTCCCCCCCCTCTTTTCCTCCTTCACCCCTTGGCCAGCCGCCACTTGCACCATCTTCCCACCCCTCTTTTATGCCTCCGATCGGCAACCACTCCTAGCGGCTCCACTGTTGCGACCACCTCCCGACCCTAGATCCCTTGGATCAACCAACACAAAGCTCCAGATCCAAAACCCATCTTAAAAGGATTTTGCAAAAAGTTCTACCCCTTCTAGTAATCGCTATCTCTGGATTTCTGCAGACCAAACCCGTCAGTTTCCTGTTGCAAAAAGCAACCATGGAGCCTCTTCTCTTCCTACCTGTATTTACCTCTCAAAGAATTGTCTCATTTCCCTCTGGCGAAGCGACTGCCTTCATGTGGTCAACCTCTGGGAATGTCAAAGGGCTTATATTATAGATCCCTTGTCAATGTTGTTTGCCTTGACTCGGATCGGCCTCCCTAAGGCGAAGAAGAGAGGCAGGGACGACTGGAGGCTTCTCCTTGGCCTCTTGAATCAAATATCATCCCCTCGTCGAGTTTGGTGGAGGCGCTGGATTTTTTGGTGGTGGATCTCTCCTTGGCGGGGCTATGGTGTTGTGTGGTGGCCTTCTGATATGTCTCGGTTAGCCTTTCACAACAATTTTTTTAGGGATGATTGTAGCTTATGTTCTTGCTCGCTTGTCCCTATCTTGAATCTACTTCACTCATATTTCATGAATTGGAACTTTAACAACTCTATTTTCCCCCTTTCCTGGTTTTATACATTCGTTATCAACTACATTATGCATCAATTCATCGTTGTTACTAAATTCCTTCTAAATATGCGTATTATGTATGTTTTTACCCCTAACTGTGTGCTCTCCAGATTGCACTTTTATATCTATAGCCCCTTTCATAGGCTTTGCTATGCTAATACCGTCCTAAAAACTGGATCCTCCCCCTTGTATAAGAGAAAGGAAACACCTATTAATACATACCGTAATTTGGCTTCACAAGCCACATCTCATCTTTACCATATACTGATGCTGGATAACAACAATTACACCAAGGCTTCACAAGCCACTGTTATTGTTGGCAGGAAAACCATCACTTGTAGCATTCTTACTTTAAACATTGCAAACATTACATCCTTAGCAGATGAAACGACTGTTGTGACAGATTCTATGGGGCATAACCCCCCTAATACTGAACCAAAAATTGCTTTTATTATCCTTATTAGTGACCACTGCTTAGAAGTAAAGCATCCTTCTTACAAGGAGTTTGCTCTTCTGCTACTAGCATGTCAACAACAATTCAATACTACTTCCTACAACAACAGATCCGACATAGAATTAACCGAATGTAACTATGCTTTTAAAGGCTTGTATAAACATAATACCCCATTTCCCTAAATGGCATGGATATTAACATGATCCCTCCCTGCTACAAAACAATATGTAACAAGATAATACCCCATTTGCCCAAAATTACTAGCTTAAGAACTGTATGTACATTATTCATGTATTTATCTCAAAGGATCTGTCTACTTCTAACGATCTTGAACATGTCACAACTCATAAGCCCGTATGCTGGGGAAGATCTATCAAGCAAATTCACAAGGCGACACCAACCGATAATATGGGTCTTATGGCCTCCAAGCCTGGAAGGGCATGAAGCTGTAATGTATTTATATGCACAACACTATCCACAAGCACTTTTAGATTCAACTGCCTACTCTCCTATTTGTTTATGGGTTGTAGTTGCTAGATCAACAAATGCCATTTTGACAAACCTTTGTAAATTTGTGTTTCCAAAACTTTGTATTGAACTCATCAACTCGTACAATATTAACTCCTTACCTTACTACTACCAAGTTGATGCATTACTATATTGTAACCTAGTACGAATCAGATGGGTTCTCTACTTCTGGCTTGTACTTACCCAGGAAATCATAAAACAGACCCTAAAGGGAGTCCATCACACTCAGTGGCATGCATGGCAACTCATTTCTCAGCACAAATCCCATAGACCTGCTCAATTTAAACTTGAAAAGAAACATACCACTCGTAAAGTATCTCCTCATATAGCCCCTATGGACTCGGTCACACTTCAACATACCCTCTATGAACCCAAACCTGATAAACTTACCAAATCTCCTTGGCCCAAAAGCAGCGCTCCTTATCCTACTAAAACTGAACCCCTAACTATGGTACTATATCATCACCCCCATAAAATAGCAAGACCAACTTACTTGCAAAACAATCCCAAAGTGTTTAAATGAAGATAAGCCTTTGGAATTGTAGAGGCATTAGGCGTAAAAACCTCTGGACTGACATCGAGTCCTTTTTTAAAATTGAAAAAATACAAATTATGGCTCTAGTTGAAACGAGAACAAACAAAGAGCCACAACAACTTCTGTGGAGGAAAGCTGGTTTTGATAACTTCCATTTCTCACTAGCAGTTGGATTTTCAGGTGGCTTATGCGTCATGTGGAAGTCATACCAACTATATAACGAATTTTGTGAACTTTCTCATATAGATCCCCGCTTTATTGCGATTAAATACAAAATATTAGACAAAGCAATTTGTATCATGATGATCTTCATTTATGCTCCCCCAGGAGAAAATGAGAAAGATCACTTCTGATCTAGGCTAGCAAACTTCGTCTTACAGACAAATATTCCATGTATTCTAATTGGAGACCTCAACGAAATACAAAGTAATACTGAAAAGATCGATGGTGCTCATCTCTCACCATCGAAATTTCTTAGACTAATGAACTTTAAAAATAAATGCGATCTCATTGATATTCCAACCCAAGGTGGGGATTTCACCTGGAGAAAAAACAGAACGGAGATTGATAATCAATATTCAAAACTAGATAGAACCCTGATTCATGACCAAATTTTACAATGGTTCCTAGGCATCCTTACAAAAAATCATGCATTTACAACTTCAGATCACTGATCTGTATCTGTTATATTAGAAAACCAATCTCATATAAAAAAAGCTCAACCCTTTAGATTTGAGAAAATCTGGACATATCGAAAAGACTTTGAAAACATTGTGAGACAGGCCTGGCGTATCAACACGAGGGGATCTCACATGTTTAACCTCATCAAAAAGACCTATACACTTAAAGTAAGTGCTAAACATTGGAATAAAACAACATTTGGAAATATATTTAAACAACTTAAAGAAGTGGAGGAATCACTAACCTCTATCCAAAAGGAAATAATTACCAACCCATCACAAAACCTCATAACTAAACAAAACAGATTAATATCGAAAAAGGAAAACCTCATTTCTTTCCACAAAAAATATTGGAGTCAACGTGCTAAAACAAAACATATAAAATCAATTGATACTAATTCTAATTACTTCCACCGCATTGCTACAGGCAGACGGAATCGGAAAATAATTAGAGAAATCCGCACTAATGAAGGTACCATCATTATTGGGTTGGAAAACATTCGTAACGAAATTAGATCAGATTTTGAAAGAAGATTTAAGAAAAGCAACATTGACAATAATATTCTCACACAATACCTCACAAACATAAACAATGAGATCACTAACCAAGATAACGTAGCACTTACCAAACCCGTCACAAATGAGGAAATTATAAATGCGATTTTCAGAATTGGCAGTAACAAATCCTCAGGTCCTGATGGGATGTCTGCCTTATTCTACCAAAAATACTGGAATATTGTGGGGCCTATGGTCATTAAAGCTGTTAAAAGCTTCTTCCACTCTGAAAAACTCCTTAAACAAATAAACCACACCTTTATCACCCTTATTCCAAAATGTGAAAACCCAACCTCTACTAACCACTATAGACCCATCAGTCTATGCTCCACTATCTATAAAGTAATCTCCAAAATCATGACCGATAGAATGAAACCTATTCTAAATAATATAATTCACCCCTTATAAGGTGCTTTTGTAGCAGACCGAGCAATACAAGACAATATCCTTATAGCTCATGAGATTTTCCATTCTTTCCGGTCCAAGAAAGGAAAGGAGGGATGGGTAGCAATCAAACTCGACATGGAAAAAGCATACGACAAGATTGAATGAGACTTTATTCTCAAAGTCCTAGAAAAATTTGGATTTGTCACTCGATTCATAGGGTGGATCAAAGAATGCATTGAAACAGTCTCCTTCTCAGTGCTCGTCAATAACGGACCAACTGATGTTTTTTACCCCCAAAGAGGTCTATGTCAAGGCGATCCTTTATTACCCTTCCTTTTCATACTAGGAGCAGAAATACTAGCAAGAAAACTTCAAAACAAAAGCAACTGTAGCAATAACCAATTGGGCTTCCAAATCTCTAGAAGAGGGACCAATATTCCCTTTTTATCCTTTGCTGATGATATCCTCATATTTGGCAAAACTAACCAATCGGCATGCTCTAAAATTAAGACTATCATCGAAGAATACTGTTCCATTTCAGGACAGTCTGTCAACTACCACAAATCAGCATTTCAAACTACCAATAACACTTCTACTAACACAAAAAACATCATACAATCGGTACTTAGTATCCCAAGTACGACTTCCCTCGAAAAATACTTAGGGTGTCCTATTATCAATGGAAAAGTAAACCAATACACTTTTAAGGATACCATTTTGTCAACCACTAAGCAACTCACAAAATGAAAAGCAAATTCACTCTCACAATGCAAGAAAGTAGAGCAGCCCTGATTAAATCTAACCTAGCGGCTAAACCAAATTACATTATGCAAAGTTTCATGCAACCATCCTACATCTACAAAAACCTTGATACTCTTAATAGAACGTTCTTCTGGAATAAGGATCAATCTTATAAACCCTTAATAGGTTGGAATAAAATATGCAAAAACAAAGAAAATGGAGGCAATGACATCAGAAAGACACAAGACATGAACAAAGCATTACATATGAAACTCCTATGGAAAATCATGGCTGAGCCAAACAATATATGGGTCAAAATCATCACCGAAAAATATCTCAAAGATACCAATATTCTCCATTACAGTAAAAAAGGAAATCACTCACGGCAATGGTCTCAACTACTCAAACAAAGAAAAGAATTCAATTATGGCCTCCAATGGCTTGTCGGAGATGGAAACTCCATCAATTTCTGGACTGACAACTGGATATCAGATATTAATCTTAGAAATAACACCCTACCACATACAACTATCAACACTAACATTAAAGTAAATGAATTCATCAACAATGATAAAACATGGAATCACACCAAACTATAAGAAATTCTCAATCCAACTGTTGTTAACAAAATCCTTGACATACCAATCGCAATACACTCTATCCCTGATAGACTGTATTGGGCCCCCAACAGAAATGGTTGGTTCACTACAAAATCGGCATTCGAACTAATCACTAAACAACAAACACCCTCCAATAACAAACTGGCCTGGATTTGGAAACTAGACACTTACCCAAAGGTACAAAAATTTATTTGGAAAATATGTCATGATGGTCTACCCACCAAACAAAGATTAGCCATGAAACATGTTCTTGTTCCCCTTGCTTGTGATTCTTGCGATAACCCTCTCGAAGACCTTATCCACTTTCTCACACAATGTTCCTTCACGCTCAAACACATCAAATAACAAAATCCAAAAATTAAAACCATAGTCAGAAACCTAGACACTACAAACAAAAAAAACAAGGGACATTTTGGTTGAACTAACCTCCCTCCTCAGTAAACAAGAATTCATATGCCTCATCACTACTTGGTGGAGACTTTGGATTAACAGAAATCAACTCATTTTTAATTATGATCCTAGTATTAGAATTAAGGATCTCTCGCAATATATCACCGCACTAATTAAAAACTGCAATAACACAATAAATTCTGATATTGATGCATTGCCCCAAATAAAGAGGAAACCACAACAAATTAGGAAATTAAAATTCCTAAAATGGGAAAAACCAATTCATAACTTTTACAAAATCAATTTTGACGGATCCAAACTAGCCAATGGTGAAGTTGGTACTGATTTCATTATTAGAAATGACAAAGCTGAAGTAATCCAAATGGAAAGCAAACGAAGTGGGTATAATAACATTCTCATAACTGAAACACTAGCCTTAAAAAATAGCATTAATCATACCAAGATCCTGAACATTTAAAAACTTCAAATTGAGGGAGACAATTTTTGCCTTATAAATGCTATTAAGGGCATCTGGGATTGTCCCTGGGAGATTGAAATGGTTGTTGCTGACATTCTTGTAGCCATCCATTTCTTCCAGGAGGTTCGTTTTAGACACATTTTTCGGAAGATAAACCGTGTTGCTGATCGCATTGCTAAACTTAGCTTTTCACCACTTGTGTCTAACCTAAATCTTGATTCAGAACTTCGGGTTCTCATCCGCAAGGATGCTCTAGGCTGGTCAAATTCTTTCCTCATAAAAAAAAAACAATTAGAATATGCAAAAAATGAAAAGGGGGTGGGGATTGGTCCATGAAAGTATTCTTTCAAATAATATTCACGAACTATCCATCACGAATTTGCGATTTTCAATAGTGTCCTTTCGGCTCAAATATGCATCACGAAATTACTAAATTTCTACAGTTTTTCAGGCTTATAATATCAACCCTTTTTGATGAAGATAATATCATATGTCGAACAAGAGAACATTCTTATAAAGAAAAAAAAATGGGGGTCTTATTTGCACCAGTTTTTTTTTTTCACACCGCACTTACACGCTACATGGTAGCGTTCAAAAAAAATGTACACGTTAAAATGAACCGGTTAAGAAAATATGAACCGGTTCAATTTAAACGCTACGAAATGGCGATCAATTTTTTTTAAAAAAAATTAACCGGTTCAATTTTTTAAATTCGACCGGTTCAAATTTTTTCCTTTGGTTGGATTGTAGCGTACTTGAACGCTATAATATGGCGTTTGTGAACCTCTTTTCTAAACCCTAAAAATCGACATCGGCGTACCCTAAGCCTCCTCCTCCTCCATCTTCTTCTTCCCCTTTTCTAAACCCTAAAAATCGACATCGGCGGCGGCAGCGAAATGGACACAAGTGACGAGTTACTTGCGCGGGTTGCCGGATCTGAGGCCGCGACGGTGGTGGATGCGGGAGGAGAGACGGCGGCGGAGGAGCTGTGTGTTGGAGACGACGGTGAAGGTGGTGGTTGTGCGCTGGAGGAGCTGGAGCCCGATGCCGGAGAATGTCGACAGGAGGAGCTGCGCGCGGGAGACGATGGCGAAGGTGGCGGTGGTGGAGGTGGAGAAGTCGTGGCAGTGACGGAGGAGCTGGAGCCCGAGGCCGGAGAAGGTGGACCGGCGGTGCTCCGCGCGGTGGACGTCATGCCGGTGGAGGAGGCCGCGGCGGGAGACGGCGAGGCCGCGGCGGTGGAGGTGGATCCGGTGCCGGAGGTCGGGTCTGGTCAAGCCTGGGTCGGTGGAGGAGGTGGGGGCGGTAGTTCCGGTGGGGCCGGAAAACGCTCTGTCTGTGGCGGCGACAGTCGAAGCGGAAGCGGTGATGCAGTCGTCGACGTGGGATGAGTCGGTGTCGTCCATGATTGAGGCGAGCAGATCTAATAGTGTTTCAGTGGTTCTAAAGGGGAAACGACGTAGTTATGAGGTATTTTATGAACGTATTATAAGTTTTAAATATATATAAATGTATATAATCTATTAATTTTATTTAGAAAGGTAGAGTATTATGAATTATTAATTTTTTTATTTAGATATTATTAGAATAATTTTAGCATTAGAATGATTTTAGGTTATGGATTAGTAGTTTTATACATGGATTAGCAGTTTTATTTAATTAATTTCATTTAGATTTTGTTAATATATTACTTATTTGTTTATATATGATAATGGAAATGCACGCGTAATTAAATCATAATAGGGAAATAGAATTTACGAATATAATATTAGAAGGATTTTAGGTATAAATGCACCATCGATAAATTATATCTTAATTGATAATTTATCCAATTTTGAAATATTGAATATTAGAAATATAGATAATTTATCCCATTATGAAAAATATAGATAATTTTAATCAGCTTAATAATATTAAGAAAAAATTAATTAATTCCTTGAAAATGTTGAAATATTATTTACCCAAAATATAAATTTATTATAATTTAAAGCAATGAAAAATATAAATAATAGTATTAAGCAAAATATTTATCGTAGAAGTATGTATAAACTGTACATTGAATGTATAACCCAATTGTAACTCAAAAGAAAAAAGAAATTGATAAAAAAGGATATAGTGGAGGGTATTTGACGACGGTTTCGCTCGGTAGGACAAGACACGGAGAACCGTCGCGTTACTGCTTCTGCGCACAAGCAGATGAGGCCAGATGTTTCCGGGCAGAAGAAGAAGAAGCCTTGACGTCTCGTTCGTAGCGATGATCCCGTCCCTGGATTGGACAATGTTGTGATGGAGGACCCCCCCCCCCCAGGAGGAGCCTGTTCCCGACCCTATACCCAACTCCATTCCCGACCCCATTCCTGACCCTATACCCGACCCCATTCCCGACCCTCCCGCTCCCCACCCTTCACCTCTTTACGGTGTGAGGAACGGTGAGCTTTTGTCGTCCTTCGACCAGCACATTGCGCATCAGATATGGCATCAGCCCAGGGAGGCCCCTCGTCGTATGAAGGTTCATACACGTCCACCGTCCACGCCATCTCGATTTCTGGAGACTGCACCGCCTTATTCCCAAGGGGGAGGTGGTTAAGGGTAGCTGGTGGCAGTACGCTTCATTGAGCGGGCTGACCGGACTCCACGAGTTTCAGTTTGGAAGTGTGGACCACGTCCTCATTTATGCTTTTGTGGAGAGGTGGCATCCAGAGACTAACAACTTCCATTTCCCTTGGGGCGAGATTACTGTCACACTTCATGACGTCGAGAGGATCATGGGGCTGCCTATCGAGGGATACGCCGTTAGTACGGTACTAGAAGACGGGGCATTGGCCGATTTGTGGCAGGAGGTTTTTGATTACGACCCAAAGGAGGTGAAGAAGTGGGTGAAGGAAGTTGTGGTTGATGTATGGGACTTCGTGTTCGACGTGCGTTGGATGATTTTGTTGGGCGAGAACCCCATGTCTTGTGCAGCATGGTATTTATTCCACTTGCTGGGTCCAGCTTGTTTGTGAACAAGTCCACGAACAAGCTGAAGTGTTAGGTGTTGCCGTTGTGCGTGGATCATGAGCGTACCCAGCGGACGGCCTGAGGAGTCGGAGTTCTCGTCTACCTGTACATGAACCTAGGTGAGGCTTCACGTGGGAAGGCAAGGAGCATAGACGGATGTTGTTTGCTACTCCAGGTAAAACGTAGCTAAGCTTTTAATCTTTGTAAATTGCACCGAACTTTATTTAAACTTTGCCGTTAAAAAAATAGAAGTATAATTTATTTTGTGACGATTACAGTCGGAGTTCTCTCTCTTACTATTGTGCTTTGAAATTGTGTACATGTGAAGAAGTCATATGGAAGAAACAAATATATACAAGTGTGGGGATTCGACCGTTGAGGAATTCAAACGATCACTTTTAAATGCTACGCCGTAGCGTTTACAATTGGAATCGGTCCAATCGAACCGATTTTGTTTTGTTTTTTTAAATCTCAATAAATCCAAAAAAAAAAAAAACGTCATATAGTGGCGTTTAAAAAAAACGTAAACGCTACCTGGTGGCGTTTAAAACCTGGTGCGAAAAAAAAAAAAAAAAAACGGTGCAAAACCGAACGGCAAAAAAAAATAGAGGATGTTCAAAAACCAAAACTGGGCCAGGTTGAAAATATCAACCGGACCAAAAAGAATACCAATATACTGGATCTTAAATTTGGGCCAGGCCAGCCCCCATAAGCCCAACAATTTGGAGCAAACTTATTATCAAGAGAGCGCCCAAAACTCCAAAAGTGACATTGCCATTGTTTTATACTCCATGAATAACAAATCCATTGATATCCTTTAACCAAAAAATAATAAAAATCCTTTGATATTCTTTTTTCTCAACCAAAATTCGATATGGTAATCTAAGTGAATAGGTTCTGTTCATTTATTTTTTTGAGATTAACAGAACTTGATTTTATTTTTAACCTATTTGACGAATGTTAGACAAATATCAATATAGCTTAAGCAACTTATAGTATATTAATGTAGCTTAATTTTATTAACTTTTTTAATGTGACTCCTCCAAGATTGTTAAAGATTGAGAGACTGGATTTTATTTTTCACCCAATTCAATTTGTAATACCGAATCCTTATATTTTTAAATAATTAAGCTAATAAATTCAACTAATCATTCAGATCCAACTACTTTTTCAGTTTAAACTCTTGTTTCAATTAAATATACGAACGGAGCCATAGTGACTCTGAACTGATGCATGTTTTTTTACTTATATTAGATGATATATTTTCCATTGCAATTCAAACACATCCTTATTGATTCAAGTTGATACGTTGATAAAGGGTTAAGAGGGTCAAATTAAGTTTTAGGTTAGATTATTCAAGTGTTGATTTTCTATATAATTTATCCCACTTTTAAAAGTAGATGAGTCAATTCTATGGAGTGGGTTAAGATTTAGTAGGTTACAATCAATCGAGTATCAACCATACCAGTTGACTTTGGAGGATACATAAACATAAATACTTTATTTATAAGGATACGTTTAGATGTATGTAATCTTGCCTCTTGGCTACTGACCTTTGTATATAGAAAATTAAGCAACAATTTGCCGCGTACAAGAAATTGGAAAAAATGATGCTCTGACATCAAGAGAGTCAAGAAGATCTAACGTATCTTTTTTTTTTGTATATAAAATTAGTAAATACATTGTCTATTTCCAAAATGTTAAAATAATAAATCAATCATTAGTAATTAGTCGAGAATGGATCATATGAGGAGGATTGTTATTGTGTAAAATGAGGAGACATTTCAGTCATTAGATTATGGAAATCCTAGGATTGTAATTAATTCTGTTTTTTTAAGAATGAGGGTATTTTGGATAGTTTACCTTCTATTTTAGCTTCTTTTTTCTTTGTTAACCCTCTCCATCAATCGATGATCGCCACCATTGCTGAACTTTCTTCTTCAATTTCCATACTCCTATCTTCAATTTTTGTTTCTTTACAACAATTCGCGATGTCTAATGGTACATTTCGTTGATCTCTTTTTCGTTTTTCTTATCCTATTCTTGTTTTTCGCAAGTTGTCCTACTTTGCTTGTTCTCTCATTTCTACTTTCAATCACTTTCACCATTGCTTAATTCATGTTTCTCTCTTCGTGAATCACATCTTAAAGAGAATAATATCTTATTAGCTTAATATACTGCATTATCTTTTATTGCTTTATTCAGGAAATATTATATGGAAGGAAGCCGGTATTGTACACTCTCTTCCCTGATTTCCTTTTGCTTGATTTTAGCCCTTCCAAGGCTATATATTGTACGCTCCTCTACACTGCAATACACGATTAAATCTTCTTCATTCCATCCTTCTTGTTTCATGGTATCAGAGCCTTCAAAGGCATGCTCTTAATCCTTCTTGATCTCTAAAAATCAATCATGCCTGACGATGAATCAAACGCCAAGAAACTGGCGTCGCCATATGATTTGAATTCAAGTGATACTCTTGGAAATATCATCACCCAGGTTCAGTTAAAAGGAGATAATTATGATGAGTGGGCTCGATCGATGCGCACTTCTCTTCGTGCAAGACGAAAGTGGGGTTTCGTCGATGGAACGGTGGACAAACCGACCGGGAACGCAACTGAGTTGGAGGATTGGTGGACTGTCCATTCCATGATAGTCTCCTGGATCCTCAACACCATAGAAGCCAAGCTTCGGTCGACGATCTCCCACAAAGAAAATGCAAAAGACCTTTGGGATGACATTGAAGAATGTTTCTCGATTGTCAACGATCCCAGAATCCAGCAATTGAGTTGTGAGATTGTCGAAACTAAACAATGAGGTATGACTGTGGGAGATTATTATGGAAAATTAAAATGTCTGTGGGATGATCTGGGTCATTACGATCCAACTCCAATGTGTACTTGTGCGAAGTGTGAGTGCAACATCAACACTCGGCTCCAAAAACAGAGAGAATCAGCTCAGGTTCACCAGTTGTTGATGGGCTTGGACAATGATGTGTACGGAACAGTGCGTTCCACACTGCTGGCTGTCGAACCCTTGCCTTCGGTGAACAAAGTATACTCGGCGCTTGTTCAGGAGGAACGCGTTCGAGTTGTGAACCGGACTGCTGAAGAGAAGCCTGAACAAATGGCCTTGATGTCTCACGCTGGTTCTAGGAATCCGTTCAATTCT
This sequence comes from Rheum nobile, assembly GCA_027886185.1. NCBI lineage: Eukaryota > Viridiplantae > Streptophyta > Magnoliopsida > Caryophyllales > Polygonaceae > Rheum > Rheum nobile. The sequence goes on along the minus strand of WOAB01000527.1, from coordinate 1,781,643 downwards.
CAAGGTCATCGGGGAAATCTGGATTGCAACACCGTCTGCACTCATTGCGGGAGGCGTGGTCATGCTGTAACCGGGTGCTTCAAAATCATCGGCTACCCTGAGAAGTGGGGAAGTCGGTTCAAAGGAGAAAACAGAGAAGGAGGGGCTGCTGGGAACCGATCTCAGTCGGATGCAAACAAGGCTCTAGGTACGGGTAACCGGAGTGCAGCACCTCAAGCTCGTGTCAATGCTGCGCAATCAAATCAGGCTCATCATGGGAGTGCCAACATTGAAGCTGAAGCTCATGGAATTCCAGGATTAAGTGGTGATCAAATTCAAACTCTCTTAAGCTGGATAAACAATCAAAAACCTAGCACTTCTGAACATATGAGTGGTAAGAATTCTCCGACTAATGCTATGTGGATTATAGATTCGGGAGCAACTAACCATATGACAGGTAATCAAGAATGCTTCAGCTCTCTTCGAAAAATACCGGAGGTTGTCATTGGCATGCCAGATGGAGATCAGGTCACAACGATAATGGAGGGAGTCGTTAAACTCGACTCTAAACTGATTTTAGACCATGTTTTATTTGTTCCTAAACTGCAATGTGATCTTATGTCTCTTCCTCAATTGTTAGATGATGTTAATTGCCACATTCAACTGACTCCAAACTTGTGTATCATACATGACCGCACTTCGATGAAACTGATTGGTGCGGGTAGACGACGGGGTCGTTTATTCTATTTCATGTTGGTATCTCAAGCTGCTGCCTTACAAGCCAATGTTCAATCGACGTCGGAATTATGGCACCGACGGTTTGGGCATCCATCATGGGACGTGCACAAGTTGTTTTCAAATATTTGCGGTAATCCGAACATTGAGAAATTAAATAAAGCATGTGACATATGTCAACGGGCCAAACTTTCGCGTAGAGTTTTTCCTTAAGTGATAACATTGCAAATTCTAGTTTTGATTTAATTCATTGTGATCTTTGGGGACCGTATAGGGCGGTTTTTTCTTGTGGTGCGCATTACTTTCTTACTATTGTGGATGATTTTACTCGTGCGGTTTGGATTTATCTACTTTCCGATAAAAAGTCTGTTATGCGTACTCTTCTTCAATTTTTTGCCTATGTTGAGCGACAATTTGGTAAGCGGATCAAAACGTTCCGTAGTGACAATGGGATGGAATTTACTTGTATGCGGTCATATTTTCTTGATCAAGGCATTGTCTTTCAAACCTCTTGCGCATGGACGCCCCAACAAAATGGTCGTGTCGAAAAGAAGCATCGACATATCCTTAATATGGCTCGTTCCCTTTGTTTTCAAGGTAATCTCCCTATTAAATTTTGGGTTGAATGCGTATTAACAGCCGGATATTTGATTAATCAAACACCGACAAGGGTGCTCAATGGTAAAACTCCTTACGAATTACTCAATAATGTTCCACCTTCTTACGATCATTTGCGCACTTTTGGTTCGTTGTGCTATGCTCATAATAGACAAAATGGTGGAGACAAATTCGCTCAACGGGGGCGCCGATGCATCTTCGTCGCCTATCTTGCAGGTAAGAAAGCATGGAGGTTATATGATTTGGATACTAACGAATTCTTAATTTCCATGGATGTTGTCTTCTTTGAACATGAATTTCCATATGCTACGGATAAACATCCGGTGTCCTCATTTGGGTACCAATTCCCCCCTGCTTCCGATGACGACGATTCTCCAGCAGCTCCCCCACCTCAGGTTCCTGCTGCGCCATCTCCTATGGACAGCAACGACGGCGTCGATGACATTCCATCTAGTGATGCTCATGACGTCTCTCCCATCAGCAGTGACACTGCCTCGCCCATAGCTCATGCCCCTGTTGAGTTGCCAATTCCACGTCCTACCCTCGAAATCGCCGAGGGGCCGTGGTCAACGCTTTCGTAGGGCACTCGCCAAGCTACAAGACTATGTTACCAACACTACAACTGCAACTATACAATCAGGTACATCCTATCCTCTACATAATTATATTTCCACTAACAAGTTTTCGCCTCGCCATTATGGCTTTCTTGCAGCGATCACCGAAGCCGTCAAACCTGATTCGTTTGCTCAAGCTATGCACGATCCTAGATGGCGGGACGCCATGCACCTTGAGATCAAAGCTCTTGAAGAGAATAATACATGGACGTTGACGAGTCTGCCTCTAGGGAAACGCGTCTTGGGTTGCAAATGGATCTACAAAATCAAACACAAATCCGATGGGTCGATCGAACGATATAAGGCTCGGCTGGTCATCCTCGGCAATCGCCAAATTGAAGGCATTGACTACTCCGACACGTTCTCCCCCGCTGTCAAGATGGTGACGGTGCACTTTCTTAGCCGTGACAGCCATTCGTAAGTGGGAGCTCCATCAAATGGACGTTTACAATGCGTTTCTTCACGGTGATTTGGACGATGAATTGTACATGAAGCCGCCTCCGGGGTTCCAGACTCCGACTTCCGAGGTGGTGTGCAAGCTCCAAAAATCATTATACGGCCTCAAACAAGCTCCTCGGTGTTGGTTTGCCAAGCTATCTACGGCATTAAAGAGGTATGGTTTTCGCCAATCTTACTATGATTACTCCTTGTTCATATATAATCAAGGTCCAGTGCAACTCCATGTTTTAGTTTATGTTGATGACTTGATTGTGTCTAAAAATGATGGCACTGCGGTGACCAAATTCAAATCATATCTTAGTGATTGTTTCAAGATGAAGGATCTCGGTCCCTTGAAGTATTTCCTTGGAGTTGAAGTCGCTCGCTCCCCGAAAGGCCTCTACCTATGTCAACGTAATTATGCTCTCGATATCATCAAGGAGACCGGCCTACTAGGTGCAAAGCCTGCTGACTTTCCAATGGATTCTCATCACAACTTAGCCATGTCTACCTCTCCTGCGATTAACAACCCCGAGTCTTATCGCCGGTTAGTTGGAAGGCTTATTTACCTATGCTTCACACGTCCCGACCTGGCCTACTCGGTGCACATCTTGTCCCAGTTCATGAAGGCACCAACTCAAGACCATTGGAACACTGCTCTTCGCGTAGTTCGGTACCTCAAAGGGCACCCGGGGCAACGTATAATGTTGTGCACTGATGCTGACCTTCACCTCAAAGGGTGGTGCGACTCGGACTGGGCCAATTGCCCTCTCTCTCGTCGTTCTTTGTCAGGTTGGATCGTCTTCCTTGGCTCATCTCCTATATCCTGGAAGACAAAGAAACAAGGCACGGTCTCTCGATCCTCCGCTGAAGCCGAATATAGGTCCATGGCGACCATTACTTGTGAGCTCAAGTGGCTAAAAGGGATTCTCCAAGACCTCACTGTCCCTCATACGCAGCCTATTCGTTTGTTTTGCGATAGTCAGTCAGCCTTTCATATCGCCAACAATCCGGTGTATCACGAGAGAACTAAGCATATCGAAGTCGATTGCCATTTCATTAGAGATGAAATCACACGGGGCACTCTTCTTCCATCCTATGTTCATACAAGCACTCAGTTAGCGGACATCTTCACAAAGGCTTTGGGAAAGGCTCCGTTTCATCGTCTTCTTAGCAATTTGGGCATCCATGACTTGCATGCTCCAACTTGAGGGAGGATAAAGAGAATAATATCTTATTAGCTTAATATACTGCATTATCTTTTATTGCTTTATTCAGGAAAGATTATATGGAAGGAAGCCAGTATTGTACGCTCCTTTCCCTTATTTCCTTTTGCTTGATTTTAGCCTTTCCAAGGCTATATATTGTACGCTCCTCTACACTGCAATACACGATTAAATCTTCTTCATTCCATCCTTCTTGTTTCACATCTCCATCTCTAATTCAATGAATTTTTCATGCATTTGTTCTTTGTTTTTCATAATTATGCTTCCTTCAATTTTTGAGGTAAGTTTTGTGGAATCAATGTTTCATTGCGATTTCTTAATGATTTTACTTGAGAGTTTTTGATTAACTATGAGTTGTGTACTGGCGGTACTGTTGTTTGTTCATTAATTTTCTTCATCGTTTTCTATTTTTTGGGAGTTGGTTATGTTATGTGGTTATTTGTGCACTTTATTTCACATTTTATGCACTCTACGTCTCTACTCTTTTTTGGCAAATATTACATTCTTTTCATATGTTATTAATGCTCCATCCTGTAATGAAGTCAGTGTTGATGGTGTTGAATTTTTCTCATTGGATCATGAGAATCATAGAAACGTTTATTGTTATTGCATATGGTACTCTTTTGACGAGTCAAAGGCTTCATGGGATGGTTATCTCATTGGTGGTGAGAGATAATCAGATTCGTTTGTAGGAGCCAAGAAAATCAACCAATGAGGATGATGTGATGCCATGTGGGACTGTACATGCCAAGGATTACTACTTGGACTCATACTCGAGAAGGAGGAGGAATAGCCTTGACAGTTGAACTTGATCAAGAGAAAAACAAATATAGTGGTTGTCAAGATGGATGAAATGAAGTATGCTTCTTGCCATGCAAAAGTGACCCTACATTTGCAGACTACTTGCACAATGCTAGTAGTAAGGGGGTGGTAAAGAGGTGATAGACAATCCCAAGACTCAAACCTGTGCGCACTTTGAGATGATTTTCTTATAAAATTTTGACATGAGTTTCACGGATTATGGCCTAATTGTAAAAATTTTCATAATTTTTTTGTTATTAATTTGTAGTTTGAACGATTCGAGCTTGTACTCTCATGATTTGTCGTTGTTCTAACCATTTTGATAATGAATCCACTTGATTATTGCAGTTCAACAAATTCTCATGTGCACTACTCTATGGGTTTTATTTTGATTACTTTGGTATTCAACTTGATTTGATCGTGGCATTGATGATTTTATTAAAAAATGATGCATCATTGTGGCTTTTAAGCTTCACAATCTGATGAATGGTGCATTGTTCGACCAATTGAGATTTTGTATTATTAAAATGCGTGGAACAATTTTAGACAAATGAATTTTCCAATTGAAATTCAAGACATATAAACTCGAACGTTTTTTAATCCGTATGATTGAAGTAAGTATAAAGGAAACGACATATACAATCACCAAATTGCATTGAGTTACATTGAAGTTATACGAGCTTATTTATGCACTTTAGGTAATTAGTTATGCTCTATTGTGTGCAAGACATGCACTTTTATGCATTGGATTCACAAGCATGATTTATAGCCTATGAGGGATTCAAACCCACATTCATGTGTACTAACACAGTGCTCTATCATTTGAGCTAATAGGCTATGGCAAAATCAAATATCTAGACCTACAAAACTTTAAAAAAAGTACATTCAAACATGAATAGAAGATGCGCTTTTGTAAGTTTACTTATGCACTTTTTATACATTTAGTATTACACTTTTACTAATAAGATGTGCACTATTATGCACTTAGTTATGCACTTTTACTAATATGACATGCACTTTTTTATTACTTGACTTATTGCTTCTGAATGACAAAAACACCCACTAAAAGCACTTAATTATGCACTTTTACTAACAAGATGTGCACTATTGAATCTTTAGTGATGCACTTTTACTTACAAGACATACACTTATATACATTTAGTAATGCACTGTAACTAACAAAGCATGCACGTTAGGTACTTAGTTATGCACTAAATTTCTTAGGTATTGGATTTTCTATTTCAACATGCATCGCAAGAAAACAACTTGACCAATTACAAAGGAAATACGGTAAATCACATCCAGATCTCTATTCACACATACAGAAGCGTGTTTACCTAAAATCGCAACATATGAACCCTAAATCACAATGAACCCTAAATTGCAACACATGAAACCCTAAATCGCAACATCAAAAAACCCAGTCGCAATATATGAACCCTAATTTGCAACACTGAACGAACATAAACTAAAATTTTGGAGTAGATTAAAGTTTTTATACCTTGGTTTTCCTTTCGAAGTACCTTCTTTGCTCTCCATTTGCTTCTATTTTTTCTTCAGATCCAGGAGAAGTTAGCACGGGTTTGGATCTAGAAGAAAATCTAGATCGAAAGAATTGCAAGGTTTAGACTAGAAGAAGTGCAAGGATCTAGAAAAAAAATCGATTGAAGAAGTTAGAATGAGGTTTTTGGGGGAAGGAGAGACGATCCAAATTTTCAGATATGGAATGGTGAGTGTGTTGGGATGGGACAAACTTTTGCCTTTTATCAGGGGTAGAAAGTTGTTGTTATTTACACACATTGCCACTGTTTAATGAAAAATCTGTTTTTTTTTCCTTCTCTTTTTCAAAGGTACTCCATCTTTTAATTATGGCTCTCCAATTTTTCAATCCAACGGTCCAAATAATTACGCACTATTCACCCTCCACTTATTATGTACCGGAACCGTACTCGTTATTAGTCCATAACAACCAGATTGACAACTGATTTATCTATTAAGTTGTCAAAGAGGAATAAGCAACTCATTAAAATTTGTATTAGTTTGAACAAATCACGTTTTTAATATTTTTTTCTCAATAATCATAACAAAAAAATGAATACGTGAGAGATCCATTTGTACATTGTATAAGATAGAGACACATGTATTATAATACATATGTACACATACTATATGTGCGTATTTTTTTGTGTTTAATCATGCTCGCACATATAAGCGTCTAATTTTCACTTGAATTAAACCCTTTATTTTTTTGTAATATATAAGAAGAAAATCTTTGATTTTATGAGATAAATGACTTGAAGTGTATTCATTGAGAACATCCATTGATCTCATGCTAAGGAAACTAGTAGATTATAAATTACACGTGTGCCAACAGTATCACGGTCTGAACGTAGAGCGGTTCTGATCGATCGAACCAGGCGATCAAAACCAAAAAAAAATACACGTGATTACACTAACCCTTTTGGGTATTTTTTACACCAAAAGATGTCACAAAGTTTAGAATGCACTCCATCTTGAGCATAATTTTACTTGGCACAATTGCACTTTAGTATCACAATAAAATGCTTCTATTAATATGCGAAAAAATGACAATATATAGATTTGAATTCAAGATATCATCGATTAGAAACGTTTTTTTTTAATTAGGTAAAAATTAGACTGGAAACCACATAAGAGACGGTTTCTCGGTCTATAGCATCATTTCGGATGAGAATTATAAATTCTAGACTAGCTCGAATATCTTTCAAGGAACTCTGCTGGACCGTCTTAGCGATGAAGTCGGCCACCACGTTTGTTTCTCGGAAGACATGAAAAATCCGCACTGAAGAAAACAGTTGTAAAACACACAGGATATCAGAAATTAACATTTCAATATCTCATAGACAGTGCCAAATTTGATTAAAAACATTCACAATGGTAAGATTATCGCATTCAAGTTGAATGTCGATAATGCATAATTCACAAGCCTTTACCAGGATATTTCTTACTGCAAGTGTTTATGTTTTTAAAGGGGTTGAGATACCATATTTATCTTCAAAGAGTAAGATTGATTTACCTGTGTTATTACTGAAAATATAGTCAAAACTAGATTCATCATTAATTTTTATGGATCCATCTATATTGATTTTAATGATATTATTCAGTGATTTTTTTCATTTATATCGATTAAAAATGTATTGTTTTGCCTTTAAAGTAATAATCCCAAAATTTTCAATAATTACATTTGTTGAAAAACCTGCTTCAATTCTAATCTCTACCTCTATACAAATTCCTCGTTACCATCCATTACAAACCCTTTCGCAAAATTACTTATAAAACCGCCTTTAACCCCATCGCGAACGGCCGTCATCATTGCTGACGTGGAAGAGTAGATCGATCTGCAGACGCCTTCAATCTAGAGCCCCAATCACACGGTGCCACGTGGATTCCATGGAAAAAAAAAACAATAGACAACCAAATCTATCAAATCCCTAAAAATTGGGATTTTATTGGTTCTTGAGCAAATGGGGTCTAATCTTGTCAACATCAGACAATTGAACAGGCTTTAACAAGAACTCTTCAGCCCCTTCTTCCAAGCATCTGTTGATCCTTGATGGGATATTCTCAGATGACATTATCACAACTGGTATCCACCTCAGATTCTCTGATTCCTGCAAGAACAATAATTTCCAAATATCAGCACATATTTTTCACAAAATCACCAAAAAAGACCTTTTTTCTTAGGTCTAAAAAATTGATTCGAGTTATGAGATGATTGTAAAATGTACCTTGATCTTCCTAAGGAGATCATATCCGGTCATCCCGGGCATAGAATAGTCCGTGATGATCATATTCACAGCCAATTCCGGACCCATCGACTCGGATTTCGAGTCCGAATCCGAAAACCTTTCTTCATCTTCTTGATTCCCCATCAACCCCAACAATTCCAAGGCCTTGCTACCAGAATCCACTGCAGTAACTACAAAATTACAAGATCTATTAATATCATGATCTGAGTATTAATCAGGGTCAAAATGTACACACCCTTATCCCGAACAAATCGAGATAAAAACCCAAAATCAAATCAAGTTCTACAAAGAACTAAAATTTGCAAATATCCTTACCTAAAAAAGAAGAGGTCTTGAGAATCCTCTCAATGAGTTTCCTATCAGTAACACTATCATCCACAGCAAGAACATGAAATTGGGTACCCACAGCCATTTTTCTTCTTCTTAATTTAGAGAGAGTTGTGTGAAAGGACTTGTTTGGTTGAGGATAATGTTGGTGTTGTGGGGTGGTTTTATAAGTATGTAAAGCAAATGAGGAAAAAGTCAAGTTTGTGAGGTTGCCCACAGAAATTGACAGGTTGGTTTTACTTGCCAACTAGGAAACTGTGGAAACATCAAACCGACCAAATGTGATTTTCAGAATCCTTTCCCTTGTGGCCGTATCTTCTCTTTATTGGATTTCCCCAATTATCAATTGTGGGCCAACCAAACAGGGCCTTATTACTTTAAAGAGGATTCTACTTTGACACTTTGTTGGTTTTTTTAAAATATTAATTCAAGATTTGGGATGGCTTGTTGCAGGATTTGTTTTGCCTCTTGGCTAGAGCTAAAGGGTCGCTTTTATCCTTCCTATAAATGATTTTACTAAATTAAAATATTAATTGTTAGATATTTGGTGGCGCTATCAACAACTAATGCAACTACTAATGACATATGATCTTCGCAATTGACCTGTCATTTGTCAAATGACTTGGTACTATAGTATTTTGAGTTTACTATAAGTCATATATATCATGGCGGATATATTATAACTGTCAATTTTCATAGATATGGGCAAGTTTCATGCCCAAGTTTAAGCATCAAAAGTCATTTTATTTAGTTTTTTGTTTTAATGGTAAGGTTGTTTTAGTACAAAACGGATAAACAAATGAAAATTGCACGTCCATACAAAGAACATAATATTAGGTCTTACCTATACTCCTTTATGGGGAGAAATGTGGAATATTTACCCATTTAAAAACGGAAACTCTAGCTTTTAGGAATGTCTTGATTAAGGCTTATGAATTAGGTCTTACCAACATTCAAATTGAATGCGATAACCTAATCATTGTAAATGTCCTAAATCAAATCTGGCACTGAAATTTTAATTTCTGATATCCTTTGTGTTTTACAATTGTTTTCTTCAGTGCAGATTTGTCATGTCTTTCGAGAAACAAACGCTGCTGCCGACTGCATTGCTAAGGTGGTCCAGCGGAGTTCCTTGAAAGATATTCAAGCCAATATATAACTTTTAGTTCTCATCCGAAAGGATATTATAGACTGAGAAACCGACTCTTTTGTGGTTTTCCAGTCTAATTGCTACCTTATCAAAAAAAAAGAACATAATATTAGGAAAACGCCATCTAATTTCTTAGTTTGCAAAAAGTAATCACAAATTCACATGATTTAATAAAGTTCAATGGGTAAAATAGTAAATTTGTTATACATTTGATAATTGAAATTGTACTGATTTATTGAAGTTCTTGGTATGTTATCTCCTAAGTAAAAATATGGCTTTGCAAGATATTAGAAAAAGTAGTTGATGAAACATGAACATCTTAGATTAGGGTTGTTCATCGGTCTAAAAACCGAACCGGTCCGACTAAAACCAAACCGAAATTAAATTTTGGAATTTTGTGGACCGAAAATCGAACTGAACATACTCGGTTTCGATCGAATTCGGTTCGGTTTTAGACCGAAATAACCCAACATTTTGAAATCAGGTTAATTTAGGTTATTGAAGAGGGTTTTAGTGCACAAAACCGAATTAGACCGAACCTAACTTAGACCGAACTTGGACTGAATCGAATAAGGTTGTAGTAGTTTATCTAAAAATCTAGGATTTTATTTTTATTTTAAAAATAATCAGTTTTGATCGAACGGAACCGAACCAAAATGAATTGAATATTGTTTTTATGCAAACCGAAAACCGAATATAGATCGGTTCAACTTTGATCCAGTCAGTTCAGTTCGGTTCAAAATCGAATAAAGGACGACCGATGAACAACCTTACTCTAGATTGATGCTTCCTCGAATACTACTACTCCCTATGTCCCAAAATATAAGCCCCATTTGACCCAGGGCACATTCGTCGAGGCGGGTTTTGTATCGTTAATATCTCTAATTACATAACCCTAAAAATTATAATTTTTTAATATTATTAAAGTACTCGTTAAGACGAATCAAACAAGACCCCACATGACTATGTTTTTTCTTATATATTGGAAGAAATCTTAAACCGAAGCTTCAACAGTGAACAGTAACGCGTTCCCAAATGGGGCTTATATTATGGGACGGAGGGAGTAGTTTTTAATGCTGAACGCCTGAATAATGGATTTCTTTTACTGTAAAAGTGATTCTATATTTTAAAAAAAGATTGTAGAATCATATTTTGCAATTAATTTTAATGAAGAAGTGAAGATATTGTGAAGGGGGTGATTTTGTAGAGAATGCACGCGGGTACACGTGCATCCCCCAAATTCCGAGCAAGATCCTCCTTGGGTTTCTTCCAATCCACTTCAACAACAACACAAATCCAACGTCCCTTCGTATACCGAAGAGCCAACCAAGCAAATAAACAAATCTATATATATATATATATATTTAAAAATTAGCATTTTAATTCATTGAATATTAACTTTTAAAGTTAAAATCAAAGACTTAAATAAGTCTAAAGATATAGTTTGCATGTATGATTAGTTTATCACCCTTAATATATAATATGTATATAATATATTAGATTTTTCGATCGATTTTTACTATAGGGTTTATAAAACAATATAAAATACATAAGTATAATTATAGGCTACTTTGTAATCTAAGTAATTGATTTTTCTTTGTTATTTTAATATATCATACCATAATTATGTGTATATATAAAAATGAGCACTATTTGTAAGTAATTATTCCCTCCCCACACACTCTTTTTTCTGTTAAATCTTGTCTCTACGTACGGACTACTCTTTAGGTTATGACTCATTTTTTAACCTAAATCTCAATTAGTGATAGTTATTACATACTGTATACGTTATATTTTGCTCTCATTTACTCCTATTTTAATATTATCCAATTACTACATGTAACTCCCGTATTTAGTACACAGTGAATAATTGTAAACAAATTATAGTCAAGATGACTAAACGGTTATATGTCAAAATGGCTTCACTTTCCAAGTAACATTTTTCATCTATAAAAGGGCGAAAACGGTGGTATTCCGTTCATTTGCTCTGGGCATCCATCATCTCATTCTTCTACATGGAAATTACCTTTAGAAAGCCATATAGTGAAGTTTGGGAGATAGTGGGCAATACCTTAAAAAGACATGGTCACTGAAGTAAGTATAATTATTAAGTTAAAGATGTGAATGAGGATTCCTGATTGTCGATGATGCAAGTATGAATTCACCTCACGGTAAACTATCCTTGATTATATGTATTTGGATCTCTTTTGTAGTCTACAATATTTACATATATCGGTTTAAATTTATTAATATAATTGTCTTTTGATCGAGATAGGTTAATTTTATGTGAAGATGTCAGAGAATTGGATAATCTAATATCACTATTGAGGCATCGATTGTTTACATCATGCACCGATAGTTTTTACTAGAAGGAGGACAAAGACAATCGATTTAGGATGACTGATTGTTAATAACGAATAAAGCAAACTATTTTATGGACGATGTAAACCCTTCAACTATTGGTAGCATAAATTCAATTAGGTTTGTATTTTTAGTTCCTTTTTTGTACTAAATCGTTTTAGGTAGGTGTGTTGTTATTTTGGTTAAAGATGATTTTTATTGTTCTATTTTATACATATTCATTTTACACTCATCATGTATATATACTAAAGTTGGCCTCATTTGTGTTGGTCTAGAGGAACTAATCAAGGATGGAAGCCGAAATAATAGACATGTACTCACTCTCACATATGAAATGTACAATAAAGAAGTTATGAATTATAATTTCGCTAAGAAGAGTAAGGATGTACCGATAAAATAACTAATATACTTTTATATAAAATGTAATAAGGTTTAAGAATATGCAGAGTCACCAATTATTTATATTACTCCGTATTTAATAAGAATAGGAAGTAATGACTAATATTTATTAATAAAATGATATATATCATAGCATTTTAATCACCAATTATTTAGATTAAACTTCTGACCAAAATAAAAAAAATAAAATTGTACTTCGTACAATCATAGCATTTTATACCTAAAATACTTAGATTTTACATTTCTTTTGTCAAGACTTAGATATTACATTTAAATCCATATCAAACAATATATCGTCTAAGATAAAATATGAAACAACAATCCATATATTAGAAAAGCAAATTTAAACCGTGACACTACATATACACAAAAGGCCCGTGCGAAGCACGAACTTCGATTTCTAATTAAACTAAAGAATTAGAGAAAAACACCCTGCTAATTACAAGGCATTTATATTACTCCAGCTCAAAAGAGATTGTCATTTTTTTAATTTTCTAACTTGGTTGAAAATATCTGTCATTTTACAATTTTAGGTAATACTTATCGATGAGTTACGGGATTGTTATTGAAATTTACACATATGATATATGTAAATTATCTTTATTTATTGAATAAAATGAAATGATAATTAATAAATTGTAATTTTTTTAAAAAGGTATTTTAGTTTAATGATTGATTTCCTTAATACGTATCTTAAATACCAAAATGACAATCTTTTAAACGAAGAAGGTAGTTTTCTTAAAAGCACTTGGTAATTTTGAGTTATTTTTGGAATATATACGAGAAATAGAATTATGTGGTTTGTACTACACCCATAAAGTGAGATGATCCACATTCTTATTAATTTAATGAATTATTATGTATTTTTACGTAAAAAAATTAAAGATGGAAAATGAAAGCAGTATGCACTTTCTTATTAATAATGAAGTTAGAAAAGGAAAAAAAACAAATCGAGAAAGCAAATATATGAAGCTTGAAAGAGAATTTCTAAGATAAACATGGATATAGCTTGAAAATTTAAGCTCAACAATGTCTTAATTAATAAATCTAAAACATGTTAGCAAACACAATTTTCCAATGAACTAGTCATATACTGTATGAAAAACAATACAAGATAGTTGTGACATACAATGGCTTAATTAATAAATCTAAAACATGTGGGTTCAAGGTAAAGCTAACTTTAAATTTGAATCTCAACTAGTTTGTATTTACAAATATTTGAAAATAAATAGCAAGAATAGTTTTGCATAAATACTACATCATTTTTGCCAAACTCCTTTATAAAGGGGGAAAAAAAAGGCCTTTGGATAAGAGATTGCCTTGGCAATTGTTGGTCAAAATTGGCAGTCCAAGATTCCTACCACATATTATTTGCCAGGCTGACAAAGTGACAAGTTTCTAGACTTGCTCAAAACTTGTAACATTCAACATTAGAATCAGCACCATTGAAGGAGCTTAACTCTTGACATAAAAGGATTGATGAAGTTAAACTAAGAAACTCCCTTAAATACACCAAAAATACCAATGACAACAAATCTCTTTTAGATGACTTAACATTTCACATCTTATCCTATATGAAAGAGAGCATGAAACTGAGTACATACCCATCAATTACCAGTAGTTGTTGCAGGAGCAAGATCCATTTCTGAAGTGATGAAACCGATTCGAGTCTCTCAAAACTATCTCCCTTCCAGTTGCAGATGAAACATACTTCATTGCAGTATGACAATCCAAACAAACCCTAAGATTCTTGAAAATCTTGATGGGCTTTGAACTAGGAGTGCTTATGAGACCAAATGCAACGGCTATTTTCTCACTATGTTGCAACAAATAGAGCTCCTTTTGGTGCTCTTCTATGTCATGAAGAACACAACTTGTGTCAGGAACATAACCCATCTCTTTGATTCTAGCAATCAAACCATTCAACTCCTCATAGATCTCTTCTGCCCTGAAATGAGAAGTGTCTCCCACATAAAACTTATGAACCCGGTTTTCAATCTCAGTCCAGCTACATCCAGCTTCTTTTCTTAAGCTCTTCTCTTTCATGTCCTTTCTGATTTGAGCCACGTCTTCCCATTGATCCTTGGAAGCGTAGAGGTTCGATAACAGAGTATAAGCAGCCGGGTCATAAGGATCTTGCTGAATTACAGCTTTTGCAGCATGCTCTCCAATCTTAGTATCACCATGTACTTGACAAGCTCCAAGCAATGTTCTCCATACAAGACAATTAGCCTTGAATGACATTGAGTTTATTAGCTCAAGTGCCTCTACAAGTAGTCCTACACGTCCAAGTAGATCCACCATACAAGCATAATGTTCCATTCTTGGGCGTATCCCGTGATCACTGCACATTGATTGGAAATGTTTTTGTCCTTCTGAAACCATACCAACATGGCTACAAGCTGATAAAACGGCGACATAGGTCACCTCATTCGGTTCTACACCCGCCTCTTGCATCTTCTTGAATGTTTCCAGTGCTCTATTTGCTAACCCATGCTTTGCAAAGCCTGTTATCATTGAAGTCCAAGATACTACATTACGATCTTCCATTTCATTAAACACTCTATAAGCAGATTCGATTTCCCCACACTTGGAGTACATAGCAATTAAGGCATTGCGAACACG
Source organism: Rheum nobile (assembly GCA_027886185.1). Lineage (NCBI taxonomy): Eukaryota > Viridiplantae > Streptophyta > Magnoliopsida > Caryophyllales > Polygonaceae > Rheum > Rheum nobile. The sequence continues at coordinate 1,766,582 of WOAB01000527.1, read as the reverse complement.
CGTGTTGGATTCAAATCCCGTTTTCACAACTCGAGCGTGGATGACCTCTCCCTTACTTGCAGCCCCAGTGCTGGCAGCTCCACTTAGAAGACTAGTCAATGTAAAAGCATTTGCAGCCATTTGTGTCTTTTCAATCTCACCCAAGAGTTCAAATGCCATATTGGGATCCATGTTTCTGGCATATCCATCTACTATAGTGTTGTAAGAGACCAGATTCTTCTCAAACAGAGCATCAAAAGCTTTGCGAGCCTCATCGATTCTATTTGAATGAGTGTACATGCTAATAACTGCATTTCCTACACAATCATCTGATGCAAAACCCAGTTTCACCACATGGCCATGAACCTGTTGACCTATGTAAGCATCCTCAAGATTAGCGCATGCCTTCAGAACACTGGCAAAGGTGAAATGATTTGGCAAAACTGGTCCATTGAGCATATCTACAAAAAGCTCAATAGCTTCCTTATTTTGGCCTCCACTTTGCACATATGATGAGATGATGGCAGTCCAAGACATGACATTATGATCGAATATCGCATCAAACACTTTCCTGGAATCTAGATGAGGAGCATGAGAAGCAGACTTTGAGTACATGTCGACCAGGCTACACGCTACACATGCATCAGAAGCCAAACCAGAGCGAATGACTCTAGAATGCAGTTGTTTCCCCAATGCTAACAGCTTGAGCTCCACACAAGCAGAGATAACACTTGTCAGTGTGAATCGATCAGGCTCATGCCCGGATAACTCCATATCCAGAAACAGCTCAATTGCATCGTCTGGAAATCCCAACTGTACGAACCTTGAAATCATTAGACTCCAAGTTACCACATTTCTCTCAGGCATTTTATCAAACACCTTCTTCGCAGAACCCAAATCACCATAGCCCTTGACAAACATGTCTATCAAGGCACACCCAACACACAAATCACCGGAATAGCCCGTCTTCACAGCCATACCGAAAACCCCATCCCCAAACCCCGCGTTCTCCTCATTCGAACACGCCCGAATCACAGCCGCGAAGCAGAACTCATTCGGACTACACCCAGAACACAGCATCTCAGAAAAAGTGCGCACAGCTCTGAACTCGAGCCGGTTATTCGCAAAGCAGGAAATCATCGCACTCCACGACACTAGATCCCTTTTCTCCTTCATCGCCTCAAAAATCTCAAAAGCCTTCACCCAATCACCACACTTGGAGTAAAGGGTGATAAGCGAATTGACCAGAACCGAGTCCGGGTCGACCCGAGACCGGGCCAACCGGGCGTGGACGAGCTTGCCCAGGTCGAATCGGCGGGCGCGAACGCAGGATTTAAGGAGGATTGAGAAGGCGGTCGGGTCCGGGTCGAGGCCCTGGCGGAGCATGGAATCGACGGTGGAAATTGCGCCGCGGAGGTCGATTCCATCGGATTGGTCAATCAGACGGCTCCGGAGACGGTCGAAATCGGATTTGATGGGGGTTTGGAGGGAATTTGAGAGGTGGAGCGATTGAATTTGAATGGGAGGAGAAGGTTTAACGGGACGAATTGGGCGTTTGGCGGGAGAGGGAGGATAGAGACTCAACATGATTCGCAGCCCCTGTGGCTTGTTTGGATAGCGGTGTTCTTCCTTGGTTTATACAACATAATTTTGAGTAATTTTTAATATTTCCTCAAAATATTTAAAATATTTTAAAGCTTAAGAAATTTGTGATTTGACCATTTAGAATTTTGATTATGTAGTTATCTAGTTGACAGGAAAAATGATATGTCAAGATATATAAAATCAAGAAGTATAGTTTAATTATATAGTTATATATGTCATTACTCATTATATCTATACATGATACCGGATTTCGACTACTTCTATTTAACCTTGACATTTTTTGATACTGTACAAATTTGTATAATTTAAACTCAAAAATTGGTAAATATAAAACACTTACAAATTTATTTATCTAAAAATAACAATTAGGGTCTAATGATTTTTAACACATTTCAACATATATAATGTCGGTTTATTTGATCTATTTTTTTGGACATTGGTTAAGAACCTTATTTTATGAAGATAGTGTTGAATATTATTCATTTAGAAAATTTCTATTATTTTTAACGAGTTTAAGCACTTTCTTTAAAAAAACAATTTCCTTAAAAAATGAATTTTCAAACTATGTCTTTAAAGCAAAAGTTAGAATTGCCAATACCATGTTATAAAACTCACTTGAATAAAAGCTTCACCTTACCCTATTTATGATGTTTTTTTATTGAGTTAGTGACTATTCAACCTAGAACATAGAGAATATTTTTAATTAAAAAAAATAAATGATTAAAAAATACAATTTTATCAAACGTTTAATTTAACTAATTAAATATATGATTTCATGACTATATCTATATAATGTATTTATTCATTAGACAATTACAATAAAACTGAGTATTATATGTTTTTTAGGATTGATATTTTAGGTGGTATATATCTCATCTATTACTATATATTAAAGCTCTTTTCTTTTGAACTTTTAGAACGATTCTGGCCCCACAAATCTTACGTGTCATTTTATGATAATTTTTTTTTAAATTTTTTATGCTTCTATAATTTAGCTAACTTAATTTAAATTTATCACCAAATATCTAAACAAATTATCTTAACAACCTCTAATAAACATGTAATAAAATAATTAATTATGGATTTTTTTAAAAATTGTATCAACCCATTAAAACAAATATATATTCATATATAAGAGGTTGTTATAACTTTGTATTAATATCAATATAAGCTCATACAATTAACATTTGCATATATACATATACGTTGATTGTAGTTTAGAATTAGTAAAGTTATATGTATGTTTAAAATTAGTGTCAAGACAAGCCTGATATGTATATAAATTATTAGTCGTTGTTTTGTAAATGAAACATATATAATATCTACCACTATATTTATTGTTATCACTAGGCCGATTCTTTTATTGAGTAGTTATAATCATATATGTTATCGATAAATGAAAAAAACAAATCTATCTATATCTAAATATATAATCATCTAAATTTATTTTTTTAATAATTATTAATATTTTTAATTCAATATATATGACATAAAAACTCGTGCTTGATACGGAAATTACACTAGTTTTGGATTTAATCATTCTCCCAATTGATGTTAATTGGTATGTTATCTAACTGATCTATATGATATTCATGCTACGTAAGCAGTTTTTGGCCCACGACTCTACGAGATATGCCTTCAATTAATTTAAGCCATGGGGAATCAGTTTTCACAACTTGTATTTTCTTAATACTAGAAGTCCGTACTTCGCACAGGCCTTTTGTGTATATATTATCGCAGTTTAAATGTGAATTTGTAATATATGAATTGTTGTTGCATGTTTTATCTTAAATGATATATTGTTTGATATGTATTTTATGTAATATCTAAGTATTTTAGGTATAAAATACTATGATTATACGAAGTATAATTTTATTTATTTATTTGGTCAGAAGTTCAATTTAAATTTTAAATTAAGGCGGTAGTTATTTTTTGTATGGATGTATTTTTTTTTTCTTATCTAATTATATGTTGTGCTTGAACTGGAGTATTTGTAAGAAACTTCCTATAACAACTCTCATTTCATGCTCTATTACCCTCCACATTTCTAACTGTTGCCTTTATCTTACAAATATATTGCCTTTTAATAATGTTTTTTGTTATGCTTTAGTTATTAATATTCATTAATATATTGTTTTATTTTTTTGGTCTGGAATATATACCGTTTTATTGGTCACATTGACTTTACATATTCCTAGACAAATATCATTTTAATTAAAATATATTAGTCATTACTTCCTATTCTTATAAGTAATAGAAATAATTGGTGACTCTGCATATTCTTAAACCTTGTTACATTTTATATAAAACTACATTAGTTATTTTATTGGTACATGTTTACTCTTCTTAGCGAAATTATAATTCATAACTTCTTCTTTGTACATTTCATATGTGAGAGTGAGTATATGTTAATTATTTCGACTTCCATCCTTGATTAATTCCTCTAGACCAAGAAAAATGAGGCCAAATTTAGTGTATATACATGATGAGTGTAAAATGAATATGTATAAAATAGAACAACAAAAATCATCCTTAACCAAAATAACAACACATCTACCTAAATCGATTAGTACAAAAAAGGAACTAAAAATACAAACCTAGTTGAATTTATGCTACCAAAAGTTGAAGGATTTACATCGTCCATAAAATAGTTTGCTTTATTCATTACTAACAATCAATTGTATTTGTCCTCCTTCTAGTGAAGTTACCCGTGCATGATGTAAACAATCGATGCCTCAATAGTGCTATTAGATTATCCAATTCTCTGACATATTCACATAAAATTAACCTATCTCAATCAAAAGACAATTATATTAATAAATTTAAACCGATAGATGTAATTATTTAGTGCATGCATGTGTAGACTACTAAAGAGATCCAAATACATATAATCAAGGATAGTTTACCATGAGATGGATATATACTTGCATCATCGACAATCGAGAATCCTCATTCACATTTTTAACTTAATAATTATGCTTACTTCAACGACCATGTCTTTTTAAGGTGTTGCCCACTATCTCCCAATTGTATGTGTAGAGGTTGCCTTATTATTTTGGAAGAAGAAAATGTATCTAAAAAGGTGAGTTTGAATTGATTCCCTTTTAGTCAGTAATATACTTGTCCAAATGATTCTATATGTTGAGTATAACACATTTGCATGTCCTCATAATGTCAGCAAGGTAGTGAGTATGAGATTATTAAACACTACTCCATGTTGAAAGCAAAATATAAAAATAAACACAATATAACTGAATTACATAGAAAATTTTACGTTATTGTACATGATTTAATGCTTTATGCATTGCGTCAACTTGCTTTATTTCGTGCAGCCCCTGTCACTCTAGAGATGACAACATAAAGTTGTCTGTAACTTTCAATTATTTAATGAATTAGAGAGAAAATTAAACCAAATATATCATTGCTTTGGTTACGTACCATGTTATCGGATAGAATGAAGCATGTGATGATATATATAATTGATCTTGTCGAAGGCATCCCACTTGCGACAAACATGTTAGAGTTAAACCCTTCGGTTAATTGGTTTAGTGGTATATAGTTTCTTTCATGATTATTATTTGTGTGTGAAGGATGAAGCAGCGAAGCGAAGAATAGTGGGGTGGTCAGATATCATATATATATATATATGAAGAGATGAGATAAGTGTAATGCTAATGTAATTTATATATTAAATATAGCTATAATGTGATAGAACCGTTTCACTTGTGGGATATGATTCTAACTCTTGCTTTTTTTTTTTTTATTTTGTGATGTACAAACTTTAATTTAAATATGTAGCTATTGGATTGCCAATGATTAAATTGTTGGGGTCGTCACTAAGGCTGGATTACCAGGGGACGACAATAGTATAACGGTTACGACAATAGAATTTGAACGTCTGATTTAAATATAGCTATGATGTGGTACAACCGTTTCAATTGTTTTTTTGTGTGTTAAAAAGCTTGTTGTTTGCCCTTTTTATTGTACAACCTTTGAACTTCTTGTGATTTAAATATAGTTGTAATGTGGTACAATCGTTTGACTTGACTCTCTTTCTTTTTTTCTTTTTTTTTGGTTAAAATTCCGTTTGACTTAAGCTTTTTTTTGCTGTTATTTCATCTTCATATACTTAAATGTGTTAATTGTGATAGATGAAAGACATAGCAGTTGACGCCTATTCCATTTGGGATGCAGTAGGGCCGTCCATGCATGTGTGACCCAATTTTTAATAGCCCAATATGTGATTGCATTTTTTTTGCCTTTTCATATCATTCACTGGCCCAATATTTGAGGGCAAAACATATTGTTCAACTCTATTGTAAAGCAAAACAACTGAAGAGAATTCAAGTAAATCATTAATGAGGGCAAGAAAGCCAACTTTTAAGTAGATATAGATATAGATGGTTGTTTTTCAAACTTAACAGAAATATAAATTGAACTATGTTGAAAATTTAACGTGAAGATATAAGAGTTATACAACGATATGAAAATGAGGACTTATTAATTAATTAATATGTAGTAATTGTATATAATTGTGAATCAATTTTTTTATATTATATAGAAGATTATATATTATTGATATAATTGTTAATATATGAAATTGTCATATTAATACTTTTCGGATTTGAGAAATTGTTTAAATTTTGGGCTAGATAAATAAGGCAAGAAATGAAAAAAAAATCATCTTTAAAAGTTAGCATTCAATGACCTAGAATGCTAACTTTTAAATATATATAGATGATTATTTTTCATGCTTAATAGAAATATAAATTGAACTATGTTGAAAATTTAACGTGAAGATATAAGAGTTATACAACGATATGAAAATAAAGACTTTCCAATTGATTAATATGTAGTAATTGTATATAATTGTGAATCAAAAACATTTTATATTATATAGAAGATTATAGATTATCAATATAATAGTTAATATATGTAATTGTCACTTTAGTACTTTTTGGATTTGAGAAATGTTTTAAATTTTGGGCTAAACAAATAAGGCATGAAATGAAAAAAAAACTAAGTCATCTTTAAAAGTTAGCATTCAACGATCTAGAATGCTAACTTTTAAATATATATATATGGTTATTTTTCATGCTTAATAGAAATATAAATTGAACTATGTTGAAAATTTAACGTGAAGATATAAGAGTTATACAACGATATAAAAATGAGGACTTATTAATTGATTAATATGTAGTAATTGTATATAACTGTGAATCAAAAACTTTTTATATTATATTGAAGATTATATATTATTGATAAAATTGTTAATAAATGAAATTGTCACTTTAGTACTTTTCGGATTTGGGAAATTGTTTAAATTTTGGGCTAAATAAATAAGGCAAGAAATGAAGAAAAAAAACAATTCATCTTTAAAAGTTAGCATTGAATGACCTAAAATGCTAACTTTTAAATATATAGCATTCAATGACCTAGAATGCTAACTTTTAAATATATATAGATAGATGGTTGGTTTTCATGCTTAATAGAAATATAAATTGAACTATTTTTAAAATTTAACGTGAAGATATAAGAATTATACAACGATATGAAAATGAAGACTTTTCAATTGATTAATATATAGTAATTGTATATAATTGTGAATCAAAAACTTTTATATTATATAGAAGATTATAGATTATCAATATAATAGTTAATATATGAAATTGTCACTTTAGTACTTTTTGGATTTGAGAAATTATTTAAATTTTTGGCTAAATAAATAAGGCATGAAATGGAAAAAAAAACTAATTCATCTTTAAAAGTTAGCATTCAATGACCTAGAATGCTAACTTTTAAATATATATATAGATGGTTGTTTTTAATGCTTAATAGAAATATAAATTGAACTATGTTTAAAATTTAACGTGAAGATATAAGAGTTATACAACGATATGAAAATGAGGACTTTTCAATTGACTAATATGTAGAATTGTATATAATTGTGAATGATTTTTTTTATATTATATAGAAGATTATATATTTTTGATATAATTGCTAATATATGAAATTGTCACTTTAGTACTTTTCGGATTTGAGAAATTATTTAAATTTTGGGCTAAATAAATAAGGCAAGAAATGAAAAAAAAAACAATTCATATTTAAAAGTTAGCATTCAATGACCTAGAATGCTAACTTTTAAATATATATAGATGGTTGTTTTTCATGCTTAATAGAAATATAAATTGAAAATTTAACGTGAAGATATAAGAGTTGTACAACGATATGAAAATGAAGACTTTTCAATTGATTAATTTGTAGTAACTGTATATAATTGTGAATCAATTTTTTTTATATTATATAGAAGATTATAGAGTATCAATATAATTGTTAATATATGAAATTGTAACTTTAGTACTTTTTGGATTTGAGAAATTGTTTAAATTTTGGACTAAATAATCAAGGCATGAAATGGAAAAAAAAAATTAATTCATCTTTAAAAGTTAGCATTCAATGACCTAGAATGCTAACTTTTAAATATATATAGATGGTTGTTTTTCAAGCTTAATAGAAATATAAATTGAACTATGTTAAAAATTTAACGTGAAGATATAAGAGTTATATAACGATATGAAAATGAGGACTTAGTAATTAATTAATATGTAATAATTGTATATAATTGTGAATCAAGTTTTTTTATATTATATAGAAGATTATATATTATTGATATAGATGTTATCATATGAAATTGTCATATTAGTACTTTTCGGATTTGAGAAATTGTTTAAATTTTGGGCTAAATAAGAAAGGCAAGAAATGAAAAAAAAACAATTCATTTTTAAAAGTTAGCATTCAATGACCTAAATGCTAACTTTTAAATATATATAGATAGATGGTTGTTTTTCATGCTTAATAGAAATATAAATTGAACTATGTTGAAAATTTAACGTGAAGATATAAGAGTTATACAACGATATGAAAATGAAGACTTTCCAATTGATTAATATGTAGTAATATAATTGTATATAATTGTGAATCAAAAACTTTTTATATTATATAGAAGATTATAGATTATCAATATAATAGTTAATATATGTAATTGTCACTTTAGTACTTTTTGGATTTGAGAAATGTTTTAAATTTTGGGCTAAACAAATAAGGCATGAAATGAAAAAAAACTAATTCATCTTTAAAAGTTAACATTCAACGATCTAGAATGCTAACTTTTAAATATATATAGATGGTTGTTTTTCATGCTTAATAGAAATACAAATTGAACTATGTTGAAAATTTAACGTGAAGATATAAGAGTTATACAACAATATGAAAATGAGGATTTATTAATTGATTTATATGTAGTAATTGTATATAATTGTGAATCAAAAACTTTTTATATTATATTGAAGATTATATATTATTGATATAATTGTTAATAAATGAAATTATCACTTTAGTACTTTTCGGATTTGGGAAATTGTTTAAATTTTGGGCTAAATAAATAAGGCAAGAAATGAAGAAGAAAAAAACCAATTCATTTTTAAAAGTTACCATTCAATGACCTAGAATGCTAACTTTTAAATATATATAGATGGTTGTTTTTCATGCTTAATAGAAATATAAATTGAACTATTTTTAAAATTTAACGTGAAGATGTAAGAGTTATATATACAACGATATGAAAATGAAGACTTTTCAATTGATTAATATGTAGTAATTGTATATATTTGTGAATCTAAAGCTTTTTATATTATATAAAAGATTATAGATTATCAATATAATAGTTAATATATGAAATTGTCACTTTAGTACTTTTTGGATTTGAGAAATTGTTTAAATTCTGGGCTAAATAAATAAGGCATGAAATGAAAAAAAAAACTAATTCATCTTTAAAAGTTAGCATTCAATGACCTAAAATGCTAACTTTTAAATATATATAGATATAGATGGTTGTTTTTCATGCTTAATAGAAATATAAATTGAACTATTTTTAAAATTTAACGTGAAGATATAAGAGTTATACAACGATATGAAAATGAGGACTTTTTAATTGATTAATATGTATTAATTGTATATAATTGTGAATAAAAAACTTTGTATATTATATAAACGATTATAGATTAAATATAATTTTTAATATATGAAATTATCACTTTAGTACTTTTTGGATTTGAAAAATTGTTTAAATTTTGTGTTAAATAAATAAGACATTAAATGAAAATAAAAACTAATTTATTTTTAAAAATTAATATTCAATAACCTAAAATACTAACTTTTAAATATATATAGATTATTCTCTAACTTTTATGTAAAAATAAAGCGTTTAACATCCCGCATGCAATGAGATAAACCCTTGTATATTGAAGTTGGCTTTCCCATACGGAATTCACTTCCCTTCTTGCATTTTTTCATTAGTATGACTCATAGTCATGGATTTGCTTCCAAACGTTTATGTTTGTACTTTTATTGTTGGACATTGTTTTTATTCTTCTTGACGATATTAGGATTAATCAATATATAATAACGTTATTGTTTATGATCAGTATAACATCTTGACGATATTAGGACGAATCTGATTACATTGGGAAAAATATAATCCTCAGAAATATATTAATTACTTTATTTATTTTGTACTCTAGCAAGGTCACATAGTTGTTCATTGTCGACTACAATTTCTAAAGGTAAATGAACTGATATGTATTTGGTCTCCTTCTTATCGAATGGACCCTCGACATTAATATTTGAATGCATGTTTGTTGAAGTTGTTTTGTGATGGACGAATTATAGCTTCTTTTGGCTCCCGTGGGTGCAAACACGTGGGAGCTGCCTAGTGTATACATAAGACAAATTTATGTACATACATTTAGGGTCATACTATTCGACGTATATGCATTTTTACCTTTTGTCGCATAGGGCTCGCGTGTAACGTGGAAATAGGCTTCCCGCGTTACGCGCGGGAAGACACATGTTCAAGCCCCACACGTAACGTGTGAGACTGTCCCACACGTTACGTATGGGACACATCCACACGTTACGTGTGTGTACATGCCACACGTAACGTGTGGCATGAATCTGGCTTTAAAAGCCAGATCTTGCTCTCCTCCTTCATTCATTCGAAGCCGCAATTCTTGTTGCTCTCCTCATTACGCGTCTCTTTGCTCTCCTCGTGACGAATCGATCGACTCCGCGCGTTACGTTCAAGATCTTTGAAAGGTTAGTTATTACTCGTCGTTGTTTGATTTGTTTTGTTAGATTTGAAGTTATTGGTTAGGAATTGTAGATCCATATTGTAGATCTATGTTATTTTGATGTTTAGGGTGGTAGATCTATGCTTTGGGGAAGGTTTTGTGATTGTAAGTTACATGTAACTGTATTTTATGAACCACGTGACGTACCTCCTCTACCAGCGCGTTGTAAGTTACATGTAACTGTATTTTTTTTAATTATTAATCTTGATTTGAATAAGTCCGAAGGATTACTTAATTATGTTCATATACAGACGGTGCCACCCTTGAGGTTCCAGCAGCGAGGGAAGCAGTTACGCTCATGGCGTTGCACGTTGGAAGATGCATGGGGTAGCATGGCGTCTGCGTCCGGGCTATGTCATCTATCAGACATCATGCACGAGCATGTGGATGAGACGCTGATCGGTGCCTTCGTCGAGCGTTGGCAACCGGAAACCAACTCATTCCACATGCCATGGGGAGAGATGACTATAACTCTCCATGATGTGTGGATGATCCTTGGGCTGCAAATACAAGGGCAAGACATGGGTCCCCCGAAGAAATGGCACGAGCAACTCTCACGCAATGATTTGAAGAAGGTGTTGATGGAGCAGGCGCATGAGTTTTTTGAGCTGGAGGATGATGCTATTGTCGCCGGTAACGTGCATGCGGGAGATTTTAAGACTCATTGTCAGGTGTTGACTAACAAGAAGCAGGCGGCTGGGTTCTTGCTGTACTTGGTGGGGTCTGCCCTCTTTCCTGACAAGTCTCAACATCGGTTGCCCGTGTATTACACTCCGTTCGTGACTGATCTCACAAAAGTCACGAACTATGCATGGGGTACCGGTGTTCTTACACACGTGTACCGCAGCTTGGGCGAGTGCACAAGGAAGGATGCGCGGGTCATGTCCACATGCTTCACTCTGATTCAGGTATGAAATGGCTTGAATAAAAATATATGAATTTTTGTTATAGATATATTATATGTTTGTTATTTGGGAAATGACTTATATGTAATTGTTTTGTAGGCATGGATATATCAATATTTTCCCATGTTTAGACCTGCACAGAGTGTTTACTGGGACCCCTAACAGCCGATCCCATACGCCAGAAAATGGGACATGTCTCATGAACCCAACCGGACCAGAAATTATAGGGAGGAGCTGGATGAGATGCGTGCTGAGAGTGTAAGTGCATATACGGTCCTTATCTAGTATGTTAAAATATATATGCATGATAAGTTGTTTGAAATTCAATTTTGTTTAGGTTGAGTGGATGCCATACAGCTCAATTGACTTCAACAATGGGATGTTTGCTTCATCGCGATTCCATGGAGTCATATCCTGTTTGTGGGTCACTAAGCCTTACATGTCGGATCGAGTAGCTAGGCAGTTTGGGCGTGCACAACAATGTCCAAGACCACCGATTGTTCCAATTAAGGCATGGAGGGGCACGAAGATCAGCAGTTACACGGTGGAATACGATAGATCCTTACATGCATGGAATGCCCGCAATGAACATTCCATTAGCCTACAAGCCATGGGTCCTCTAGTCCGCCAATCCCACGAGTGTAGCGATGATTACATGCAGTGGTACCTGCAACATACACATCCATTCATCCTCCCTCAAGAGGATCGTTACACTCAGCAGCAGGTAAGTAATCATGTAATTATATCTTGTTTATTTTTTGGTACAATCTGTTTATTAATCATATCCACTTATCTTGCGTGCAGTGCCTCGATAGTTGCTACAGACGGCTGGATCCATATCGCGATCACCACCATGGAGATGACCAATGCGAAGACCTAGCCGAGGCGTTACGGCAATCATTGGAGCAAATGTATCCCTTCCTTTCGAACCATTGAACTTGGTTGCTTTGTCATTTGAGCATTAGACTTTGGATTTGAATGTTTTGTTGAAGTTTGAATGTTTTTTTGTTGAAGTTTGAATGTTATGACTTGAGTTTGAATGTTTTGTTGAAGTTGTTTGGTTTATGCCAACAATGGGGCCATTATTACAGTTAGGTGGGGACAAGACGGTTATTCAATGCGTTTTGCAACAAACTGAACCACGCGTTACGTGGCAAACCTGTCCACACGTAACGTCTGGGGTTGCTTGGCACGTTACGTGTGCTCGTGTTCCACACGTAACGTGTGCTTACTAGGGTTTAGGGTTTAGCGTATATAGGGTACGGTTTAGGGTTTAGGGTTACTATTTATCTTTAACTAAACTGTGGGTTAGGGTTTAGGGTTTACTATTTATCTTTAATTAATAAGGTTGAATTTGGGTATGCGAGTTACATTATTTCTGAGATTGAGGAGAGGAACTTACAATTAGGATTTAGGGTTACATTGCTGAAAAGTTATTAATGCTAGTGGTTGAAGTCTTTAATGATAGTGGTTGGGGTCATTTTATACTACAGTTGTATACAGCTGTATATTAGTTGTCAAACACATTCATTTTCACTATATAAGAGGCATTAGGGTTGCAACAAGTCCAATACAAGCGAGATTGAAGATTCATTTGTGGGTAAGCTTCTTCTTCCAGTTTCTTTCGATTTAGTAACTGTGATTGGCCTTTTCATATTAATGGTTTGTAGGAAATCAAGCACCACAAATAATGACATCTTCATCCGAATCATCATCAAACCCAAATAGGCACCATCAACAAATGAGTGCTCCACAATGCGAGTGTAATTTGAAAGCCATTATCCGTACTTGGGATTTGCAGTGGAACTACGGAATGAGGTATTGGGGATGCCCAAGACTGGGGTGTTTATACAGGAAGTATATAGATTCAATGTACGAGGACAGGGCGCACGCGGTTATTCGACAACAATGGAGGGAAAACAAGATCTTGTTAAGGAGAATCAAGATCTTGTTAAGCAAAATCAAGATCTTGTTAGGCAAAATCAAGAACTTTTACAAGATCTGGATAAGATGCGTAGGTATAACCGCAATCTATATAATGATGTACATCGTAAACTGCCTTGATGTCGTATCTTTTGTGTAATGTTGTTTACGTACTACCCTTTGTAGGGAACAAGCCATTTTATCAAAGCAGAGACATGATATGCCGCAAAATTTTACCAGAGACTATCCTAATTTCTTCAAACGCAACTAGGCGATATCTTTTATTTTGTGCTAGGCTTTCTAAGTTTATGAAAAAATTGTATTATTTCTTGCATTGTGAGTTAAATGTTATTGTAGTCATCTAACGTAATGAACAAGTCTATTCTATCTTTTATGTTGATTATTTTGGGGCATTCTTTTTATTAATTTTAAATAAACAACTACATAATAATATAATATAATGTTCATACACGTAACATTGTAATATATATAAAATCCCTAAACCTTAACATTAAACCCTAAATAAATACTACAAATATAAAATAATATGACCTACACAAATACCCTAAACCCTAAATACTACAAATACAATTATATTATATTACAGTCACACGTAACGTGTGACTGTAATCCACACGTAACGTGTGAAAACATCCCACACGTTACGTGTAGAAGTGAGTCACATGTTACGTGTGGATTACAGTCACACGTTACGTGTGAATCCCTATGCGCCAAAAGGCAAAAATGCCTATGCGCCAAAAAGCAATCGTGTACATTTATTCACATAAGGACATTATTTATGATGATTGAATACTAATTTTCACAAAAAACTTTATACTTTTCTTTGAGTAAATTAAAGTCGTGTTGACGACATGTGATAAGATGAAAAAACAACATAAAAGCAGAGAGAGTAGATGATCATAAGAAAAGTGTTTGTCTTGTCGTTTTGTGTGTGTTATTTGTGATTTGGCCTAAGAGCATAAAATTTGTGATTTGGCCTTTCTAAAAGCAGAGAAGAAAACACCTAAGAGCATAAAATTTGATTATAGTTGACAAAAGAATTTGTGATTTGGCCGGACCGAATCACAAATTGTAATAATATATTCAATGCTAAGTCAATAAACCTAACATGTCCAAGAATTTGTGATTTGGCCGGACCGAATCACAAATTGTAATAATATATTCAATTTGTGACTTGGAGCATAAAATTTGTGTGTTATTTGTGATAAGATGAAAAAACAACATAATATAAAAGCAGAGAAGAAGAAAAAACCTAAGAGCATAAAATTTGTGATTTGGCCTTTCTAAAAGTTTGATTATAGTTGACAAAAGAATTAATATGTAAAGATATAATATTAATAACGAATGTTTACTTATATAGTTGTATGTCATTATACAATTTAAACTTTTTAATAATTATGTATAACTTCTATTTTATTTTTTGACCTTGTCAATTTTTGATACTCTGGAGTTCTGTATAATTCTATCGACACATTTAGGGCTCATTCGGCTATAATTGGAAGGAAGTGAGTGCAAGTGGAAGGAGGCGCTTCCACTCCCGATTCGGGCTTGTTCAGTCGACGGTTTTTTGGTGGTGAGGGAGATGAAATTGGGGAGTGGAAGCCATTTTGCGTATCCTCACACCCCAAAGGTAAGCAAAATGAGAGTTGAAGTGAAAGCAATTTCTTCATTTTCTCGATGTGGGAATAACTTCTTCCCAACCTTCCTATCAACACTGTCTTTCAGACATTGGTTTAGAACCTTGTTTTTGAAATATTGTGTTGAATATTGTTTATTTAGAAATTTTTTTATTTTTTTAACGAGTTTAAGCATTTTCATTTTGAGAAACAATTATTTTTAAAATAAATTATTAATATGTATCCTTAGGACATATATCAGAAAATACTTACAATATTATCAATTCACTTGAATAAAATCTTCACCTAACTCAATCTATGATATTTATTTTTATTAATTAAGAATTAAATTATCTTTAAGAGTGACTTGAAATCCAACCTAAAGCATTCCTTCAAATAAGAGGAATTTTCAGACATTTAATTCAACTCATTAAAAATATGACTATGACTGTATGTATATATAATATATTCACTCATTTATAGTATATAAAATTGAGTATTTTTTAGGTAAAAATATGGAGTATCATGTATGTTGGTTATATATCATTTTCGATCTAATTAATCATTTTCCCAATATGGTATTCATGCTATATAAGCAGTTTTGTTTAATTGCTATGGTGTCATGTTCCATGTTTTTGGCCCACGAGATATAACTTCAATTTAAGCCATGGGGAATCAGTTTTCATAACCTTTTTTTTTTCCTCTAACTTTTATGTAAAACGAAGCGTTTAACACCCCGAATGCAATGCGATAAACCCTGGTCTTTCAGTCATGTTGAAGTTGGCTTTCCCATACGGAATTCACTTCCCTCTTGCATGTAAAAGGAAGGTTTGCCTTCAAATTTTGTTAAAAAATACTGTGTTTTCACCTGGTATCCACGAGATAAGGCAAAATTCACGAATAACTCCAAAGTTTAAAGCGCAATACCTTCGAGTTTTGTTTGTTTTCGCCAAATGTCCAACTGTTAACTTTTCGTTAAAAAAAACAAAAACAACACAAATGCCCAAATTAGGGGTGAGCAAATATATCTGATCCGGCTAATCCGATCCGAAAATCCGTCGATCCGTATCCTAAAAATCCGTATCCGAAAATATCCTTTAAGTTTTTATCCGTATCCGATCCGATCCGGGTGATTTTGCCGGATACTTGAACCGGATACGGATCGAGATATTTAGCTTATCGGATATCCGAAAATATCCGGTACTATTCATATAATATTTATAATCATAAATTTATTTATTATAACTAATATATTGAGTAATATATTAATAAATTTTACATCCTTAATCACATATTTATATTGTTGTCCAAGTAAAATATTGTAAATACATTTTCATATGAATAATAAGTGTGTATATAATTTAAATCGTACGAACAAATTAAGAAACAACCTACAAATTTTATTTCTTAATTTACAAATTTATTACTTTTGAATTTAAAAAATGAATATATTAATTTATTTTTAATAGATTTGTAGTAACCGGATAATTCGGATATCCGGCTCAGATATCCGATCCGATCCGAGTCCTTTTTATCGAATATTCATTTCAAAATGGACCGGATACGGATCAGGATTTTGTAAATTTTTTAAACCGGATATCCGGTATAACGGATCGGATCGGTTTGCTCACCCCTAGCCCAAATAGGCCTTTGTCTTTCTCCTCCATCCCCTCACCTCCATCATGCTTCTCCTTCACCCGCTCACCCTCTATCCATTTCTCAACAGGTGGTCGGAATTTTTCAAAACAAGAAAAGAAAACTAACAATTTGTAGATGAGGTGGACTTTTTTAAAAAGCAAACAACAACCAAAACTCAAAGATGAAAGAAGAAAACACAACCTTCCATGTTCGAGAGTACACATAAATTGTGAAGAATTCACGGAGAAGACAACAAAACTGGATTCGAGGAGAGCAGACCGGAAAGGGCAGATTCGATCGAGACAGTCAGTGTCGGATTCGACCTTCAAAACGGGCGCGTATTCACAATAAAATCGGTGGCCGCGAATTTCGGCACGGCGGCGCAAGTGGAGGCGATTGAGTACGAAATCGTCGTCCTTCGATCTCTCTCCCCCCCATCGTCATCAAGTACTATGCCGACGACGTCACGGCGCGCGGAGACAAGGGTGGTGTACCAAAACCTTCACATGGAGTACCTCCCCGACTGGACTGCCGCTGAGCTGTCGAAATCCGGTGGCGGCGCGGCGGTGGATGAGGAGCATGTCCGGCTGTTCGCGCGGTGCCTGGTGTCAGCTCTCCAATATGTGCACTGGAAGGGAGTTATCCATTGCGACGTCAAGGGGAAGAGTCAGGGAGGAGAAGCCGAGAAGGGCTCGTCTGAGTCTGATCGAAGACGACGAGAAGGAGTTGGTAAATGTTTGGAGGCGCGTGATGGAGGAGAAAGACGAAGGCCTATTTGGGCAATTTTTTTTAATGGAAAAGTTAACGGTCGGATATTTGGAAAAAAAAAAAAAAAAAAAAACTCGAGGTATCACACAAAATAGTTTAAACTTTGGGATATTTTGCGTATTTTGTCTTATCTTAGGGATATCAGGCGAAAAAAATGTAAAAAATATTAGTCATTTTAAAATTTTAGATAATGATTTATTGATGAGTTATGATATTGGGTATTGACATATTATTTCTTTCTATGCTATTTTTCTTTATTTATTGACTATAAATGAGATAGATAAATTTTACAAAAAAATTGTTGTAATTGATTTCTTAATAGCCGTGTCTAAGGCTAAACTGACAATTATATATAAATAGATGAAGTATAATCTAGCTTAATCAAATTACAAAAAACCGCGCACATCTTAGTTAAATATTTTGCAAATAACCACCTTTACTATGAACATGAAAAAACACCAAAAATAATTCCAACTTAAAAATAATCTCAGCTTTTAAAATAAAAAAAAATAAAAAATCCCAACTATATACCAATACACAAAAATAATACATATGCATTTGTCGGTTGAAATTCTGGCTAATATATTTTTACTAAAAATAGGAGTGGGACACGATTATTAGAACAAAAACGATGTTCCGCCTCTCGTTTACAACTTTTTTTGTAAATACTATAGACAAACTAAGCTTTTATTAATAATCGTTGTCACACCCTTAAATAACATACTAACATCACTTTTTAAAAAATAAGCGTTGTCGCTCCCCTTTATAACACTATAGACAACATTTCTTTGAAATAAACATTGTCCCACCCATTATAAAGTCGTTTTATTGAAATAATTACTTTTTTTTTATTTTTGTTTGAAAAAACTATCCAATTTTATTTCTTAATTATTTGATTATATTAATTAGATATTAGTTAAAATTATTTTTTATGTTTAATTTATGGATACAATATTTATTGTTAAAAAATGTCATTAATTTTAAATATTTAGCTTTCAATTCTAACGAGTTAAAATATTGACAATAACATCGGTAAATTAAACACCAAATGAATCAAGATTTTAGATCTTTCAAAGATATCTTAATATTTAAACAATGCAAAGTGGGTACGTACATGTTGCATAGTTAGGATTTTTATTTGAAAAAAAAACGTGCTTAACATAAAAAATACCAGCCTCTTCTCCACAAACGTTGATCTAAACCGTTCAAAATCGCCTGGAACCAGAATCGACTAAAACCGGTTGACATCGATTCCGCTTCATGATTTTATAGAATCGTGGAACTTGCGGTTTCAAACTTATTAGGTAAGTGAGGTTTCACAATAAAAGTAAGAGAACTACGTAAGTTTTGATTCATCTAATCCCAAGAAAACATATAAACAATTTAATTATGTTCAAATCCTTTATTTTTTTAATTTTTTTTCTTATAATTTTGTATAAAGACAAATACTTATTATATTTTTTAGTTTATGAATTTATTGTATATTAAAAAATGTAAAAATTAAATGATTGATTTTAATATTTGCTTTGTTTTTCATACTCATCTTATTTTTTTTTTTTAAAAATTAGTTCAATTTTTTTTATAAAAAATATTAATATTTTCTTCGATTCGGAACCAAAACCGGCAAAGCCGGACGGAATCGGACTTGATCGGTTCCGATACATGATTTTTTTGGAACTGAAATCGGCGGTTCCAGAGTCGTGATGGGCCCTCATTTTAGCGTTTATAGCAGCCGTCGAAAGGTCACTCAATATGCATGGTATATTTGCTCCAATTCTTCAAGGGTTAAGGCTAATCGATATCTTCTTTATGCCCTATTTTTTTTTTATCATTGTTATGCAACCAATGAAAATGTTCCATTATTTTTTATCAGTTCTTTATGTCCTATTTTTCGGAATCTGAACCGGCGATTCAAAAATCATATATTCTATATTGCCCTCATGCCCTGTTGTGTAGGTTGCTTGAGAGTGTTCAAATCTTCATCGATACAATCCCATCCCATCGCATAAATTAAAATGTGTTTTAAAAACCCGATTCACTGAACCAGTTTTTTGGACGGCATTTGTTGTCGCCCACAACCCCGGTTTCAGTAAACCGGTTTTTTTAAATACATTTTAATTTATGTTTAAAAATAAATTCAAAACTGAGTCCATTATGGACGGCAATTCGTGCCGCCCAAGGAACTCGGATTTTCTGGGCGGCAATGAGTGTCGCCCATAGGGGTGTGCGAGGCGAAAAAATAAGACGTGCGCGGTTTTTCGCCGTTAATCTATTAGTTACTTACATAGTAACTTAGTTTGGTTTAGTGTATGATGACATGAGATGATTATTGTCTTTGTTTGATGATTTCATTGAAGTCACTATGGAGGTAAAATATATCCCTTAAATTTATTTTTTATGTATTTTTTTAATTTCTATCTTTTTTTAACTAGCAATTCAAGAGAAGAATAATGAGTTTTATCATTAAAAGTCTATTAAAAAAATAACTCATGATCCAAGTGGGATAAGATATTTAATATCCTAATTAACCTAAGTTTTAATTAGTCTCCACTCTTCTCATTCACTCTCTTCTCCTTCAAAAAAACCCTAGCTATCATGAGTGAATTTCTCTACAGATCAGATTTGACTTGAGCGTCAGAAGGATTTTAGGAGAGATTCGTGCCCTTATTTTGATCATTTTTTCTTACAGATTCAGTTCACTGATCAAATTTCAGAAAAATCTATCATTGTCGATTCTCTTAATCTCTATGGTATAAAAATATGCTATCACACTTATATAAATTGATAATTTCCGCAAGCTATTATTAGTCGCTTATTTTAATCATTTTCTTTCTTTTATTAGTCGCTTATCATACCGCTCGCCTAGCTATTAATGAGGGTGATGACATTATACTTGTAAATTAGTTTCCACAAGCTATCATTGATCCTTCGAGACTTGATATTTAATAATAAATCATTGCTTTCCCCTAAACAAATATACTCCGTACAAATTAAGTGGTAAAGAGTGCTTAGTGAAAAAAAGAAAAATAAGGGGCGATTTTGTAGAGATTAGTAATTTACCTATATACACTAGGGGTGAGCAAACGGATATATCTGATCCGATCTGGTCCGGTATGTCGGATATCCGGTCAAAAATATTCACAAAACTCTTATTCGTATCCGGTCTGTTTCGGACCGAATATCCGGTAAATATTATCTGGATCGGACCGGATATTCGACTCAGATATCCAAATTATCCGATTACTAGAAAATCTATTAAAAATTAAATCAAAATGTTAATTTTTCTAATTCAATCAAAACTAACAATCCGTAAAATGCAAACTAAATGTCAAACATCAATACTATTTACAAGTCCCTGTAATTTTTTCAAACAATTAAACTTATCAACCTTTTGAAATTGAGAACCATAAACGTATATATTATATAACAAGAGGAATTGGCAATTATATATAAATTTGTAACTTTAACTTATGTAATCAAAATTCAATTCAATGATGAACACTCAGTCTTGAAAAAAAAACATATTTGTTCTGTTTAGTGAGGCGACAATTAGTACATGAATTATTGATTTAGGGTTTTAATTTTATAAGAGTAATAATCAAGGTTATTTTTTTTATTAAAATGAATAAAATAAGGAATGTTGTATTGGAGAATTAAAGTGGGCTTAATTACTTAAAAATGTACAAGTACCATTTTGAGATCATCAAAACTAATTAAACATTGTATACTAGTTATAAAAACATATATATTATATTATAGTATCGGATTCCCGGATATCCGATAAGCAAAATATCCCGATCCATATCCGGTCCAAGTATCCGGAAAAATCACCCGAATCGAATCAGATTCAGATTAAAATTAAATGAATGTTTTCGGATACAGACTTTTAGAGTTCGAATTGGTGGATTATCAGATCGGATCGGCCGGATCAGATATTTTTACTCACCCCTAATATACACCATATCATATTCAAAGTGTCACATAAATGAGAAGCACACAAAACAATCAATGCTTATGATAATTTGTCATGTACATTTATTTCCCTCCTCCCATCTTCCCAAATTTGTCCATTTTCATATCATAAATTTCATCTTTATCTTTTGACCCCTAAAAATATAATTTTTGTCTAACTTTTTATTACAACAAGAAAAAAGAACATCAATTTTAAAATATCATATTTACCAATTAAACTTTAAAAACTTTCCATCTCTATCCAATTATTCATTCACACACTATATTAAGACTTCACACCAAATACCCATCCATTAAATTTAAAACCCAACTCTCCCTTCCTCCCCTCTTCCTCTACACACCTTAAATTAACACCCTCATGCCTTTTCCCGGCGGCGCACCCGCCGCCACCAAAGGTGGTTGGAAGGCGGCCATTTTCATCATAGGTACCTAATAATTAACCAAATTACCATCTCTATATATATTGCATGCGTCAATTTAATGGGTAATTGTTTAATTTTTGTGGGTAATTGTTGATTTCTGTCAATTTCTTTTGTAGTGGTGGAGATAGCGGAGAGGTTTTCGTTCTACGGAATAACGAGCGGGCTGATGACGTACTTGACGACGGCGTTGGGGGAGGCGACGGCGACCGCCGCCAAGAACGTGAACATGTGGCAGGGGGTTGCGTTTCTCTGCCCGTTGATCGGCGCTTTCGTCGCCGATGCGATGCTCGGACGCTTCAGAACCGTCTTCTCCTCCTCCCTCCTCTATCTCTTCGTAAGCCTCGATCTATTCTATAATCTCGGAAATAATTAATTAATTATGGACTTTGAGTATAGTTATGGTGAAGTAATTAATTCGGATTAGTTTTCCAGCTGTATACGTTCAATTACCCATAATTGCATGCCCATTTTAATTAGAGTCAATGCAACGTTCTAATCTGCAACGCTCTCTCAAATTAACCGTAGGAATTAATGAACATTTAGTCAAGGTTTCATTTCTCAATGTTACGTTTTTTTTAAACGTTGACAACATATTTATTACTCTCTATATTCTCTTATAAAAAAATATGATTTCTACTCTATATTCTCATAAATTTTTCTTAAAATTTATAATTATCTAATAACTCGATCATTTCGATTGTAGCCAATAAACATAGAGAATTTGTATAAAAAGAACAAAAAAAATACAATTTTCGATGTCAAATCTCGTTACTCACCAATAAATTAGTACTTAAATAGCTAAAATCACAATGTTTTCTTTACAAAAATTATGGGTTAAAATGACAACCTATTCTATACGGAAGGAGTATTTGTTATTATAGAGTTTTATACATTTTTGAAAAATCTAATTTTTTTTAGTATTAATCACTCACATCCTTTAAAATCAAGGGATAGAAAAGAAAAAAATCAAGTAGCCAATAATTGGTCTAAAAAATCTATTAGAATAAATGAACAAATCAAGTAACCAAATTTCAATATAACTTTTATGATTCATATATAATAAATGGTCGATCTATAAGAATAAATGAATAAAACTTAAAACTAAAAAGAAATGCATGTAAAAGTCATGATGGGGTAATCCAAATTAGGATTGCTTTCTTGAAGCAGAATTTTAAGATTTGCAAATAAACATTCTTATATATGGATTAAGGAGGTAATCGTTCACTGAATCTTGAGCGGAATGCATGCACTGTACATTCTGACCAAAAATAATATACATTGGTGTAACATTTGACATGAATGCATATATATATATATATATATATATATATATATATATATATATATATGAATTAATTAAGGTTTTTTTTAGTGTGTGCCCATGAACACACTCTAAGAACTTTTTTTTTTACAATTATTTAGTTAGCCACTAGTTTAATATTGTTTATTAAGGGTTTATCAATTCTCTATTAGAAAATATTTTAAAGATAAATTTCATATTTAAGCTTATTAGCATGTGTTCATGGACACACATTAAAAAAATTGATTAATTAATTAGAGGCGTTTCAATGTGATGGGTACAATACTTCAAAAGAGTTTTAAGGTCCCATACTCCCATCTACTTTCCTTTATGGTTTCTTTGGATTACAAGAAATAATGCATTATTTAATATTTCCGTGTATTAATGTATTATCTCCACGCATTCAAAGGTGAAATAGTTTAAGTTATTGAGAACGGAATTAGATGGATCGACTAAAAGTAAGGCCTTAATAAGTTATACTCCGTTTATTTTTACTTGTTTTTTTAGAGTTTTCACATAATATGTTTTGAAAATTCAGAAAAAAATTCAATTTAATCACCTATCATCTTTTAAAATCAATAGACGAAGAGAAAATAATTAATTTTATCAAGTTTCAATACAAATTTTATGACATGTAACAAATTGCCTTAAAATCCTAATTGAAAAAATATTTATAAACAATTTTTTAAGGCTAAAAAAATATATATCCAAAGTGAACGGAGTGAGTAACTTTATAAATATATTTTCAAATAGGAATGACAACGGAAAAGATGGGATAAGTGATAGCTTTCACGTACCACCACATTTCCATCCTGAACGAGAATTTGAAGTGTTAATCATAATTAAAACTATACTGTGACCAGGTAAATAGGTAATTATACAATTTTAATTACCAAATGTTTAATACTGTACTCTTTGTGAAAATAGGGTATGATCCTTCTCGTCATCTCGGCGTCGGTAATTCCGGGGAAACTCCGGCGACCGTTCGTCTACCTCTCCCTCTACATCATGGCGGTGGGTGAAGGCGGCCACAAGCCGTCGGTGCAGACGTTCGCAGCCGACCAGTTCGACGAGTCGACGACGGAGGAGAAGGCGGCGAAGAGCTCCTTCTTCAACTGGTGGTTCTTCGGGGTGGTGGTGGGCTCCGCGTCGGGGATCGGCACGGTGTTCTTCGTCCAGAGGAACGTCGGCTGGACCACCGGCTTCATGATTCCGGCGGCGGCGATGCTGGTGGCGCTGATGGTCTTCGTGGCGGGCATCAGGTTTTACAGGAGGGAAGGCCCGCCCGCCGGCAGCCCCTTCACGAAGGTGGCGCAGGTGTTCGTTGCGGCGGCGAGGAAGCGGTGGGTGAGCGAGGACAGGCTGGGGATATTAGAGGGTGACGAAAATGGGCCGGGCCCACTAGCTGGTGGTGGGCCCCGCCGGAGAGTAATCCGGACGAAACAGTTCAGGTATGCGTCATCACTCTGCCTATATAAGGCTATAAATGATATGTTCTGACAAAAAAAAACCTATAAATGATATGAATTGAATAGCATCACTTCTTGCATAATTTTTTATGTGTACTCTTTTATTATTGGCTAACATTTGTATATAAAAGAATAAAATTTTATATTGTTATATATAAAAGTTGATAAATTTAACCAATTAAACAATAAAAGAGAAAGTGTTACATAAGATGTTAAAATCGGGATTCCATATTGAATCGTAAGATGCTCATTGAATGTATCATAAAATCGATTGTAAAATAGTAAATTTTACGACATTACTAAGTATATAGAAAGCCTAATAAATGGTTAAATATCTTATATTTGAAGTGGAAACATATAAATTATAATATATTAGTGATCTTATTATATGAAAACGTTATATTTTTCTACAATAAGTTAATGATGATTTACTAATATAATTATATTATAATAGATAAAAAAAACTACTTATATTTTATACTTTAAATATACATTTTCATCTCAAAATGAAATAGTTTCATAAAATAATAAATTGTAGGATTGTAAGAATCGTTGATAGAATCGTCAGAATTATATGCAAGATCGGATCTTACATAAGATCCCACTGATTTCATACTGAAATTTTAAGATCCTATATCTAATAAGATTGTATCTAAAATCGAAATCATTGTATCACTTTTAAATCGTAAGATCTCTAAAATAATAGAATCAAATCAGTATTTTAACAACAAATACATGTATATACAACAACAGTCCAATAAAAACCCGCATAAGCGGTAAATTAGTAGTGGCTAACTATAAGACCATCTTTAATTTTGGTACTCACCTCAAGTATCATAAACTACTATTTTATCATTCTTTCTCTTCAACATCACTTTATGTTACTCTTATACTACCATCATGATACTCACCGCAAGTATCATAATTTTTTTATTCATCTTTTTACATCATCACATGTCATCAAACAACACCAAAAACAAAAAGGGGTCATTTATAAGTGTACAAGTGACATATTTATTGGTTGAAAATGTAGTGATATTTGTCAGCCCAAGTATCATACGTGTGATACTTATCTCCAATGATGTTTTTGATTTCCATCCAAATTCTGATATTTAATTTAATTTTTTCTATTTTTCAATGGGGTTGGTACTCCCCTATACATGCCATTATTAAAGGTGCTCTAAGTGATCATATGTGTTTTCAGCTTTTCAATGTAGAAGTTGACATATGAATACCATAAATGCATAAGAATAACCCTATCATCTGTGTGCTACATGCCCATATAAACATAACAAACATTTCAAGAAAAAATACTCATAAATTTATGGATTTATTCTCCATAAAATTCAAGTTATTTTTTTTATAGCTCCTATAATACTTCATTTCAATAACCAAGAATTATGATGTTATTAGGGTCTGTTTGGTATTGATATCATGATATCAGGTATGTGTATGAATATCACTGATATCCATATCTGTATTTGGTATAATTCTGATATCGATATCAAATCGATATTTGCTGTTTAACATCAAATATGGGTATGAGTGATATCAGAGTGTTATTTTGATATCTCTCATGAATTGGGTATATCAAAAATATCACTAATATTCATATCTTCATATCCATACCGATACTCAATATCTCATATCTCTGGTATCTATACCAAACGAGCCCTTAACAAATGTTTGCCTGATCAATCTCAACACATTGTACAAATCTTACTAGATTCTTGGACAAGGCGATGGCGATGGACGACGAAGACGCCATGTCGGAAGCAAGAAACCCATGGCGGCTATGCACACTGCACCAAGTAGAAGAAGTAAAGCAAGTCCTTCGCCTCCTCCCCATTTGGCTAACTTGCTTCCCGTTCAGCATCATCTACGCCCAATTCTTCACCTTCTTCATAAAACAAGCCAACACAATGCGGGGCCCACAACTATCCCCTCACTTCAAGATCCCACCTCCATACATCCCCTTCTTCACAACCGCCTCCATCATCCTCATCCTCCTCATCCTCTACGAGCGAGCCTTCGTACCCTCCATGAGGAGGGTCACGGGCCACCCCACGGGCATCTCGACCCTCCAACGGATCGGTGTAGGGCAGTTTTTGTCAATGTCCACAATGGTGATAGCCGCCCTTATAGAGCTTAAAAGGGTAAGAACAACAACAACAACAACGGTTTTGAGTATTTGGTGGTTGTTGCCTCAATACGCGGTTTTGGGCGTTGCTGAGGTGTTTGTGGTGGTTGGGATGCAGCAACTCTTCTATGAGAAGATGCCGGAGGGGCTTAGGAGCCTCGGGGCGGCGGCGTATCTTAGTGTGCTTGGTGTAGGGAGCTTTGTTAGTAGTGGGATTATAGCGGTTGTGCAGGTGGTTAGCTATAGGTACCATGAGAAGTGGCTTGTGGATGACCTTAATAAGGCCCATTTGGATGGGTTTTATTGGGTCTTGGCGGGCTTGTGCGGGTTGGGGTTTTGTGCTTATGTTTGGGTTGCTAGTGGGTTTGTGGATGGAGAGGTTGATAAGGGAGGTGAAGATGAGGGTTGAGAGATGGAATTGTTTTAGATGTGGTGTTCTATTAAGGGTTGTATAAAAACATTAGTATGAAAACATATATACCAATATATAAACTTATGTATGATAATGTTGATGTCATAGTTTATATGATTTGTTTAGCTTAAGTATATGAAATCTTGCAAGTTTGAATCCTTTTGGTAGTATGTAATGGAGTTGCTTGTGAGTGACATGGTCCATCTAGGAATGAAAATCATTTACATATATTCGATTCACCCGAGCACCGGATCCGAATGAATATATATACTTTTTTTTATCTAAGACGGGTGATAACCGGATGACGGGTGGAGTGGGTGATAGTCGGGTCAGATGCGGGTGGAGGTCCATCCAACCCACCACCCGACCTATATATCACCCGTCTCACCCATTCACGCGTTTCACTAGTCTATTATTTATATACTTATTTGAATTTTAATAATTATTTTGTTATAGATTATTGTATTTATGTGGAATGTTTCATCATTTAAAGTACTTTTAATGTTTTTATATATTGGATAATTTTCTAGTTTTATGTTTGTTTTTGTAATTTTTTTATTACTATATGAAAATTTTAATTTATATAATTAATACAAGTTTAGTGCTTGTTTGGTTGTCAATAAAAAAACCCATAAATTTGAAAATCCTAGGAAGTTTGTTTCAATATATGTGTTTGGTTGTGTTTTTTATATTGGAAAAACCAAGAAAATTAAATTCTCAGAATTTGTATTTCCTCCAAAATGAGAGATTTGCACTTACCATGATAAGGGTGAGTAAGATACATTTCCACCATTTTTTTTTATTTCAAATATATATATTTTCATTATAAATCTCTTATTTATCCATGACTCAAATTATTAAATTTAATGGATACGGATTATAAGAGTAATTTTATATAAATTTCCATGAATTTTGACTTTTAACCAAACAAAATGTAATAATTTAATTGATGAGAATTAAATTTTAACCAAACACATTTATCAAAATCCTAGGAAATACAATACCATGGAAATACAATTCTTGAGAATTAACTTTATAAGAATTGTACTTCCCATATTTAACCAAACGAGCACTTAGACCGACAAAATACAAACCTTATAACATTTCATCTAATCCACCCGAAAATCACATGGGTTGGATGGAGCAATTGTGTCCATTTCCATTCCTAGGTCCACCCCTAAAAAAAGTACGAAATTTAGCTTGTTTCTGAACTGGATCAGAAATTGTGGCTCGTATAGCTTATTTTGAATGTGGATCTTTATGAGTTGAATTGCATAGTTTTATAATTTCAGTCCAAAGGGTTTTTGGGCCTATCTCGAATTTCTACGTTGGATTAGGACACAATATTTGAACACGTCCAAATAGAAAATAGTTGTGTAGAAGAAATGGAGTCATGACACTACACAACTACACAAGAAACCAAATTAGAGGTTCACCTAAAACAACCACAATTGATGATTGATTGACAAATCTCAATTGAATCCTAATCAACAAAAGCTTCATATATGCTAACTTTGCACTTCATTTTAGCAATCCATACATTACATCATACTTCCAAATAAGAGACAATTTTGTGCGTACATCTATAGCTAGTACTATTTTCACCAACTAGGCAACTACATAACAAGACTTACCACTCTAAACAAGACCACCATGATCAACTTTCTTCATCACAAACCACTTTGCAATAACTATGTATACGCCCAAGTCGATCGTGCAGAACACGGCCAAGACCCAGTAGTAGTAGTTAAGGTGGGCGCGGTTCAGGTTATTCACCAACCATTCCTCGTTCCCCCACTTGGAGCTCGCCCCTTGCACGACCGAGATCACCACAGAGCTCGCCAGAGCTCCAACTCCGATACTAGCGTTCGTGAGTGCGGACCCCATGCTCCTCATCTCCTCAGGCATCTGGTCATAGAACAGTTGTTGCAACCCTACGTACGCAAAGACGTCACTTAGCCCATTAACCAAGAACTGAGGGATCAACCACCAAATGGACATTGGCACGGTCGCCTTGGGATCGTCTAGCAGCCCATGTCGTCTCGCGACGTTGATCCTCTTGAGCTCCACGAGGGCGGCTACGACTATGGTTAGGACGCTAAGGGCTATCCCGACCCCTATCCTTTGCAAAGGGGTTACCCCGTACGGGTTGCCAGTCAACTTGGCAGCGAACGGGGTGATGAGTTTGTCGTAGATCGGGACGAAGAAGAGGATTATGAGCCCGGGGATGACTTGTAGGGACGCCGGTGGGATTCGAAACTTGCTGCCCAAGGAACGGTCCATGGTGCTCCCTTGCTTGATGAAGAAGGTATGGGTTTGGGCCACTACAAGCGCGTAGGCTAGGCTACATAGCCATATAGGAAGAAGCCTCAAGACGAGCTTTACCTCCTCCACCTCGGTAACAGAGCAGAGTCGCCACGGGTTCCTTGTTTTGCTCGAGTAATCGGTGTCATCGATTATCGTTGCCTTGTCGAGGAACCTGAAGATGATCAAATAGTTCAATATCAATGTGTTTTAGTTGTGAAGTTGTATCAAATACATCGTTATATTCATACATAGTAGCTAGCAAGTAAAGGTGAAGAAAAAAAATCTAAGTTTAACTATCAATATATGAATACAACTCAAAGAAATTGAGGTCAAACACCTTTCAACCATTAACCCAAAACTATATCATTCATAAAAAATTGTAGCCCAAAGCTACCTAACTCAAACTTGACCTACACAACCTAATATATAGTAAGTGATTCGAAAAATACAGATAGATATAAATTACAAAGTTAATGATTCTCATAAAAAATATGTATATGTTCATGAAAAAATGAAAAGGTTATGTAAGTGACAGGACCATTAAAGACTAAATAAGTTAAAGAAGCCCTATGATTTTATTCTAATTCTAATATAGGCCATATCTTATTAATGATTACATGACGTTTACAATACAGTCTTTCTCATTACTTGGAGGACCCATAACCATAAGCTTGTTTTTTTTTTAAAATAAAAATGGTGTCCCCTATAATTGAACCATTTTTCAATTTGATTTGATCCTACCATATACTTTGATGTTTTTATAAAAATGGTACTTATTACTTCAACTATATAAAGTGCTTCTTTAGTGTTATCTTAGCACTCCTAGAGAATATTATCTTCACCATAAACGACAAAATCAATTTTATTAAACCTCAGCAAATTTAAATTAGTTTAATTGATGCACATTGTTTGAGGTTCCTTAACCATGGACAAAATCATGAAATATGACATCCTCCTAGTCCCACTCTATCACCATCTATAACTTAATTTCTCATTTCCCAACACTACATCAATTTAAAATAATTAAAATGAAATATGTGGTCATTATCTATAATTACTCCAGCATAAAAGATTTTGTAAGCCCAACTATTCACTAAAATTGGCCAAATTGCTTGAAATAGACCACTTTAGACTTCAGTGGCTAAAATTGGTGTGGGTTGTAAATAGTAATGTTTGGCCATAAAACTTAAAAATATATTTATAGCACTCCAATTACTAAGTTTGACCATACAAGGTCAATTTCACTCTTATTTATATATTTATTTGAAATTGACCACTCTTATTTTCTCACAAGGCATCATCGAAAATTCGAAATAGAAAAAAATCGGAGTGTACCTGAACTGGTTTGTCCGGTTCAATCCGGACCGGTTGAATTTCCCGTCCAAACCCGGTCTAACTTCAATCTCATCGTAAACTTTTCCTCCAACTTGCTTATATTCCACGCGCCGCTTCCTGAACGCGGCGGCGCACACCTGAGCGATCTTCGTGAACGGGCTCCCCACCGGCCTCTGCCTCCGGTACTTGCGGCTTCCGATCAGAAACACAGCGAGCGCCACCGCTTCCATCGCCGTCGGAATCGCGAATCCGACGGCCCAGCTGACATTGTCCTGGACATAGATCACGACGAGTACTGACGTCAGGGAGCCGATCACGATCCCTAGGTACCAGTAGTTGAAGAAGGAGCTCTTCGCCTTCCTCTCCTCCGGCGTCGTCTCGTCGAATTGGTCCGCGGCGAACGTCTGCACCGACGGACGGTGGCCTCCGTCGCCGACGGCGATTATGTAGAGCGCCGAGAAGAAGATTGCTGGCCGCAGGTGGTCGGGGACCACCGAAACGGATATCGTCAGTAGCGACAAACCCTGGAGGAAGAAGAGTCCAGATGATATCAAACGACGCCGTTTTGTGAGATACTGTTCTACTTCGTTTTTTTTTTTTTTTTGAAAATCAGTTGATGGATAGGGATAACTGGTATTTATGGATTGCAAAATTCAAAATGATGACATGACTTTGCAAATCTAACCTAACAAAAACAACAAGATTTTGATTACATATCTTTAAATACAAATATAAAATATTAGGATAACACTCATTATAGGATACTGCCTAATTAACTAGTTCTTAGATGTCTTAGACTTGAAATTTTTATTTTTATTTTTATGGTTCATAGAAAGCAATTTGACGTTACAAGCTAAACTGAAAATAATTCACTCAAAATGAATAGATTAAAATTGTAAATTGTGGTAATCTGATGTTATCATTTCTAAAGAACATGATTTTCAATTAATTTACCTCTCCTATGTTAATTGTTTCATGTCTTCCATAAAACATATGCAGTAAAATTTAACACAAAGCCATGCACATAACAATGTTTAGCAAAATGTAATGATCTGAATTCCAAGTACGTTATCAAGTATTCCCTCCGTCCCAGATAGTTTTTTTCGTTTCGTTTTTGTATACTATTTATAGTTAAAGAGAATTTTTAAGATTTCTTCCAATATATAAGAAAAAATATAGTCATGTGAGGTCTTGTTTGATTCGTTTTAACGAATATCTTAATAATATCAAAAAATTATAATTTTTATTAATATATAATTAGAAATATTAATAAATATTTGGGAATGAGGGAATATATATATGATGTATGCTGACGTAATGCACGTATGAATACTTATATCTCAAAAAAAAAACGGTGTAATCGCACTAAATTGATAATAAACGAAAAAAAAACAATTAACTATTTTTCATTGATCAAGTTAATTACCAAAAACTTTTTAATAAAATCCCAATAATAAATTCATTAAGTTTTGTTTATGTTAAAGTTTTGGGATCTATCTGCACAAAAAACAAAAACAAAAAAGTAATTGAATTATGACGAGGATTCGTATGATGATATTTTTGGGATACAATATAAGATTGTTTGTGGCAGAAGTATATAAGTTTTGGCTTATTATAGCTTTATATTAAATGAGGATAGGTCGACCGTCGACATAGGTGGGAAAGTCGGAAATAAAGCCAATCCTATCACAAGTGAATAGATTGGGGTATATATGCTCTTCATAAATGGTACACTTGTATTAGACGTGTTCTCGACTTGGATCGTCGACGTGTCTCGTTCTCTGCTTTTCCTATTGTTTTTTTTTCCTCCTTTCTTGATAATGGTTATCTTTAATCACAAAGTCTTATCTATCGAGCATGCATTAATGCATATTGGATTTTGAACAATTAGAAAATTGAAAAAAAATGATGCGAGAATTTCAAAACTAATTTGAGCAGGATCAATGTAATAGGGTAATTAGTTATCCTACTTGTTTTCTTAAGAAAATGGGAAAAAATGTCAAGTGTAGTTTAAAATAAACTTATGCTTGATTAATGCAACATCTTATAATACAAAAACAAGTTGTTATAGTTTTGTCTTTTTCTAAGAGAGGTTTCTGTCGACCTTGTTTGGGATTTTGTGGGTCCTATTATGGGATTGACACTAATCTGATACATCTTATCTGAGATTAAATTAGTGACCATACTTTTGATATTGTAGAAAATATAGTATATACTGTGTAAGATAGTACGTAGCTAGGGGATATAACTATACAAAATGTTCAATTGGACAAAGATCTATTAAGAAAATAATATTTGAAGAACAATAAAAAAACATCTCTAGCTTACAAATTAAGACAAATTTTAGTTTGCCTTACTCAACTCAAATTTAAAAGTTGTATTCTAAAAACAAAACTCAAAGAATACACAAATGTATGCAAAGTCTCTATCCCCTACTAATTTTCTCATATACGTTCTTCGTAAATTTTCTCGTTGGATTTCCGGTTTATATTACTTGTTCTTTTTTTTAATAACGGAGTCATAAAATTTGTTATAAATTAAGTCAATTGTTAAATTTATAATCACACTCAAAATTATATGTTATATGAGATTAAACATATTCAAGTTTAATATAAAAAAAAATCATCAAGTTTTATAAAAAGATAATCATAATATTTAATAGATATTATAAATATTCCATCCTAACTAATAACTAGTATCCCCATGAGATTATTGTTGGTCCCTTGAATCGGAATCATAACCGGCAATTTACTCTTTACATGGTTCATTCTCAGTTCAAGGTTTTTTTAATTTGCGGTTTATAAATCTTGAACCTTAAATTGATGGTTCATGAACTATGACCAATACTACACGAGATTCCTCGTTGGGGAGGAGAATGTTGGGAATTGATTTTTAACCCTATTTTCCGTCCCTATTTATTTTTCTCATTCCTAATCCATGACGAAAATTACCTACGAATTTGAAAAAAATACCTACTCTCTTGATCGACATCCCTAATCTTGTTCCCCACATGACATATTCATATATCAAGGTCTCACTTTGGAATAAGAGGAGTGAAACTTATAAAACGTGAGTCCACAACAAAAATTCTAAATATCCAAAAATACATAGTAACATGAATCTTTGAAAAGTCAAATATAAATACGGTTTTTCTAACTTATGTCCTTAGGACATAGATTAAGACTTTTTAAAAAAAAAAATATTTCCTAAAGAGAAATGCTTAAATTCTTTAAAAAAATATTAAAATTCCTAATAAAATTTTTCTATAAGAAGGTGATTAATATATACCCTAATAACATAGATTAGAAAAATCGATATAAATATCATGGAGTGACTTGCAATATTTTGAACTCAAAATAATCTGAACCGAAAATCATCACAACTCATAAAAATTCTGTAGTACAACGTGAATTGAAGTGGATGGTAGTATCCCACATTTTAAAAATGTTCATCATCATTTTATTACACATATTTATGATCTTTCTAATTTATTTCTTGAGAGCGTAGTTTAACTACTATGTATTGAATATCCATAAAAGAGGTACAAGTAAACACTTTATTCCTAGAAAGAATTACAAGACTGGTTGAATGAAGTCATGCATCAAAATTATTGAAATTTAACTCTTAAATCAAACTCAGGCATCAAGAAACATAAATTCATGAATCAACAATAGAGTTCATGCATCAAAAAAAGTTATATTCACTACCAAATATACTTTTCCCAAAGAACAAGACTCTCGAATCTATAAAAATCTTTCTATCTCATATGGTACGTTAATTTGGCATGAAAAATGTCGTCACGAGAAGCTAATTAGAGTAAAATAGGATTTTTTACGCCATTATGGACCATTATTTTTTCAAAAAAAAAAAAAAATCTGAAGAAAGGGGGAAAAAACAGAGCAAGATCATACCAGAAGAAAAATGGAGGTGGAGATGACGGTAGCTCTGAAACGGCCGAGGTAGGAGTCGGTGAGAAACGCTCCGATCAGGAGGAAGAGCGAAAGAGCGCCGTTCCAGGAGTTAACGTTCTTCGCCGCTTCGGCCACCGGCTGCCGGAGCTCCGTCGTCAGGTACATGATCAGGTTCCCGGCGACGCCGTAGTACGCAAATCTTTCCGCCATCTCCACCGCTGCAAAATTTCAGACGCCGATTAGCGTTCGATTTTCTCGAAATTCAACCAACGGGAACGAAATCAAGCGAAATTTGCGAATCGAGATCCAATTGCGAGGTGAAATTGGGTAGGATTTTAGATTACCGATGATGAAAATGGCGGAGCTCCATCCTCCGGGCTTGGCGGCGGCGGCGGCGACGGAGGATTGCATGGTGGTTGGATGAATTTGGGGGAGACGAATTGAAGAGTTTTGTGAATTTGAGAAACTGTAAAGTGTGGTTCGAAAGCTAAGTGTGAGAAAGAGCTTTTGTGTGAAAGATGTATATATATAGGAGAGGGCGAGATTTGAGTGCAACTGCAAAGGAAAAATCTCGTGGAGTTTCATTTCCCTTTTTCTTGTTTTCCCTTCTCAAGAAATCATTTTAATTTTATTCTTTATGGTAACGTTATGCGTGTTATATAATCAAAACTTTAATTTAAAGTAATTTTATGTCTAATAAATCACGACAAAATAGATTAATACATTTAAACCTAGAGAAATGTTTAAAAATAATATTATATTTTATGAATCCTTTTAAATAAGCAAAAATCAATGACGATTGCGGTCAATGAATACAGGTGTTTTTTTCTCATCACCCTAGATTTATATATTTACTTCGAATATATAATGATTAGCCACACCTTTTTTCTTCGTTTCGATATTATAAGGTCCCATACATTCATATGAATTGGAGCGTTCTAATTAATAAAGATTTCGTATTTGATTTTCCTCATGCGTAATTTTTTTTAGCCAACAACAAGCATATATCATAAATAAGTTATTCTACACCGTACTGGACCCAAAAAATATCCTAAATTAAATGATACTCCGTATTTTGATTGAATATATATTTAACTAGAAATCATACGGAAAAAGAATAAATTTAATTATCTAAAAATTTGTAAACATTAATATTATAATTTAATTGATTAAAAAGGATTTAAATATAAATTTGATATAGTAGAGATTTCATCACTAAAAAATAAAGTTATGTTGGTAGAGATGTAAACTTGATCAAAATCATATATATAATTGTTTAATATTAATTGTTATGAAAATTATAAAAAAATTGGAAAAATAATTTTTGATGATGAAATTGTCCAGGTAAATTAAATAATAATTATGCACATTGTATTTAATTTTTAAAAAATTCATGCCAATATCTAGAATTGTTTAACTTTGTAGGGGACTTGACTCCACTACATAAAAATTCCTCAATAAATGTCTACCTAATAAATTATATAAGATTAGCATTGACTATTTTTTTAAAAGGATTGTCGGAGGTTATATCAATATTCGAATATGAACAGATTGCAAAAATGCTATGACTTCATGAATATACTAAATAACATACCTTATATTATTACCACTCAAAATCTTCTAAGAAAATAATCACTCAACATTTATTAAACTATTAACATTGCAAAATAACATATGATATATGTCAAGTAATATCAAATGATTTTGACTCATTACTTACAAAAATTGACTTCTTTTTTATAGAAAAATAACTCAAGGTTTTTTCGGTAATAATTATCAAAGGTAATATTTTTATGTCAATACTCAATATTTCTAATTTTCCTATCAACTGTAATTTTCTATATACCTTTATATCTAAATTTAATTACATTTTTGAAGGACATGAGATAATCAATCTCTTTTTTCTTTTTTTTTGGCATGGAGGTAATAGATCTCTACAAACAATGAGTAAAAGATAGGTTGTATATCTTTGACCAAAAAAAAGATAGGTTATATATTCCTTCACATAGTTTTTTTTTCTAGGTTCACTAAATTATCAAATAGAGTTAAGGAAAGTAATTGAGAATCATTTGATGTCTAAGAGCATCTTTAATTATCTGAATGAGTTTCTTATTTGACACTCAAAGTCTCTATTGCAACTCTGCAAGAGACTCTTTTTTTTTTGATAAAGTAAGAATTCGAAATGTACAACTTCGAGAGGCCAGAAACTAGCAACCGGCCTAACCGGCAATACAACAACAACCAAAAGAAACAAAAAACAAACAACAACGAAACAAACTAAAGCATAATAAAGCAAAGAAACCAAGAAATGGGGTGAGTAAAGCACAAACAAACGCTGCGCCGTTGGAATGATGGTCATCCTCTATCAAGCCGGAACTACAACTCGATTCATCATCAATGCAAGCTTCATCATCCAAAGAGTGTCTCCCAACAGAACCGGAAACAAAACGGGACAAAAACAAAAGCAAAGGAGTCGGAGTAGCCAGAGCTCGTTGTCCTCAAGGGAGAGGGCGGTGAAGGGGTCGGGGCCGCCGAGGTAGACCAGGAGGAAGGGGGCTAGCATGAGAGGAGGTCGGGGTGGGTGGAGAAGGAAGTGGCAGATCTGGAGGCTGTTGGGGGGGAGGCCGACAAGGTCTTGAACCAAGAATCGGCAAGAGCCTCTCGGTGGGGAGGACGAGGTGGGAGGCGAAGGAGAACGGCGGATCTGGAGGAGGTTGGGGGTGAGGCCGACGAGGTCTTGAACCACGATCCGGCGAGGAGCCTCTCGAGGGGTCTCGGTGGCCAAGGATGGATGGGGTCAAGTTTGGAGGGGTGGAGGCTCGCATGGAACGATTTTTCGAGGGCCGGCTCGAAGGGGTTGAGGCTCCGGTGGCCATGTATGTTCTTCTAGGGCCGGCTCCCATTGGGAGCGTTTCCTGTTTCTTTTTTTTTTGATATCTATAAGAGACTTTCATTTGACAATAAGAAACTATTTTCTGAAAATTTCTAACACAAATTACTTTTTTGTTTGTTTGAGAAATCTCTAGAGCCTCCTTTCTGAACACTTTTCCCCTCTCGCTTTATTCTGATCCATTTTGAAGCCATATATAGCCAGTAGTTATCTATTTTGAGCAAAACACTTCACAATATATATCATCGTCCTTTTAAATACAAATCTTAACATTCTTTAAAAAAAATAGTATTTGAGAGGTGACTGTATTTTTTATTATCAAATATCAAGAGTTTCATAGAAATAAAATAATTACATTGGATTAATAAAAAGAATTGCATAGTAAAGTATTGTTGTTAAGAAATTCGAATCAACCTTCATTTAACACTTGCTTTATTTTTCTGTATATATGTTCATCCTTCACATCTATGTGAGACTTGAAAATTGTGTAATATTTCACACAAACATAGTACCTTGTGTTATGAAACTAATCATTTTTTCCATAAACCAAAAATTTAATTATAAACTGAAAGATATTGTTAAAAAATAATCTATTGATATGCATGGATGTTTAATGTATGTATTTTCTTTAGTATCATCCTTCAAGTAATAGATGTTTTGAAAAATATTACAATATATAGTAGAAGATCATTAGATGTGAAAAATAAAAAAAGTACATTTAAAATTTGAATGCGTACGAATGATGAATTCCATCATGGTCGACCTACGTACCATGCATGTCCATTGAAGATTTTGCTTCAATAATAGCAACGATCTAACATACGTATTTTTATATAATGGTTGTCCTAGCATAGTAGCATGTGTTAATATTTGTTTTATGCATATAGTGGTGGTTTATTTCACAAATGAGTTTATATAATAGTTTTTCATATTCTTTATGTAATGGATGTTTTTTCCTTTTTGCAACAATTTCCAAATAAATAGTGTAATTTATAAATTTAAATTTCTATTAATTTAATATGATCATATTGTAACTTTTCAAAATATATGTTTTTTAAGTAAATCATTTTATAATACAATAAAAAGTATAGATATGGAAAAAGTACTAATGTAATAAAATAATATTTGATATTGTGACAAATTTATTATTTTTATAAGGAATAAGCGTTACAAAATTAAATGACATTAATTATCTTATTATCTCGTCATCAATTCTACATTTTTAAATTACTGTAATTTTATTTAACATTTTCTATGTGTGATCTTTTAATAAAGTAAATAAAAAATGATTACAATTACTAAATTATCAAAATATTCTAATAATATATAATTTAACATGGGAAACGTCACGATATAGTAAAATATTTTTATAGACAAATAAAAAAGTAGGAAAAAAAGGAATATGTATGTTTGATCACTTTGATCACTTTCTATATAGAAACTGCATACTACAATTCAATCAATCCCCAAAACATTAAATTTGCTAAATACACTTTAGCATGTATTAACTGTATATTACAATTCAATCAAACATACATGATCTCCTAACTATTAACAAATTCAACATGAATATGTCAAGACAATATAAAGTTATTATAAGTAAATTAGTTTCCATGAACACTAATCAAAATTAAGACACATATACACCATTTTTTTTATATAAAATTAGAATTTAAAGTGATTCTTCTTACTTTAAAAATGTATGAAGTCCTTTAGATGTGCTCTTGAACTCAAATCTTCTTTGTCTTTTGAACTCATATCTTTTTCGTGTTATATTGCTTGTGAAACTAAAACTTATACATTATATAATGGTTACACGAGCTCTTTATTTTGTTGTTGACTTACTACATGTGACGACTCCTCTTTTGCTTAATTTCTTGAGCTTCTGCAATTCATAGCATCAAACTTCCTTTCCGAGTTATCCTCCTTTCTATTTGAAGGCAAAAAGTGGTGAATGTAAAAGGTCGGCTAATTCAATTTAAGCGATTAATTGCTCCTAGTTAATGTATTAAGTCAATTTTAAGCCCTTTCACTTTTATAAATCTCCCCTTATTCAACAAATTTTGAAAACGGTTCACCGACTCATTGAATCGCGTGATTAAGGATAAGAAGATAATAATCATATTTGTAATTTTTATGAATAATAATTTTTTTCTCAAATTACAACACTAACATCATTTTATTGTATTTACACATCACTTTCTATGCAATTGGTATGATATTTCATCACACATTCATTTAACCGTGCTAAAAATGTAATATATAAAAACTAAACTCAACACCTAAATTGTGAAACATTACCATAAATAACCATTAACTTAAAGCTTACTTTATATCTTTATAGATATAGATAGAAATATTATATACGTTTATAGATTGAATATGTAACTATTTTAGGTTATATAATTGGTTTTTTATTTATATTTTGAATGCTAATTGTGTATCACTATTTTTTAAGTTTAATATATGATGTATTCATTGCTAAAGAAATATTACATATGTTTACAAATTAAAGATGTGACTATTTTAGATTATTCATTATTAATTGGATAATTTGTTTGCTCTATAGATTATGAAAATTCATTAAATTATGATGAATACATTAAATTGATGGGCATTAATTGAACATTACATCTACTTTATATATTTATAGATAAATAGATTCATTTTGTTCTTTTCAAATGATTCCAATATATATAAAAAAAAGCGGAGGATATTTTTGGTTTGACATGGTTTTTTGGATTGTTGTACAGTGTGGAGATCGATAGGGGTCCATTTGGCTATGAATACAACTATACAAGGAATAAGCAAATTGTTCATGGTTAAAATTATTAGTACTAAACAACTGTTTAACGATTTCTTTTGTTTATTCTATACACAGGGCGGAGCCAGAATTTTATTATAGAGGGGCTAAAATTTTACGCGATAAAAATATTGTGTGGCTTAAATCCAACGTCATTTAAATCTTATTTTGCAAAAAATATTTTAAATTTTTATGAAGCTTAAAGTAATTTTCACATGAAATGATGGAAAAAAAACTTAAGTAATTTTATTTTTTTGACTTAAATCTGTTAGAATTGCATTTTCATATGAGATGAAGATGGGAAATTTAAGGTATTTTCATTTTCATGGCTTAAATTTATTAAAACTGACTGAAATTATATTTTCAGATTAAATAAGGGTAAAAAAAACTTACAAATTTTATTTATTTTTTTGAAAAAAAAGTTTTTTTTTTGGTTTTTTTCAGCGGGGGCTATAGCCCC
Organism: Rheum nobile; assembly: GCA_027886185.1. Taxonomy (NCBI): domain Eukaryota; kingdom Viridiplantae; phylum Streptophyta; class Magnoliopsida; order Caryophyllales; family Polygonaceae; genus Rheum; species Rheum nobile. The sequence continues at coordinate 1,725,518 of WOAB01000527.1, read as the reverse complement.
CTCTGGGCCTTAAGTAGCTCCGCCCCTGTCTATACATACTTTTGCATGTATTAACTGTATATTACAATTCAATCAAACATACATGATCTCTAATCTATTAACAAATTCAAGATGAATATGTCAAGACAATATAAAGTTATTATAAGTAAATTAGTTTCCATGAACACTAATCAAAATTAAGACACATATACACCATTTTTTATTTATATAAAATTAGAATTTAAACCGATTCTTCTTACTTTAACAATGTATGAAGTCCTTTAGATGTGCTCTTGAACTCAAATTTTCTTTGTCTTTTGAACTCATATCTTCTTCGTGTTATATTGTTTGTGAAACTAAAACTTATATATTATATAGTGGTTACTCGAGCTCTCTATTTTATTGTTGACTTACTACATGTGACGACTCATCTTTTTCTTAATTTCTTGAGTTTCTGCAATTCATAGTGATGATGCCCAAGTTTTTAAGTAAGCAAAGCGTAAAGCCTATAAAATACCCGGTCCTGGATGAACGCGATGAAACAGAAAATGAAGCAAGGACACAGAGAATTGGTAACGCGGTTCGATTACCCTATGTCCTCGGGATCCCAAAAGGGGAGATCCACCCAATCCACTAAGCAAGAACACATACAAAGTATGCGATGCGTTATAGATGACGAATATAAAGCTTTCCACTCTTACAAATACTTGAAAATCATCACAGATCGAGAAAGATGTCAAAACATGCTCACGACACTGTTCTTCCACCCAATTTCCGACCCCCGTTTCTGAAGGGGTCTTGGGCTATTTATAGGCAAGGGGTCCTGCTTGAAGTCGGCTGGCACACAGAGATACATGTCATCTCGTGATTCATTTGGTGACAGACGTCGGCAAGGAAATGTAGGGTCGTGATTGGACCAGCAAGGCAGGAGGACGCGTGTCGATCTTGGAAAGATGCATGGCTGGCATGTCTGGATTGGTCCGATGTAGTCGAGGCGGTTTTGATATTGCTTGACAGGTTCTATGCGTCCATGCACAATGAACGCGCTAGGAATGTTCCATGGCCCCTTTGTTTCTTCCTGCAACAGATCCCTTGAGTCGTCGTGTTAGTTTATTCTTTGCGGTAAGTTCTTTGAGGATGGACGCGTTCTTTCTAACTCCTTGTTTAATCTTCATGATAACTTCTTTCATTGGGTGACGCGTTCTTTCTTGTTGACTCGCGATCTTCCTTTTTTGATGAAAGGTCATGAGTAGAATGAAGGTGGCCGTCCAACGCGTTGAGTGTTATAAAAATAACGCGATCCATCACAGCCCCTTGCATTGATGGTGAACGCGTGAGGCAATCAATGCAATCCAAGGAAAACGCGTTTGATGGCCGCGTTTATTCGCTTTACTTCCAGATGCTTTGAGACGGACGTTCTGTTTCCACAATGGTGGGCCTTTGTATAATGGGCCTTCATCGGGTCGACCCAGTAGAGTCTTTATGTAAGAGCAGGAAGCGGCGGGAGCCCTCACTTTTCTTTTTCTTCTCTCTCACCTGTTGAGACGATTGGGTTTCCTCCACCTTTGCTCCGCTCACAGACGCTTCTTCTTCGCCGCTTTTCTTGGAATTGCTCAGGTAAATCAGCTCCTTTGCCTTCTAATTTTTGCATGTGTTTGTTTTTCGTTCGATTTTTCAGTGTTTTTGAGGATGATTGCACTCTCTTCTTCTCTCTCTTCCGCCGCTTCATCTTCTTGTCTCTGACTCATCTGGGTAACAATGGAGGGGGTGATATCGCCGAGGAGTATTCCTCCGAGAAGGTGGAAATATGGAGATATGGGGGAGAAATTACATAACCTGATTCGGCGGGTCCCCTTTGGTCACGGAGTGCGAGGATTCGTTGCCGCTTCTGACTGTGACTTTTCCTCTTCTTTGCTTCATCTTCTTTCCAATTTCGCCTCTAGATCTTTCGATGGCCTCTTCTGTTCCCGATTTTTTGTTGATCGCATTGATTTTCCTAATAGTGCTTCATTTTGCTTTATCTTGTCTGTGCGCGCTCCGTCTTCTTTGAGTTTGGTTGTTAAAGTTTTTCTTCCCTTCGACTTGGCTCCACCTCTTGATTGCGTTCTTTTTCTAGAATCCTCTTTTGGCTCTGTTTTGGTTGCACGCGTTGCTTCTCCGTCTTTGTGACTAAACTCTTTTCTTCTTTTCAGAGAGGGATTGTTTCATCGCGTGCAATCATCCTTCCTCATTTCTTCATCATGTCAAGCGAAACAAATTCTGGGAGTGGTGATGCGTATGGAAGAGCAGTAGGGAACGCGTACAGAGAGCACGAATCTGCCACAAGTCCTGAGTCTGAGGCCACATCTACATCTTCTAGTGATTCAACGCGTCAGACCATAGCTGAAGTTGCTTCAAAGAGACGTGTGTCGCGAGTTGAGAAGATAAGGGGCAAAGGTGCGGCCTCCTCTCCTTCCGTGGCAAACAAATCTCCAAGCAATCCTCAAGAAGAAAGAGCGCGGAGCGTGGAGAGCTTCGTGAGTCACCGGTTGAACGTTGGTCCTCCTCCAATCCCCGCGGTCATTCCATACAAGATTCCAATGATAAAGGATCATCCAGAAAGTGACATGCACAGTCTTGGAAAAGCCACCACTGTCTCACTATCCACTCTAGAGGGTTTGGCGCGATCAATCCCATGGCCAGCAGGGGTAGAACTCTGTCTTCCTGAGAGAGGGGGGACCTCCCTAGCGCGATATGAAAACTGCGTGGTCATTTTTGTGGCAAGCGTCGAGGCTGGATTCCGTCTCCCTCTGCCTGACTTCTATCGCGATTTCTTGAGGCTCATCAATCTCAATCCTACCCAGCTATACCCTAACGCGTGGAGATATCTTAGCGGATACACGATGCGATGTTATCACTCTGGCCTTTCTCCTGATGCCCAACACATGCTTAAGCTCTTCACTCTGAAATACGACGATGGTTTTTGTAATCTTAGCTTGCCAACCTTGAACGTGATCAGTAAGCCTTCCAACGTGGGCAAGTGGAAGGACATGTGGTTCTTAGCGTGGTGTTCTTCTCACGCGGTCTTCAATTGCCAGTTGTTTCCTGGTCCTTTTATGCGTCCAGATAAACCAGATCAGAAGGAAATTGACGCGTGCAAAGATCAGTTTCAAAACAAGGGAAATGCCCCTGACTACAAGCATGTGATTACTCAAGAGAACTTGGAGAAAGATGGGCTCAGTTTGCCTCGTTCCGCTAGACGTGATGAGTCGGGTGGTAACTTGCTCTTTTGCCACTCTGTACACTTACGCGTTGTATTAACTAACTCGTGCATTCACAGGGATGAAGTCAGACCACTTGCTTAAGAGGGCCAAAAAGATCGCGAGTGGATCCGAGTCGGCGATTAAAGCAGTTGAGGAACAGGCCACGTCGGAGCAGGCCCCAACTCCAACTCTTGACGCGATGATTATGAGTGAGACGGCAGCATCGTTGCAACTACCAAGCAGTCCAATCGAGACAGAGATGCGAGAGAATAAGCGTGACGCCCCTTCTCAAGCAGGTCGCGGGGAAAAGAGATCAAGGTCTGAAAACAACGTTGCCCTTGCTCCGATCACCACCATAGAGAGGGCTGTCTTTGCCGCGCCAGTGCCTTCTGTGTCCGATATGCGTCAGCTGGCTCCTCCAAATGGTGTATGTGCAAGAGAGAAAGAATGGCTGACTTCGTTGTCTCCTCAAGCCCTTCAGTTGGAGGGCATGAAGTACATGGAGATGGTATGCGTTTTAATGCTTGTTCCTGCTTTTTGTCGCGTGAATTCTACTTATCTATTCTTTCCTTGTTTGACTTTGTAGGCTCGTCTCAGCATGCTAGCTGCCACAACATATTGCAACGCCTTAGATGCCAAGTGCAAAGGCATCCGCGAGGAGAGGGAAGCCCGCACGAAAGTGGCAGTGTTGACTAAGCAGGTTGAGCAATGCACAATGAACGCGCTAGGAATGTTCCATGGCCCCTTTGTTTCTTCCTGCAACAGATCCCTTGAGTCGCCGCGTTAGTTTATTCTTCGCGGTAAGTTCTTTCAGGATGGACGCGTTCTTTCTTACTCCTTGTTTATTCTTCATGATAACTTCTTTCATTGGGTGATGCGTTCTTTCTTGTTGGCTCGCGATCTTCCTTTTTTGATGAAAGGTCATGAGTAGAATGAAGGTGGCCGTCCAACGCGTTGAGTGTTATAAAAATAACGTTATCCATCACATAGCATCAAACTTCCTTTCCCAGTTATCCTCTTTTCTATTTGAAGGCAAAAAGTGTGATGAATGTAAAAGGTTGGCTAATTCAATTTAAGCGATTAATTGCTCCTACTTAATGTATTAAGTCAATTTCAAGCTCTTTCACTGTTATAAATCTCCCCTTATTCAACGGAATTTGAAAACGGTTCACTGACTCATTGAATTGCGTGATTAAGGATAAGAAGAGAATAATTATATTTGTAATTTTTATGAATAATATTTTTTTTTCTCAAATTACAACACTAACATCATTTTATTGTATTTAGTATTTACACATCACTTTCTACGCAATTGGTATGATATTTCATCACACATTCATTTAACCGTGCTAAAAATGCAATACATAAAAACTGAACTCAACACCTAAATTGTGAAACATTACCATAAATAACCATTGACTTAAAGCTTACTTTATATCTTTACAGATATAGATAGAAATATTATATACGTTTATAGATTGAATATGTAACTATTTTTGGTTATATAATTGGTAGGTTATATGATTGGTTTTTCATTTATAATTTGATTACTAATTGTGTATCACTAGTGTAATACCCGTGCCTTGCACGAGATTTTTCTGTTTTATTTTACATTTGTAAAAATCGTATATTTTAATTATCAAATAATCATTGTTTCAATATATATTTGATTAGTTATTTAAATTAAAAATGACAAATTGACTAAACAAATTAAAGATATAAAAAATTACATTATATAAAGAGAGACGAAACTCTCCATAACTTTATTAATCATAAAAATTGGTTAAGTAGTCTTACAAACAAGCATAGCCACACTCTTTTATATCAATACTTGTAAAACGATCAAACATAATAAAAATGTTCATTTAACTCTAATATATGAAAATGACACGCTAAACATAAAAGATGGCACGATGTTCAAAATTGCGACAAATTATCAAACTTCCTTGTATACTACATTGATTGTAGTATTATATCTCTTCTTGTCTTTGTCGCAAATCAAGATCTTCAAACCTTTCTTGTTAGTCACCCTTGATGAAGCAACATAAAACTGACCATGACTGAAAACAGGACGTGGAAGATACAAACCGACATTGGCAAGAGATTGACCTTGGCTCTTGTTTATGGTCATAGCAAAACAGACACTCAAGGAAAATTGTCTTCGTTGAAACTTAAAAGGAAATGAAGTGTCTGACGGTGACATTATCATGCGAGGAATCAAAACCGTATGTCCAATATTGTTGCCTGAAATAACTCTCCCGTGTATGACATGACTGCCAAGCTGCATGGTTATCAATCTCGTCCCGTTGCATAAACCTGAAGTCTGATCAATATTTTGAAGCAGCATAATAGGGATCCCAACCTTAAGTTTCAGTACATGATTCGGCAGACTAGAACATCTAATATTGTTCAAGTAGTCAGACGTATAAATACTGGCATCACTATCTTTAACAAATTCTGTCTTGCAAAAACTATCGGAACTGAGATAGACCTTTTCATCACCAGGCAACGAAGACAATATATACTCATTAACTTTATCTACCTCTTCGTGTGTTGAAGCAAAAATTGCTCGTTCTTCAAAGTATGTCGGAGCCAACTGATCTTCCATAAGAGAGGGATAAACAGATTAGCAAACTTGAAAGCTATATCATAAAGAGTGACTCCGAAGTTTGACAACGAAAATGCACCTCCTTCCTTAATTATTGATAAATTCACCATAAAGGCTTCTTTTATTACTACATGTATTTTATCACATTCGAATTACTCGAACCTTTAATTTATAATTTCCTCGGCTACCCGTAATATCCTGAATTTCTTGTACTTGTTTTGACATAGCTACAAAACAAAATAAAAAACAATTAAAAATTAAATAAAGCATACAATTATAATCGGGCCTAAAGGAACACAACTAAGGACTAATATAAACTTTGCCAGTTAAGTTTAATTTATAGTTTTTTGATTGCCAGTTAAGTTTAATTATACGTGATTATGAATGAAATAAAAAACTGAAATCAGTAATTGTGATTATGAATGAAAGAAAAAAAACTGAGAACAAAACTGAGATTGCATTATATGAATGAAAGAAAAAAACTGAGATTGCATATTAAAGTTCAGTACTGAAAGAAAAAAACTGAGATCTGCAGTGTATGAAACCAGTAATTATGAATGAAATAAAAAAATTGAGATTGCATATTAAAGTTCAGTAATGAAATAAAAAAACTGAAATCTGCAGTATACGAAACCAGTAATTATGAATGAAAGAAAAAACTGAAAATGCATATTAAAGTTCAGTATTGAAAGAAAAAAAATTAAATCTGCAGTATACGTACCTGATGAATGTCGAAATGCTCTCTAATGTGTTCTTCAACTGTGAAATACTCTAGTTTTATAGGTGATTGCAGATTTTATATGTGAATATTATACGTGATGATTGCATATAATTCAGATTGCAGAATATTTTAGATTCTCAAATCAATACAATGGCAAGTCATTAATATTTCAGAAGCTCAATTTGGATATAATTGTGATTGCATAATATTACGTGAATATTTGATTATGCAGGTTTTATTCTGCATATAATTCACATTGCAAAATATATGTAAAGATTTTGTTATGCAGGTTTGATTCTCAAATCAATACAATGGAAAGTGATTAATATTTCATCAGCTCAAATTGGACATAATCGTGATTCCATAAAGTTTCGTGAATATTTGCTTATGCAGGTTTTATTATGCATATAATTCAGATTGCAGAATATATGTGAATATTTGATTATGCATGTTTGATTATGCATGTTTTAAATACCAAACACAACATTCTGCCTCTTTTTAGTTGTCATATAATTCTGCATATTACATGAATAATTAAACACAAAATTAATGCATCTTGTTTGGAAGTTATCAATTCAGATTGCAAGAAGCATATTACGTGAATATTTGATTATGCATGTTTGATTATACAGGTTTTAAATACCACACACAACATTCTGCATCTTTTTAGTTGTCATATAATTCTACATATTGCGTGAATATATGTGAATATTATACGTGATTGCATATAATTCAGATTGCAGAATATTTTAAATTCCCAAATCAATACAATGGAACCTGATTAATATTTCAGATGCTCAAATTGGATATAATCGTGATTGTATAATATTACGTGAATATTTAATTATGCAGGTTTTATTCTGCAAGTGATGAAAGTGGAAGCAAATCTGAATTGCACGAATAATCCAAAAGCTGAAAGAGCATAAAATCGAAAATTAAATACTAATTCAGACGCAACATTTCATTTTATTTGTTTATGCAAGTTTATTATTGCATGTAAATTCGCAATTGCAGTGCATATTTAATCTTGCATGTATTATTGTTTATTTGTCATAGCAGTGCACGTTGCCTTTATTTTTTTGGTTTTAGAATGTGTGTGGTAATTAAAAAAGACATTTATTAATGTTTTTTCTAATCGATTTACAATCAAATATACCAATGTAAACTACATATTAGGGATAGATATAAATCACTGATAAATATTTGCACTATTTTTGGTTCATAAATTCAAAGTTGAGATTATTTTTGGTTGACTTGAAAGTTGAATTATTTTTTTATCTATTAGTAAAAGTTGAGATTATTTTTGATAGTTTTTCCAAGTATTTTGTTAAAAAATCACAAAGTTTTAACTCGGTTGTACTTTATAACACAAAAATCATCAATAACATAATTTTTCTTTAGATTTTCATGACATGATTTTTCATTTAACTATTTATGCGTAATGTAACGGAGTTGTCTATATAATAAAACTTAAATTAACTTATTTTAACAATTAGGAATGTGTTTAGATCTCTCGATTTAATACATCAAGTTGTATTAAGTTCATAATTAATGGAGTATAACTTAATGAACAACTTTAGATCGGTGCCATAAGATCATGGAATCTGACCAAAAGTTTTTGAACGTATTTGCAACAACTTTAAAGTTTGTGCCATTATCTAACAAATACTAAAGTTTGTGGTACATTTTGGAAAACTTGCTCGGAGTGTTTTCCCCTCGCAACACCCCATCAGAAAACCCTAAACCTCGCTTTATTCTTTCTCACACTATTGCCTGCTGTTTGTGTGTGCAAATGGAGTCTCAGGTGGGGCAGAAAAGCAAGCGGTTAACGTTCACTGTCGCCTACGCTTCTCCGCTCTCGTCGGAGAATGATTCGGAGACGCCGGAGCCATCACCGGTAACCGTTGTGCGGTTTACCGATGATTCTGGAACCGTGGAGCTTCGCTTTTACCGGGACGAAGCTGCAGTCACTGCCGAGTCTTTGTGCATTACTCTTCCGTCGGCGCAGGTTAGTGCTTCGCACTGTTAGAGCCTTTGATTTGTGATCTTCATTGATTAAGTTGATTTATAAGGAAAAAGACTGAAGCCTTAACGATTCTTTAATTTTCTTGATCATTTGTTTAAATTGAGTCCAGTTAAGTCAGTATGTGTATTAGAAGGTTCAGAATCCAGTGGAGATTGAGTCCTTTTCATCACCAAGCAACAGAGACATTTATTAATGTATTTTCTAATCGATTTACAATCAAATATACCAATGTAAACTACATATTAGGGATAGACATAAATCTGTAGTTTTAATTTGTGGCTATCCAAATCTTTTATCATATGAAATTAGTATAAATAAATATTCACGTTTAGGGAAACTGTATCTGATAAATATTCATGTTATCAATTATGCAAATATACTGGCATATCTTCGATTTAAGGAAAAAAATCACTGATTCGAAAATTACAGATTGATTGACACGTGTCCAAATTGCTAATATAGTGCCACATGGCAAAAAAGAAATGGTGCATTCTTGGAGTGCCATGTGGCTCAGTAGGGCTTTGCATTTAGTAGTTATATAGTAGATTATATATAATCTGTAAAGAACATATAAAAACAAATCATCTTCTTATAATATTTTTGAAATTGTACTTTCTATAATTAGAACTGCATTTTTTAATAAATTTATCAATGCAATCAATTCATTTTCCTTAAAATATTTGTATATATTTTTATCATCAATGGAATCAACTTATCCATTTCGCTTTCTTTTATCAATGTTGAATATATATGTGTATTTTGTGTCAAAATTGATGAAAGCAGTAAATGGGGCAAAATCAATCTTATGTATATCTAGAAGATATAACATGAATGATAATATTTTACATATATTTAAATCTTGTGTACAATATGCTCAAAATAAGATGCTTGATCGTTTATGCCTATGTATGCTACACTTATATACCTCTAAAACCACTCATAAATACATAAAATAGATGACCGATTAAATTTGATTAGAAATACTATGACTTCAAATTTCTTTGATCTTGATATACACGTATCCAGAATTTCCTAATTAAGATACGATATTTAGTATAAATTAGAAAACATGTGATTTGTTTCTATCTTACTTAGAAAATATGTGATTTGTGATTGATTTATGTGTTATAATAGGAAATTATCAAATATATGTTATGTATTTTGATATTTAAAAAATGTAAAATTATAAAAAATGACATGTGGAGAAATAATTATAAAAGCGCCATATGACGAAATTAATGTATAAGTGCCATGTGACATAGTAGGTATTCGACTTTAGTAATTATATAATAGATTAATTTTTAAGTTTAATGCATGGTGCAATCATTATATAAAAAAATGCGGAGGATATTTATACATAGAATTATTTTGTCCTTTTCAAATGATTCCAATATAAAAAAAAAATGCGGAGGATATTTTTGGTTTGACATGGTTTTTTGGATTGTTACATCGTGGAAATAGGGGTCCATTTGGCTAGGAATACAAGGAATAAGCAAATTGTTCATGGTTAAAATTATTAGTACTAAACAACTGTTTAACGATTTCTTTTGTTTATTTTATACCTACTTTTGATTACTATAATATGGATTCTGTCTACCTAAATCTCAATCCTCTCATGAGAATCAAAATACAATTATTATTCAATAACTTTAACCGGATAACTTAACTCATAATCTAATTAGTAACGCCTTTCGGAAGATAGATTATTCTCTATCATTTATCTTAAGTAGTAACCAAACGACAACTTGTTAAATTGACTGTATATATCCACGTGCAAACCAGCTCTTGCCATTTGTATATTATACCACTACTTGACAATCTCACTTCATATTCAATTTTGATACGTTCAATTGGGCAATAGAAAATATATTTTATTAATTGGTAAATGTCCTTTTTTATTTATTTTTATTCTCCTATATATTTGGCAAATCAATAAAATGCTTCGTTTTCGGATTAACATCACATGACGAACACCGAGAGAAATTGTCGCTGCAAAAAATTAAGAAAATTTTATGAAGAAAAGTTTATAATATGTGACTTGACAAATTGTTTTGGAAGGGTTCTGATGGATCACAATATTTTTATAACACTCAACGTGTTCGACGACCACCTTCATGCTATTTATGTCCTTTCATCAAAAAAGGAAGATCGCGAGTCAACAAGCAAGAACGCGTCACCCAATGAAAGAAATTATCATGAAGAATAAACAAGGAGTAAGAAAGAACGCGTCCATCCTCAAAGAACTTACCGCGAAGAATAAACTAACACGGCGACTCAAGAGATCTGTTGCAGGAAGAAACAAAGGGGCCATGGAACATTCCTAGCGCGTTCATTGTGCACGGACGCGTAGAACCTGTCAAGCAATATCAAAACCGTCTCGACTACATCGGACCAATCTAGACATGCCAGCCGCCCAGCCATGCATCTTTCCAAGATCGACACGCGTCCTCCTGCCTTGCTGGTCCAATCACAACCCTACATTTCCTTGTCGATGTCTGTCACCAAATGAATCACGAGATGACACGTATCTCTGTGTGCCAGCCGACTTCAAGCAGAACCTCTTGCCTATAAATAGCCCAAGACCCCTTCAGAAATGGGGGTCGGGAATTGGGTGGAAGAACAGTGCCGTGAGCACGTTTTGACATCTTTCTCGATCTGTGATGATTTCCAAGTATTTGTAAGAGTGGAAAGATTTATATTCATCATTTGTAATGCATCGCGTACTTTGTTTGTGTTCTTGCTTAGTGGATTGGGTGGATCTCCCCTTTCGGGATCCCGCGGACGTAGGGTAACCGAACTGCGTTACCAATTCTCTGTGTCCTTGCTTCATTTTCTGTTTTATCGCGTTCATCCAGGACCATGTATTTTATAGGCTTTACGCTTTGCTTACTTAAAAACTTGAGCATCATCACTGGCGCCGACCGTGGGGACTTCCTCACACTAGGGCAGCTTGGTCCCCTGTGAACGCGGCGGAAAAAGGTATGAATCGGGCTTCAAAACGGGTGAGATCCCCCATTGAACTTGGGGCTGCCACCGCGTTCTACAAAATGGGTGAGATCCCCCATCGAACTTGGGACTGCCACCGCGTTCTACAAAACGGGTGAGATCCCCCATCGAACTTGGGGCTGCCACCACGTTCTACAAAACGGGTGAGATCCCCCATTGAACTTGGGACTGCCACCACGTTCTACAAAATGGGTGAGATCCCCCATTGAACTTGGGGCTGCCACCGTGTTCTCCAAAATGGGTGAGATCCCCCCATCGTGCTTGGGGTTGCCACCGTGTTCTTCTCATCGAGAGAATTTATTATGTCACTCAGATTGCCGCTACCTAGATAGATGATCAAGTTCAAAAAGTTGTTCTTCATTCATCTGATCTCTTACTAATTGTCTCATACAATGACATACAGGTAGAGAAATTAAAGAAAGCCTACAAGTCGCCTAGGGGAAATCAAGGAGCATCGCGATCCTCGGGCAAGGTCGCACTGGTTGTCGCGACATTCGCATCCACATCCATGGCTTGGTTATCTCCTTCCACGGGGTCTTCGATCAGAGGCTCACCAAAAAGATCCGTGTAATCTGGAGTAAAGTAAGCAGTTTTGGGATCAATCTCGCTGAACCTCGCCACCGCTTGCCTGACTCCAATCCTTATGCACTGCTCCCAATGGGGTCCCACCTCGTCGGCCAGCTTCATTTGGTAGTCATCCGACTTGATATAATCAGAAATAGCGTGCTCCGCCCCGGCACGCCAATTCTCAGCTTCAAGGTTGGAAGCATCGCGCTGCTGTCTTAGCTCAGTCACCTCGTCATCTTTCTCAGACATGGCGCGCTGGAGATTCTCAACGTTCGTCTTCATCAGCGCGTTCTCTTCCTCAAGCTTCGCTTTCTCCCCCTTAAGCTTTGCTTTCTCCCCATCAAGCTTTGTCGCGTTAGCATTCGCCTTGTCAAGTTCCGCGGCAGATTGCTCAACTTGTCTGGTCAACGCGACCACTTTTGTACAAGCTTCATTCTCTTCACGGATGCCTTTGCATTTGGCATCTAGGAGGTTGGAATACGACGTGGCCGCCAGCATGCTGAGACGAGCCTGCAAATTCAAAAGGAATGGGATTAGATAAGTAAAATTGATATGACAAAGAGCAGGAGCCAGCATTGAAACGCGTACCATTTCCATGTATTTCATGCCCTCCAACTGAAGGACTTGAGGAGACAAGGAAGTCAGCCAATCTTTCTCTTTCACACATACACCACTTGGAACGGCCAGCTTACGCATATCGGCTACAGAAGGCACATGCGCGGCAAAGACGGCCCTCCCCGTAAAAGTAATCGCAGCAGGGTCAACGTTGCTCTCAGACCTTGATCTCTTTTTCCCGCGGCCAGCTTGAGGAGAGTCATCGCGCTTATCTCCTCGCATCTCTACTTCGATTGTACTACTTGGTGGTAGCAGCGAAGCTGTTGTCTCACATGCGGTCATCGCGTCAAGGGTTGGAGCCGCGACCATCGCGTCAGTAGTTAGAGCCGGGGCCTGCTCAGAGGTGATCTGATCATCAACTGCTTTAGCAGACGGCTTTGATCCACTCGCGATTTTCTTGGCCCTCTTCAGCAAAAAGTCGGACTTCATTCCTGAAAATGCAGAGGTTAGTCAAAACAACGCGTGGAAATAAAGAGTAGCAAAAGAACAAATTACCACTCGACTCATCACGACCAACAGGACACGGCAAACTGAGCCCTGCTTTCTCCAAGTTCTTTTGAGTAATCACGCGCTTATAGTCAGGGGCATTTCCCTCATTACGAAACTGATTTTTGCACGCGTCAATCTCTTTTTGACCTGGCTTGTCCGGACACATGAAAGGACCAGGATACAACTGGCAGTTGAAGACCGCGTGGGAGGAACACCGCGCTAAGAGCCACATGTCCTTCCATTTGCCCACGTTGGAAGGCTTGCTGATCACGTTTAGGGTAGGTAGGCTGAGATTGCAGAAACACCTGTCGTACTTGAGAGTGAAGAGCTTAAGCATGTGTTGGGCATCGGGAGAAAGGCCAGCGTTATAACATCGCATCGTATATCCACTAAGATATCTCCACGCGTTGGGGTACAACTGGGTAGGATTGAGATTGATAAGTCTCAAGAATCACGATAAAAGTCAGGCAGAGGAAGACGGAATCCAGCTTCGATGCTAGCCACAAAGATGACCAAGCAATTTTCATATCGCGCTAAAGAGGTCCCCTCTCTCTCAGGAAGACAAAGTTCTATCCCGGCCGGCCACGGAATTGATCTCGCCAAGTCTTCTAGAGTTGATAGTGAGACAGTGGTGGTCGATCCAAGACTTCGCATGTCCTGTCCTGGATGATTCTTCATCATGGGAACCTCAGTTGGGATCACCGCGGGAATCGGGGGTGGATCAGCTTTCAATTGATGACTCGCAAAGCTCTCCACACTCCGCGATCTTTCGTCTTGGGGACCGCTTTGGGAAACCACACCTTTTCCCCTTACCTGGTCAACCTACGACGTTCGTCTCTTAGAAGCAACTTTACTTATTGTCTGACGCGATGATTCGCTCGAAGATGAAGACGTGGCTTCGGACTACGGACTCGAGGCAGATTCATGCTCTCTGTACGCGTTCCCCACTGCTCTACCATATGTGTCACCGCTCCCTGAATTTGTTTCACTTGACATGATGAAAAGGTGAGGAAGGGTGATTGCGCGCGATAAAACAAGCCCCCTGAAAATGAGAAAAGAGTTTAGTCACAAAGAAGAAGAAGTAACGCGCGCAACCAAAGCAAGACTGGCGATGGTCCTTAGGAAAAAAGAACGCGAAGAGCCAGGTTAGAAGAAAAGTTCGATGACCTAACTCAAAAAAGGAGGAACGCACACAACCAATGTGAAGCAAAATGAAGCATTATTAGGAAAATCAACGCGATCAACAAAAAATCGGGAACATAAGAGGCCATCGAAAGAGCTAGAGGCGAAATTGGAAAGAAGATGAAGCAAAGAAGAGGAAAAGTCACAGTCAGAAGCGGCAACGAATCCTCGCACTCCGTGACCAAAGGGGACCCGCCGAATCAGGTTATGCAATTTCTCCCCCATATCTCCATATTTCCACCTTCTCGGAGGAACACTCCTTGGTGCTATCACCCCCGCCATTGTTACCCAGATGAGTCAGAGACAAGAAGATGAAGCGGCGGAAGAGAGAGAAGAAGAAGAGAGTGCATTCATCCTCAAAAACACCAAAAAATCGAACGAAAAACAAACACATGCAAAAATTAGAAGGTAAATGAGCTGATTTACCTGAGCAATTCCAAGAAAATCGGCGAAGAAGAAGCGTCTGTGAGCGGAGCAAAGGTGGAGGAAACCCAATCGTCTCAACATGTGAGAGAGAAGAAAAAGAAAAGTGAGGGCTCCCTCCGCTTCCTGCTCTTACATAAAGACTCTACTGGGCCGACCCGATGAAGGCCCATTATACAAAGGCCCACCATTGTGGAAACAAAACGTCCATCTCAAAGCATCTGGAAGTAAAGCGAATAAACGCGGCCATCAAACGCGTTTTCCTTGCATTGCATTGATTGCCTCATGCGTTCACCATTAATGCAAGGGGCTGTGATGGATCGCATTATTTTTATAACACTCAACGCGCTGGACGACCACCTTCATTCTACTCATGACCTTTCATCAAAAAAGGAAGATCGCGAGTCAACAAGAAAGAACGTGTCACCCAATGAAAGAAGTTATCATGAAGCATAAACAAGGATTAAGAAAGAACGCGTCCATCCTCAAAGAACTTATCGCGAAGAATAAACTAACGCGGCGACTCAAGGGATCTGTTGCAGGAAGAAACAAAGGGGCCATGGAACATTCCTAGCGCGTTCATTGTGCATGCACGCGTAGAACCTGTCAAGCAATATCAAAACCGCCTCGACTACATCGGACCAATCCAGACATGCCAGCCATGCATCTTTCCAAGATCGACACGCGTCCTCCTGCCTTGCTGGTCCAATCACGACCCTACATCTCCTTGTCGACGTCTGTCACCAAATGAATCACGAGATGACACGTATCTCTGTATGCCAGTCGACTTCAAGCCAGACCCCTTGCCTATAAATAGCCCAAGACCCCTTTAGAAATGGGGGTCGGAAATTGGGTGGAAGAACAGTGCCATGAGCATGTTTTGACATCTTTCTCGATTTGTGATGATTTCCAAGTATTTGTAAGAGTGGAAAACTTTATATTCGTCATCTGTAACGCATCGCGTACTTTGTATGTGTTCTTGTTTAGTGGATTGGGTGGATCTCCCCTTTTGGGATCCCGCAGACGTAGGATAACCGAACCGCGTTACCAATTCTCTGTGTCCTTGCTTCATTTTCTGCTTTATCGCGTTCATCCAAAACCAGGTATTTTATAGACTTTACGCTTTACTTACTTAAAAACTTGGGCATCATCAGGTTCAACATGTGATTTTGAATCATTTGCCATGTGGTATGTGGATTTGATCGCAGAACTTATATAGTCGTGTGTAATTATTTCATCTAACTAATTAGTAGGTCATTAATTGCTTCTATAATCTTGCCATGTAAACTTCTAGTTGTTGTATTCAACGTCGAAGACATGGCACGGTACTCGGCTTCGGATACAATTTCTTCTTTCTTTGTAATTAAGTGTTTTACTAGTTTAAACCCTATGAAAGAAAATTTTAGTATACGAATAAACGTCACATGCGTACAAATTAATAACTATGTGATTATAAAAGATAAGATATACACAAAATAATAATATATTGACATATAGTTATATATATTTTTTCCAAACATATACTGATATGCATACTCGTAGAAAGAAAGTGATTGAATTTATATATATAAACATTATAGGAAAAAATTCACATGTAAAAATTACGATTGTACATATTACTTAACCAATTCTCAAGAACATTTTATTTTTGTATATTTAAAGTGAAATAGTATCCGAGATTGAAGTTATGAATCGAAATATACTATTTTTCTTCAATTTAATAGGTTAGTACGATGTTATTTGTCAATCTTCCAACAATATGTTAATGATGATATGTTTAGATCTATATTCTTTTTAAAACTTCTTAAGTTTGTTGATAGAATATTACTTTTGTTAGCTTTTGTTTTTATTACCTTTTGTAATATTCAATTCAGGTTTTAGACATTGAGATGATATTATTGAAAATAAAATCATATTAATTTACTCATTGTTTTATTATATATATATATATATATGTTGGGCACTTATATTTATTCGTAATCATTAATATACTAAATTTACTCAATCGGAGAATCAAATAAAACCCAATTGAATTATATTTCAAATAGTATATTGATATTTTCATATATATTTTTTTTATTCATCATCAATTATTTGAAGTTCATAACTAATTGTAATTAAATCTTGAAAATGTGAAATCTATCAAGTGAAGATTTTATTGATATATATAGATATATAGATTGATGGTTAAATTTATTTACAATGTTATTTGTCACTTTAAAGTTTGGTTGGTTTTGGAAGTAATTGTAATCTATATTTTTATATATAAATTTTGATTTGATAAACGGTTTTTATTTAAAGTGAAATAAAAAATTAAAAAAAGGAGTGAATGAGAAAATGACATGTAGATATAGTGGGCCCAGAAGCGTTCTAAGAGCTCAAAAGGGGAGAACTTTAATATATATAATAGATAGATTCTTATTCTTTTGATTCAAATCAATGAAATCCAATCCTATCACTATATTTATGCGGCTTAAATTGATGAAATCCAACCCTATCACCATATTTCTCGTCATCATATTATCAAGATTTGACTCTTAAAACATCCAAAACCATACATGAATCATCGTGATTTGAATTTCGGTTCGAAAAATAGTTATTATTTAGGAATTCAAATTGGGATGATTCGAGTATGAAGTTGGATGTTTAGGAGATGAATCCTCCTAATTTGATGGCAAAAAACACAATGTCAGGCTTGGGTTTGATGATTTAAACGAAAATGGTAAGAAAATGACGTAATTTAATTACAAAGCAAACAAACTCAAAAACTTAAAAGTAATGGCATTTTTAATGGGGTCTTTTAGCAAAGGTTCTATAGATTTTTTTTAAAAATAATCATGGGTAAAAGACCCTCCCAAAGTCCCAAGAATTGGGCTTTTCACCAGACGGTCGCATAGAAAATAAAGACAAGGGCGTGTTTGGTTGGCATTTTTTTTTGCCTTCTACATCGCAAAAACGACGTCATTTAACGCCTCCCACCAAACGCGGCACAACAACTGCATCACAGCGCCACGCATCACGCTGTGAGTGGCGCGCGCTCGACCTTTTTTTTAAAAAAAATAAATATTTTGTGAAATATTTACATGTTAATAAAATAAAAACTTACCATAAATCTAATTACATTTTTTTCTATCTATAGACACTCATTTTGGATATTTGGTAGATTTTAATATATTTTTTTATGTATTTTGGATATCATTAAGTAAAAATAAATTATTTTATTATTATTTTAGTGTTTTAAAATAAAATAAATACTAATATAATTTCTTTATATGAAAACTACATTTTAAAGAATTTTTGAAAGTTTTATGTATGAATTTTGACAAACTTTGATATAATTAAGTCCAAATAAGTCATGTTATTATTATTAGGATACTTTAAAATTATAAATATATACTAACTACAGTCTACCAGCCCTCTATTGAACCCTTGCTTAAAGACCCAATAAAATGCAACATTCCACCTAAAATTTTTTAGCAAATAATTCCACCAAAAAATCTTTATACAACCTTTCCTAAAAGACCTCATGAAAGTTGCTCTAACAGAGATAAAATTAATCTTAAAACATCAGTTAAAATATTGTTAAATTAAGGGACACCTACCAACTTTTTTTCACATAGAAAATAATCTATCGATCTGTACGAAATGCAGCTAGGAATTACTGTACATCACATTATTTTTTAAAATTTTTTTTTTTGTCGAGGCCGGGTGTCGGGCCACCGAAGTGAACCCACTAATCCCGGGCCATGGCCGCTAGTCCTTCACGCCATGATCCTTGGTTAAATCGCGAGAGTTTCATCCTCAAAGTGAGGCTGGCACGTTTCGAACCCGGGGGGATTTGCACCCCAGGATCTACTCCCCCCAACCTCACCGCTGGACTACGCTCCCGGGGACTTACATCACATTATTTGATAATAGATTAACCTGCAGAGTTTGAACTATTTTTTTTAAAATTATTATTAGGTAAAAATTAGACTGAAAATCACAAAAAAGTCGGTTCCTCAGTCTATAGCATCCTTTCGGATGAGAATTACAAATTCTAGATTGTTTCGGATATCTTCCAAGGAACTCTGCTGGACCTTCTTTGCAATGAAATCGGCCACCGCGTTTGTTTCTCGAAAGATATGACAAATCTGCACTGAGGAGAAAAGTTGTAAAACACACAGAATATCAAAAATTAGCATTTCAATATCCCATGGACAATGCCAGATTTGTTTAAGAACATTGACAATGATAAGGTTGTCGCATTCAAGATGAATGTCGGTAATGCCTAATTCATAGGCCTTTATCAGTACATTTCTGACTGCCAGCGTTTCTATTTTTAAAGGGGTTGAGAGGCCACATTTTTCACCACCAATAAAGGTTGGTATGGCCTCATTGTTTCTGAGGATATAGCCAAAGCTAGATTCACCATTTGTCTTAGTAGATCCATCTGTATTGATTTTGATAATATTGTCAGGTGGTTTTTTCCATTTCTTTATTGGTCGCCTAATATTTTCCTTTTTACTGGTTTTTACTTTGTCGTCTGCTAAGCAGTCAGGGTTCCATTTTTTTTGTCTTATTCCAGTTCTCAATTTGTTTTTTGATGTAATTAGGTACATCCTTTATGGGCTCTACATCATTGTTTGTTCTGCCGAAGCTTTGTTGGTTTCTGTAAAACCAAATTCCCCACCAAGAGACCAATAATTCTATGAATTGTAAACTGTCAGTTTTGTGTCGAATTTCTTCAATGATTTCATTGATTTTTTTGTTTCCTAGGTTTAGGGATCTGATGACGTCATAAGTGTCGTGATTCATTTTCTCAATTATTTTTATGGTATGGTTGCATTGGAAAAGGAGATGGTTCAAGTCCTCTAGCTGAGCACCGCACCTGATACAACCCGGGGGAATTGTAACACCTTTTTCTGCTAGTCTAGCTTTTATTGAGAGTCTATATTGTATTATTTTCCATGTAAAATTTTTAACTTTTGGGTATGTATCCATTTTCCAGATCTAGGAAGAATCATGCAATACCAACCTACATTTCATTTTTTTTACTTTGGGATTGCAACACCTTATTATTTTCCATGCAAAATTTTTAACCCGAGGGATTGCAACCCGGGGGATTTTGAACTGGTTTGATTTAAAGGTACTGCATTTTAAAAAGATCTAGACTTATTAACCCAAATCTAAAGTCAAATTTAACTCGATGAGAAGCCCAAATTTCAAAATTAACCTACCTAAGACGTACAAGCTAGTTAAAACAATAATTAAAAATACTTAAAATAGAAAGTGACTTCACTTAAAAGATAATTTTAAGTGGAACAAAGTAATACATAAGATTATTTATCGAAGAAGATTAATACGCTTGTATATCTTTAAGCGATTCCTTCTCTTCTTATCCAAAGTGAACCATTTTAAAGTAAGTTGTGCTAACTTAAAAGGCTTATATTATTTCTTATTTATACCAGTGTCAAAGCCATTTGCTTATAAGATAGTAATTTGTACCACAACACGACAATAAAACTATATACCTACATGAAATACCAACCTACATTTCATTTTTTTTTCAAATTCTTGTCCATGATTCTCATCTTAAACAAAAAACACACAAGTAGCTAGAGTAACGCTTATTCATAAAAAAAAAAAGCTAGAGTAACGCTCCCCAATAATTATGGCAATAATATAAATAAATATATATATATAAATAAATATATGAAGATGGAGCCCAGTGGGATCTTGTGCACCTGGGTGACGTCCAAGCTAGGGATGCACAAGCCACACAACATGACAACATAAAAACATACAACATGGCTGGTTTTATTTGCAGCACCTGGTTTGTCTGTTATAATGTTCACCTCTTTTTGAACAATGTGAGATTCACCTCTTTTGAACTATATATGCAGACCGATCTTTTTTTATCAAGTGACTCCGTATTAACTATATATATATGTTTTATTTTCTATGTATAGTTGAGTACTTTTCGTGGTTAAATAATGACTGTGAATTAAAAATAACACCTCGTATTGGAAACTTGGAAATAACACATATGTGTACAAACTGACACGTTTTTCGTCTATCGGCCTATCGAACTTTATTTAAAATAACTAATGCAATTGTTTTATTTTTTTGAAAGATTTACGCCTCTTAGAATATAGGGGATAATGGATTTTGCGACAGATCGATCAACAAAATGCAAGCTATTGTTCAAAAGGCTTGCCAAGATCTAGGGTTTTAAAATTATAGACCAAGTAACGTACGTTATGATTTTTGATGAAGTCTGTGAACTGGTGAGTAGATAAGTAACTAAAAGAGCGTGTATATATATAAAGTACATATACGAATATAAACTAAGTACATATATAGCTGCAGTGATGCTTTACAAAACTAAATCAACAAGTTCATGGCCAGCATTAGGGGGGGGGGGGGGGGGGGTCTAGCTAGGACGAAAGATAAGATTGAGCTTGGTGATTCTTATGTTGTAAAATGTAACATAGTTTAAGACTAATTTATAGATGTTGAAGTGCTTTATATTGTGTCAATGTTGAAATCTGACGGCCTATAGATAAATAGGTATATTGGGAATCGTGTATGTAAGAGTGTATACAAATCCAATACATAAGTTTAGTGAAGTTTCACCCAAAAGTTAATTGACAATAGATAGAGAAGCACACAAACTTTATATATATTAGGTTTAGTTGTGTCTCTAAAGTCAAAATAACTAGTAAATTTTATTAGCATGGATGACATTAAAAAATCTAGATGAGCTTGGTTGGTATATACTTGACATAGACTACTCGGAGACCTTAAAACATACAAATGGTATATATATAGTCAACTTTGGGCCACGTATGTGATCGGCATCATAGAGGATGGTCTAATTTGGACGTGATAAAGGCGGCGGTAACGCTTATAAATAATATGGGTCAATGAGAAAAATATAAAAAAAGGTACCAAATTAAAGATTGTTAGGCATCGATCAAAAGTTTGTAGCTTCACGCGATGTTGCAAGTCTTAAAATGGCTAATACCAAGAAAGTACATGATCAAAAAAAAAAAAAACCAAGAAAGTAAACGCAACTGATTAAGACGTACAAATAAGAGTTTTTGTAGCCTGAAATACTGGCTAAATGAGTAATTTATTCTATTTCAATGTCGGACCCACAATTATCTCTTAAGAGATTTTTCGTATCACATCTTATAATTGTCACATAGATCGAAATTACGTAGTTATTTTAAATCCAAAGGGTATGACACAAGTGACAAGTCTTTAGGGCCCGTTTGTTATTGATGATATCAGGTTTGGATATGAGATATCAGTTATATCATTATATGTGTTTGGTATGTATTACGATATTGATATCAAACTGATATCTGCTGTTTGGTATAGGTAGATATCGATATCAGTGATATCAAAGTGATATCAGAGTGGTATTGGAATGTTATTTTGATATCTTCCAGAGAATTGATATATCAAATATATCACTCATACGTGTATCCATATCCGATACCTTGATTTCACTCATACCCATATCTTGATATCCGATCCATATCGATACCGATATCCGAAATAACACCTCAACAACTTTTTTCTTAAAAATAGTCTCGTGGCTCTAAATGTGTGAGCTTTAATATATGATATTCTAAAAAAATCAATCTTTGCGAACAAACCTTAGCAGCATACAAGTCCGGACCAGTCCGTCCGGCCTCGATCGTCGTCCGGCCTGGATCGCCAATCTGATTAAAAAACCGGACTTGGACAACAATATTGGTCTGGTCGGGCCGGTACAAAAACGGGCTTGCATGGACACCCCAAACGGACTTAGAGGCCCGGCCCGATACCCGGTTAAAATTTAAATAAAAAAATTATATAATATAAAATATAAGAATTAGCTTGCCAAAGGATAATGTGAAATCAACTTAATAGAAAATTAGGAGTTATGTTAAGTTAATAGTGTTAAATTTTTTGTATTATGAATGTTGTAAATCAACTACAAGTATATGTACAAATCTGGATCGACCCGGCCCACCGATCTACTCAGCCCGCACTTCTTGACGGGCTTGGACATCATTTTCAACCCCTCTGAACCGACATGACAGAAAAATACCGAAAGCTCGACCCGAGCCCGAACTTGTACATGTCTATATAGCAGTATGCTTTCGATTCGAGTTTGCCTCAAAAAAATGTGATCGAATGACTTATCTCAACCCTAGTTAGGTACCATGCAAAATGTGGTGGGTTGAAATACGATATTCGAAAAGTATACGCAATCAAATTTCAATCCAATTATTCAAGTTGAAAATCATGATCAATCCGATCTTATTCATTTTTGGTGGTCCATCCTTCACATAATTTGGTGCATGCAATTGACCATTAATTTAAATACCCTTTGGTGCTTGAAGTAGACATCCACCATCTTTAATTTCCATCGGAATCCTCCGGTCTCCAATAGTAGGTATATATAACGCAAAATGTGGCATCGTTACGAATCAAACTATAATCACATGACCAACAAATTCTTTCATTAATTCGCCACTACATATGCTTCCCACACACAAAAATGTCAAAAAGGGCTAGTTCAATACATATTACAACATTCCATGAACAAAGTTTGGTCTCAATTCACCATGATTCTGTCTAGACAATCTCTGCCTCAATTGGTTGTGTGTAGCCCTACCAAAGCAACCGAGGGTCTTTTCCAATTAGCCTTAAACATTTCCCTCCAATATTGCTCTCAATTATATAGTACGTTTTCTTCACTCTTCCTAACTTTTTTTTTTGAGTTTTGCCGCCACATGCGTGTATGTACTACATACTAGAAAGGTGTTGTACAGTGAAAGAAAGAAAAGTGTGTTTATATATAGCGATATCTCGTTGAGTTTCAATTGACCCACTTACTTTTTTTTGATAGGAAAATTGACCCACTTTCTTCATGAAGTTAGGGAAGAATTAATCAATCCAATTGGCTAATGTCAAAAAGGAAAGGTAGCATTAATTAATCGGTTTGTCTAACATATATCCTAAGGGCATAGGTTAAGAATTTCAATTAGATAATATAAACCCTAAAGAAGGAAAGATGAATCCATTTAAAAAAAAAGTAAAATATCCTAAAAAGTTAACACATAATTAAAAGTTTCTATATATGGAATCTTAACCTATGCCCTAAGGACATAGATTAGAAAAACCGTTAATTAATTGGGGTTTGTTGCTATCTTGCCAAATTAGATGATCCTAACTAGTTATATACTCCCTTTGATCTAAAATATAAGACTTTTTAGTTTTTGACATTAGTTTTTTTTTAAAAAAAAAAATTAACAAAGATGTTCTAAAGTCTTCCTCAATCTCAACACATATTAATTATACATCACCATTTAAACCAATGAATGAATAATGTGATGAAAAATAGTCAACAAACTTAAATTTCAATGATAATTATCGCAATTCAAAGTTAATTAATTACCATGAAAACTTAAAACGACCTATATTTTAGACTAAAATTTACCCCCTAAAACGACTTATATTTCCGATCGAATGGAGTATTAATTCATTTTGATTATGACATGGTCATGGAAAACATAGACTTTGAGCTACGCTCATCCTTTATTTTTTAATGATTTTTCTAACCTTATCTCTAAGGACATAGGTTAAACAGCTGAATGTGAAAATATTTATTCAATATTATTAATTTAGAAATAAATCTTAATTTTGTAAATGGATTTCTTTTTAGGATACAAATTTCAAAATAATAATTCTTAATCTATATCTTAAGAGAGCATGCTTAAGGCCCTGTTTTGCATGGCAGTGGCGGTAGTGGTTGACATAGTAGTAGCGAGAGCGTTTGAAACTAGCTTAAATTGGAGCATTAATGAGGATAACGTTTGAAACGCTACTAAATATGAAAAGCTACATCTATATCTATTTATCAGACACAATTATTATTTCTACAAACGCGAAACGCTACAGCAAAATTTATTTTTATGGCCTTGCCAAAAATGATCTAAAACTGGTTGATCAAAGACTAAAAAAAGAGAAAGTAAAGTTGAAAAAACATTATTCTTATACTTCATACATTTTTTGGGTGTGAGGTCAAAAATGTTGTCACGCTCGATCGGAAGTATATTTTTTAGGGTCTAAGGTCAAAGATATTGTCACGCCCATGGAGTTAGGATTTAGTTTGTACTTCACATATTGTCACACTCGTAGACGTATGGAAACTTGACTGTGACTGACCATGTTAATTTCAGTTCGTTTAAAGATAAATTAGTAAGTAATAATAAAAACAATAATATAAAATCGATTAGATATATCGTATTAATGAACTGTGGTATTTATTTTGTAATATAGAACTTCAATACCATCATTAAAAGAGGAACTAAAAATCCTAACTACGTAGGTACGTAGACATTAAATACATATTATAAATCCAAGATCGATATGAGTATGACAAGGCACTAAATATACACGCGAACCTTTAACTATTCCTTTAAAAAACAATAAATATATAGAAGTATGTTTTACGTGCCTAATATTTTCAATTAATAAAAGTAGCCGAAAAAGTCCTAAAATAGAAAGAAAGAGAACAAATTCCATGGCCGAGTGTCGAGTCATGCATAAGCTCGTTTATGCCATCGCATCATCAATTATCATACCATATATGTATGAGTAATTATTGCGTATTAAGGCTCCATTCAACAAAGTATTCTAAAATTAATGAAAATTGACTTTATTTTTAATCTGTATAACGAGTGTTTGGTAAAAAATATCAATCTAACCTAATTAGATTGTTATATATTAATGTAACTTAATTTTATCAGTATTTTTAATATAATTGTTAGGATTATTAAGGATTAACAAACTCAATTTTATTTTTTCTCATTTTAGCTTGTGATATCGAACACCAACTATATTTTTAAAAAATATCAAATTAATAAATTCAGCTTCAACTCAACTAATCATTCACCTTCAATTCCATCGTCAAATACTCATTCAACCTCAACTCATATTTCAGCAAAATTTACCGAACATGGCCTAATATGAAATTGACTTGTTTTATGTTAACTATTTAACTTAAACGAGCATATATATAACATATTTATATATTACTCCTATATCAATACTATATTTTTGAATTATTCAATTTAATACGGAGTACATGACAAATAAAATATATATATGTGTTCATATAGCATACAAATTGTCATTTAATTCGAACAGCCGCTAATTTGTAAGTATTCCACTAATTATTTAAAAAAACGTGACTCTTTTCTTCTTCTCCTTTTTTTTGGAATTGATGGTCGCTTTAATGATGGATGAAAATCGTTTTTTATGGATAATATCTAATTAATCGATATATAATTCATTTGAAGTTCAGTATCGGTTCTTTAATTTCACAGGGAAATTAAAAGAAGAAGAATATGACTATTGAGGCACGCTCAGGTAAAACGACTCTTATGTTAAAACGAGTGTACAATTATGGAGCGTCGGATTGAGAGTATTGGATGGTTGGATTTGGAGAGTATAATAAGGGTGTATGGGGCGGTTTTCATGGGATAGAATATCCCTACTGATTTTCTAAATTTTTAAAAATTAAAAACCTCTCAAATAGGCAGTTAAAAGGAGATTGGAGAGAGAAAACGTAAATCCTCCAAAATAGACAGTTATTCACCACCATCTTCCACGCAGAGCTTCGGTCCAGAAATTTCTAAACCGTTCTGCATATCGACACAAAAAATCTGCATATCGACACGAAAAAGATGAATATTGTTATATATAATTTGCATATATGTTAATCTTGTTCATGTTCCATCGTATATAATACATCGACTGAATTGAAATACAATGTGTTAATATCAAAGCACATTATCTGAATATCGTTCAAGTATTATTGAATAACTATTATTCGTGATCATGGTCAATCGTATATATACTGATATTCAAAAACATTGAACAGATATGCACATTGTGGTAATTGATATTACAATTTAAAACATACAAGTATATTCTGCATATCACTGTACAAAAAATGCATATCCCATCCACACAAATGAATATCATATTTACGGCCAAGGAAATAATCCATAAGTACAAATTGCATATCATACAAGTATATTCTGCATATCACTGTACAATAAATGCATATCCCATCAACATAATTGCATGACCGGACTCAGCGAGATCTTCCTTGGCCGCGCCCGCGGCTTCCTTTCCGCGCCCGCAGCTTGTTCTTCTCATCTTCTGACGAGAATATCACTCAGCGAGATCTTCCTTGGCCGCGCCCGCGGCTCCCTTTCCGCGTCTGTGGCTTATTCTGGATATCAATGTATAGAAAATGCATAACTCATCCACACAAATGAATATCACAATCACAACCAATGAAATAATCTATCATAAAAAATTGCATATCATACAAATATATTTTATATATCAATGTATGAAAAATGCATATCCTATCCACACAAATGAATAAGCATACCACGGCCAGTGAAATAATCTCGTGTCTCTCTCCATCAACCTCCATTTCCAGTTTTTTGCCTTTTTGTGTTTGTATAAGACAAAGTTAGCACTAATAAAACAACAACTAAGAACATGATGTGCTTTCCACTTTTCCTTAACCAGGCATGTAGCAAATAACAATAAGCATACCAAGTCAAAAAAAAAAAAGGAATGAACTTCTGGATACTTTTTAAAAACTGAATCTATGAACTAGGTCAAGGTCCATCGAATTTCACAACCAAAATAATCAAATCATGGAAGAGATATATCACATGAACCGTATTATCCAAATCAATTGAAAATCAATTTCAGAAACCAAGACGGGAGTATACATGGGATCTTCGCCGCTTTCACTACTCGAATGGACCTGGCCGGCCGTTATTAAGCCTCTGTTTCTTCTTCCTCCGCTGCACGCAATACGTGACCAGCCAGATCTTGGCTACGAACGCCTCCACACCCGTCACCGTCCCCGCAACCGAATCATGATGAGCCGGCGATGACGACGTCATGGTTGCTGACGTCATAGTTCACGTACACTTGCGAAGATAGTGGGGCTTTAGAGTGAACGAAAGTATATTCAACTTTTAGCAGTTTTAGGGTTACCTTTAGAGTGAACGGAAGAAGGCGTTGACGGAGTTCTCACCAAAAAAAAAAGAAGGCGTTGACGGCGGCGTTCCACAGTCAACGACGGAGAGTTGGGCGAGCAAAGAGACTATGGAGACCACGACGGTGAAAATCGAATCCGGCAAAGATGGTGGGGCTTCACGCATGACTTCAATGGCGCTTGAATGAAGTTTTAATGGCTGATGAAGAAAGCATTGATGAGGAGAGAGTACGTAGATCTGATTTAAAGATCTGGTGTGAATTTGGAAAGTGGATAAAAAGAATCCCATAAAAATCGTAATAGGAAGGAATTGGGTGTGTGTGGTTCCACTCCCTATATTTATACCCCTCTAAATTAAATCTCAGCCATCCATCCTAATCTCATCTAACGTTCTATATTTATCCACTCGTTTCACTATACAAAGTTGTTTTACTAAAGCATAATGCTAATTGGTAGCATGTTAAGAAAACAAATTTCACAAAGACATCAACATGTGGCAATATTGTGAATGGCGGAAAGAGAATAATATATTCTGGATCGAATACCATTAGATGATTAGAATATCATGATGTAATGTATCGAAAATTTGTGTTACACAAAATATATGATCAAATTAACTGGTTTTTTTTAAGGCATATATATAGGTTAAGCAGTTTATTATAAAAATATTTATTAAATATTTTTTTTTAGAGAAATTAATTTTCTTATAACAATTTTCAATTTAAGATAGCAGTTTCAAAAATAAATATATTTAATCTAATGAGATAAATTAAAAAGACCGATAATAATAATTTACAACAGAATAAAAGGTATCTTGTTACTTTTATTCCCTAATTTACGATCTTTGCCGACTTTGGTAGAATATGGGTGGTTCAGAGTTGAAGATGGAGATGATGGATAGGTCAATATCCGCGATCAGTGCACCACTGCACCTTCAACTTATAAAAGTTACCCACCTTCCATTTGCCTGGTTTTACCGACTCTAACCTTTTCCATGTACTTTTTCTTCTTCTTGTCAAATACGTTTTCCATATACTTCAACTCACTTGATTGGTGATTGATTCAATTCCTGATTTTCTATGGAACTCAAATCTTTTTGCCTGATAGAGAAACTCAAAATACATCGATTTCTATCTTTAAGGGCTCTGCTTTGGGGCAAAAAGATCAATCAACCTAAATCGCCTTAAACGGGATAACGAGTCGATCGAATAGAATACGATAAATCCAAACCAAATAAACAATCAACTACGCATGAAATAGAAGCAATACTATGTGATGATATATTGATTATATGATGATGAGTATAAGACCAAGTATGGCTTATCTTGTAGATGCAAATGTCGAATCTTGTTTGACCGGCTAATCTAGCGTCCGATCCTCAGTGGTCGAGTGTTATTGCTAAAAGAATTAAACGAGAACAAGTAGGTTTAGCTTCTTGAGGGTTGAGATAATGAGTGTTGCAATGTCTTGCGTCGATGTGTCCTCCTTAGCCTCTTCATGCCCTATTTATGGGATCTTCCTCTTTACCGGTGACTTTTCACATGTCTTTTCTTTGTTTTACGTCTTTTAGACCTTCTAGTTCCTCTTGGGCGCCTACTCTGGCGTAAAGGAGATGGTCTCCAAGGCTAAGGAAAGGGCTGCCAAATCAGAATCTGACTTAGCGGCGTTGAAGACCAATGTGAAGGGAGCTGAGAGTCGACTAAAGGATGTCGAACGTCGCTTCGCGGGGGAGCTGAAGGCTCGTCAAGACGAGCTAGAGCGTTGTCGGAAAGAGCTCGACGAGAGTCGAATCGGAGTCGAGGAGAAGGTCAAGCAAGCTAGGATCGACGCTGGTCGAATTGCATGTGATGTTGGCACCTTCTATGCATTGAAATCGCGCGTCGAAATGGTCGAGGAGTTTGAAGAGGGCAAGCATGAGACCTGGGACTTGAATACGGAGAAAGAAAATATGGATACTGATGTGATCCGAGAGGGGTCGGAACACGATTTGCCCGATCTAGGCAGGGAGCGGCCTGATGTTCCTTCTCGTTGTGTAACCTGGATAGATACGAACCACCGGATGGGTGATTCGCGGGTCTCTTGTGCTCGCTTTGGGCGAGGGTGGGTCGAGACGGTGAAGGAGATGCGAAGCAGATGAAGGAGATGAGAAGCAGACTTGTGTTTGACGCTCGGATCTAAGAATAAGGAGGATTGACTCTCAACTTTAAGACTTAGATTAATCAATTTGAACGTAGGAAACAAAGAGTACAAAGAGGGCTATTTAAAGGGAATGTGCACAACCAAGAACCCTAATGGGCTTGGGCCGAAACACACCTATGGGCTAGCCCACTCGATAAGAGTGGAGCACATGTCCGAAATAGAAACTGCTATGAATAGAAAGTACTAAACATAGTAAGTCCTAAAATGGAAAGTGTCAAATGAGGAAACTTTCTAAACATAGAAAGTTCCAAAAATAGCAATGCTAAAAAGGGAAAGTTGCTAAAACAGGAAATATGCTAAAACGGGAAATATGAAGCTAAAATAGACTAAGTCCTAAACCAAGGAGGTTGCCAAGGTCTCGGACGCATGGGGCTCATTGTAGCCCGGCTTGGGTAG
Source organism: Rheum nobile (assembly GCA_027886185.1). Taxonomy (NCBI): domain Eukaryota; kingdom Viridiplantae; phylum Streptophyta; class Magnoliopsida; order Caryophyllales; family Polygonaceae; genus Rheum; species Rheum nobile. Next base: position 1,694,990 of record WOAB01000527.1, on the reverse strand, counting down.
ATGCAGGATCGCATCAGATACCTTGTTTCCTAAGGGGAATCCGGGGGTGGAGTTGTTTCGACTTGCCGGTATTGAAGAGGAGTTTCCTGATGAGAGTGCCGGTGAAGATGAAGTTCGCTCTAGTGATGCCACTCCTATCGTACCGTCCGAGCCCCAACCTTTGTCCGACCCGGCCCCTATCGAAGGTAATAATAAGACTCATGATTCCTAGTTTTGCTTCCTCCTTTTTTATGAAACTTATGTAGATGACTTGTGGTCCCACATGCGTGTGGGTGAAGTACTTTTGGTTTTGGCAACCCGTCTACCATCGCGGGTCGCATGAGGTATTTTTTAAGGATGTTTGAAGTCCTTCATGTGTGTAGGCAGACAATGTGTTTTGGCGACCCGTCCACCATTACGGGTCGCATGAATGTAAGAAAGAATTAGACTCTCTTTATTATTGGTGTACTCTGTTTTACAAAAGATTGATCATGTTCTACGTCTAAATGCTTGTCGGACTCTTTTTAGGAAAGATAGTCGTAATGCCTTTGCCTTGTTTCGGATTTGCCCGTGCGCTCCGTCGAGTAGGGCTTTTTGTGTCATATAAGAAAAGGGAGGCCTGCAAACGTGTACGTTTTTGTTTAGTCATGACTTGTATTAAGCCGAGGAGGGGAGCGATATGTTTTTATTGCGTAAATGTAATAAGGTGTTGACCTTATGTATTGTATAAGGCAGGCGGTGTGCCGGCGTGCCTCTGGTATTCATCTCCTCGTTTTCCGATCGATCGTGTAAATGTAGTGTAAGCGCTTTTTGTGTGTGACTGGATCCAGCTTGTCTTTGTATTTTCCTGTACTCATGGTCATAAGAACACGTCTTTGCTAGACGTAAGCGTTAGGTTCATGAAATAGAGTCGAGTTGTAATGACAAATAATATGTAAAAAAATAATGGGGTTCTTGTGTCTTACCAGATGAGGTTAGAAGTGATATAGCTTTAGATGTGTAGCATTCCAGCTCCTCGGGATTGCTTGTCCGTCTTTGTCTTCCAGTCGATATGCTCCTTGTCCGACTACTTCCTTGATGAGGTAGGGACCTTCCCATTGGGGTGCGAGCCGGATCTCTGGTGTTCTGGAATGTCTTTCTGAGGACCCAATCGCCAACTTTGAAGACTTTGGCCTGGACGTTCTTGTTGTAACTCCTTGCGACTTGCTGTTGATACCTGACCATCCTAATTCTAGCTCTTTCCCTAGTCTCGTCGATCGTGTCTAAGTTGTGTGCTAGTTCGACGTCGTTTTGTTCATGCGTCTGGAGACCATAACGGATTGTCGGGACTAGTAGTTCGGCGGGAATGACCACTTCGCTTCCGTAGACGAGTGAAAACGGTGATTGTCCAGTTGCGTTCTTCGGAGTGGTCCTGTCGGACCAGAGGATGAGGGGAAGTTCATCCGCCCATTTTCCCTTAGCCCTTGTGAGGCGTTTCTTGAGGTTGTTGATGATGATTTTGTTACTAGACTCGGCTTGTCCGTTGGATTGCGGATATCGAGGAGTAGACATGGCCAACTTGATGTTCCACTGGTCGCAGAAGACTCGAGTCTTATGACTGATGAATTGGGAGCCATTGTCGCACACAATTTCTGATGGGACGCCAAATCTGCACATGATATTGCGTTTTATAAATGAAATGACATGTTGATCTTTTACCTCTCGATATGCTTTTGCTTCGACCCATTTGGAAAAATAGTCTGTCATAGCGAGGAAGAAGACCCGTTGGCCCGATACAGGTGAGAGTTTTCCGACGATGTCCATTCCCCATCTCATGAAGGGCTATAGTGCTAGAGTCGGATATAGGAGCTCTGGGGGTTGGTGAGAAACTGGTGCGTGTCGTTGACAGGCGTCACATTTCTTGGTGTACTCCATCGCGTCTTTGTTCATTGTGGGCCAGTAGTATCCTGTTCGCGGGGCTTTCCCCGAGAGGCTTCGTCCTCCAGTGTGGTTGCCACACTCTCCTTCATACAATGATTGCAAGATACGTTCGACCTCTGGAGTCTTGAGGCATCGTAGGAGTATCCCTGGGGCAGATCTTTTGAACAAGACATTACTTATAATGTCGAAGGAGAGAGCTTGTACCTTTAGCCTTTTTGCTTCTGTTTTGTCATCGGGCAGGATGCCGTCTTTTATCCATCTGACATAATGTAGTGTCCAGTCGTCATGACTGCTGACAATGTCTTCTTCTAGTCGGTCGCCTACCTCCATTGCGACAAGCTCTTTGATAAGCACTACTTTGTAGGGCTTAACTAAGAGTTATTAGAGGGTTTTATTGGTGACATTCGGGTAGATTTAGACACATTCATGTGTATGGCGTTTGGGGGCGAAGTTTGGTGTTTTTGGAAGTGTTTGAGCTATCTTGGATATCATAGGAGACACTGAGGAAGGAAGCCATCAAGAGAAAACGCCAAGGAAGTGAAGAGGAGAGGTTAGGAGGCGAAGCCAAGGAGTAAAGGCCGAGCATTAACCGCGACCGCGGGCAAGGGTGCCGCGATCGCGGTCCCTCGGGGCAAGTCGAGAATTATCTGCAGGTGCGGAGAAGTGTGAAGAGCGCGGAGCCACACGGGGCCGCGATCGCGGTCCATGGGCCACGATCGCGGGTCATCAACGCAGAAAGTTCAGACTTTTCCCGAATCTATCTTTTCTGTTTTCTTTTCTTATTTTCTCATTTTATTCCGTTTCTTTTCTTATTGGGCTAGGTCATTTATTAGAAGCCCTGTATATACTCTCTTTAGCATTAGGTTTGAGAGTTAGACCTAGTTTCATTCATCGTTGTTTTTACATTTTGCCCAGGCAGACAATTGAAGCATTTGGATTGATTGGATTGTGAGTTTATTCTTTTACTCTTTCTATGATTGTTTTAATTCTCTCTCGTGCTTAATTTCATTGATCATATATCGATTCCCCTTGATTTATTGATTAGGAAATCAAATAGACTTTAATAATAGTTCCCTCCAGATTGACAACCTAGAGAAATTAATATTATGCTATTGATTCCCCTTTTCCATACAACCTGTTGAGATTGTTATTGATCATACTACTAAGGATTGGAGGATACTGGTTGAGAATCTAAATTCCTTAGTTTGTGTAGAGAATTAATTGCATGCAATTGTATGACTGGTTGCTATACTTGCATGTACCTATCTATTCCTGAACTTCCTGCTGCTATTGTATTAAATCGTGAAGGTTAGTAGGGATTTGTTTAATAGTTAGGGTTATCAGGACTGGTTGGACTAGTAACTAATTCAAAACAGGGATTAGGACATTCATGAGTATTGAGGACTATGAATAATCAATGATCGATCTATCAATCTGAAGTGTGGATATTTGTCTGGCTGAACTATTTCCCTAATTTGATTTCAAGTCTTTGTTTTTATTTATTTATTTTGTTTTTTTTAAATCAGAAACCCCCTAGTTACTTGTTGGTATACAATTACATCGTTGGAATAGTATTTGATTCTCTGTGGGATTCGACCCTTACTTACCAGACTACATTAGTTGGGTTTGTTTAGGATTATTTTGTTTAGGTGTTACGACAACCCCTTATCAAATTGGCGCCGTTGCCGGGGAGTCAATTTTACTATTCTAATTGTGTGTTTGTTTACCAACTGTTGTGTGGACCTATCTTACGGTCCACACCTGTGTTCCTAATTATTTTCATTGAGATCTCAATCCAGACAGATGGTAGCATTTGATTTTTACTATCAGCAGCAAGGCTGGCCTCAGTACTTTCCTGAGCCTCAAGAGACGAGCCAAAGTTCATACACGTCAATGGAGGAGAGCATCAAGTCACTTGTGCAGAGCATGATGACTATTCATCAGGAGACAAACTCCAACATCCAACTTCTAACAACTCAAGTTGGAAGTTTGGCAACTCAGCTTGGAAGGTTGACTCAAGTTGTGGCATTATCTTGTTTCCATAAATAGATCTTATCTCTCCATGATAATTCTGACCCATTATCTGCAAGATATAATCTCCACTTTCCTTATATAAACGTCTCCTTGTGTTCCAAGCAAACATTTAAAACCCTAGACGCAATATCTCGTGATTTGCCTCTTCGCTGGGAACGTTGACAACTTCTCTGCTCTGTTTTCCTTGTTCCCTGGAATCTTCATTCATTCTCTTCTTCTTGAGCTCTGATTCTCTTGTTTCCACTGTTTCCTAGGATGACTGATTCATTAGTCACAACCATTGTTCCCTAGAACTTCTCCAAATAACTAGCATGCTTTATGTTGTTCCCTAAAACAATATTTAAGAACAAACCATCAAATGCATGGTGTTTATCATCATCAAAACAGTTCTTTGAGGAAACCTTCTTTATCATATTAATAGACCCTAACAAAGGTGAGTGTTGATTTTACTATTAAGTAATCAGCCCTCAAATAATTTTTGTTTTCCTCATTTATGGATATCATTTACTATTAATGTGTTGAGGGTTGACACTTGACACTGAGGAAGTATATAAGAAAGTTGACATGAAATGGGTAATTAATTAGGTTTGTTTGAATAGTTTATTAATAAAACGAGTCTACGTCAATTACCGTCTTACATTTTAATTTTTATTCGAAAATCTTTTCTCTGCAGTCGTTATCAACTTACGTAGCAAATTGACCTAAAACTCAAAATAACTAGAACCTAATTCCACTTGATGCAACTCAGATTTGTGCATGAAATGCCAAATCACGGTGCTTCATTATTCAGTCGAGCCCAATTGTAGAGCCATGGGCCTTGGGCCACCTTGTGTAAATGGGATGTAAGCCTCAAAAGGCAGCTAACCAAACTGTTACATCTATCCAACAGAACAATATAATTCTCTTTCTCTACCTATTTCTTAAGGGTGTTTAATCAGTCTAGACCGGACCGGTGAACCGTAAATATGTGAACGCTTGAACCGTAGACCGAACCGTATCAGTCCGGTTTAATTACGGTCCAGTCTTGGGTCGACCGTTTCATTTTCTTTCTAATGACTTTGTTAAAGAAATTGAGATAAAATTGGTCTTATAATGGTTTATTTACGGTTCAAATCTAGATCAGACCGTAACATTGGATGTAGTTAGGGTTAAATTGGATACATTTGTTATAAAAAAATATATTACGATCCGGACCGTAACTTGTAAACTATTAAACCCTTGAACCGTAAACAGAACAATTACATACACAGTCCAAGACCCTCTAATTTCCGGTCCGGTCCGGTTCAAAAAATGAACCCTATATCTCTTTCCTTTTACTTTTTTTTTTTTTTTTGATCGAAAGACATAAAATATTATATAAGAGAAACCGAGAACCAGTTACAAGCCAAATAAATTGGCAGATGAGAGAACAAGAATACCATTGCCAAAGCAGGCAAGGAAAGACCAAACAAAACAACCAAAAACAGAAAACAAAGAACATGACATGGTGCAAAAGGAAGAAAGCTCCCGTAAACAGCCCTTGAATTTAACGGATCAGTGATTGTGGTAGCTTTTAAAGATTTACTCACTGCCACAATCATTGGACCATTAAACAGATCCAGAGAGCCGAAAACCAGTCTAACAAGCAAAGGAAGAACAAGCACCAAAATCCAAAGCCAACAACTATACAGAAACGAGAACAACAAAATTAAAAGCGACCAACAACGAAACGAAGACAAGAACAATAAAATTAAGAGGAGCTTGCTGCAGAAAAGAACCCAAAAGCGCCCAAATTGAAGCTCCAAACAGCATGCCGACAGGGATGGAATGGTGAACCCCAAACTAGATCTGCAAGAACATGCATGCAGATGGAGAAAAGGCAGTCACCAGACCAAAAAAACGAAGTGCAAGTCGACTGGAACCCGGGGGAAACACCGATCGACTGTTGGACGAAAACCCCCAATCTTGAACTACAAGACAAACAAGCAGTTGGAGAAGAGGCGTCGGCCAGATGAAATCCATGAAGCACACAACCGACAGGAACCCGGAAGATCGAAGACGACTGAGCGACAGCAGCAAAGGAACCCGGCGACCGAAGGAGGGCGGCGATCAAACGCAAGCAACAGAGGCGCCGACGAGCAGAGCATGACGGCAAGCAACAGATGAACCCGGAAAATTGCTCCAGCGGCGACAACAAACCCACACAACCGAACGGAAACCTATACAACGACGCCGGCGACCAGAGCAAATCCAACGGACCTCGGCGGCCAGAGAAGACAGAGAACCAGAGCAAAGGGAATAAGAGGGAGAAAACCCACAGAAGACCTGTACAAACAGAGAAGGGAGCAGAAAACGAAAGACCTATACAAGGAGGTGGAGTCAGGTGGCGGCAGAGATGAAGATCGGGACAGCAGCGGCGAAACCCTCATAAAGAGGGAAAACCCTCACAAAGAGGGAGAAAGCTTTCCTCCCAGAGGAGAGGTAAGCGTTTCCTCTCTTTCCTTTTACTTATTTCTCCCTCTTTCAGTCTTTCTTCCTACTAGTTCCCTCAATTCTATCATATCATGGCTTCTTAGGTCAAATTGATCTTGGAACCATAACAGAATCATAATTTGGTCGATGAATTCTTATCATTGACAGTCTAAAAGGGTTAATTATCGGCAAGGTGATTCACAAGTACATAAATGATAGTTTACAAGACAAATAAACTCGTCCAAAAGAGAGCTATATGTCAAACATAATCTATCAATTTAGCAACTAAAAAACTTCTTGTATAGTTTAGATAACCACTTGCATTTATATTGTACACCCAGAATAATTACAATAACAACAATCAACCCAGTATAATCCCGCACATACCTCGAATGAACAAGTTGAAAGAGTGTTTCTTCCCAAGAGACCCAAACACAAACTAACATTCAAATCTATTAAAAAGAATTGATGGGTGTCTTGTCTACACCACAACAACTCACACAAGACTCAGTTCAGTTCATCTTAATTTTCAGACCCTTTCAAGAAAACACTTGGCTAACTTTGTTGCACGCACACACATTTCACAAGTCACCATCATCATCACCATCACCATCACCATCATATCATCATCATCATCCCATAATATTCAATCCAATTCCAGTCCCCACGTCTTCCATAGTCTATACATAATAAAGTCAATACACAAGAAAATAAAATCTTGAAACCTTGCTAAGACATGGACACCATATTGCAATTGTTAACACTTTCTTGGACCAATCTTACCTTCAAGTAGTGGCATACCATATTACACAACATGGGTCCAACTACCTCTTGACTCATTCTCCATGTATCAATGTCTTCTGCATCAGGTAGAATGTTAATGAACAAGACACAAATAGTATGTGAAGCCAATGTGGTTAAAAGAATAAAGTATATATTAATCCAATGCCTGCTTTTTTCTGTACAATTTTGTTACTACATTTAGGGATACAAGAAGCTTCTATCCAATCTGTGTAACTTACTTACCTTTGTGTTAAACTTCATTTACACTAGCAAAACAGGAGAGTAGCTTTCTTACAGTGTTTACTACTACCATTTACCATGATCAATTACGTGTCCTCGGTGAATACTTTGAAGATGAAGTCACGAAAACGTCTAGAGTACTGCTTAGGGTCAACAGCAGAGATGGAAGAGGAGTCATATTGGAAGGATTTGTACGCGTGCTCGAGCTTCTTGCTGAGGTCATAGTCTTGGAGAATGTCTATGATACCAAAGAAGAGGATGACGTCATAGCACTCCCCTGTGGCTTCTCCAATCAGCTGAGGCTCCCAAACTGATCTTCTAACTGTGAGCTCTGCCTTTGCAGGCGTGTTGATGCCTAGTCTAAACGACGTCCACCTTCACATTACACGTTTAAAATGAATACCAAACTGAGGTTTCAAAAAAGGCAATGGAGAATAGATTCTTACTGTGCAAGATCTGATTCATCTACTAGCTCTTTTGAACCATAAGATTCTCTAAAATGGAGACCAACTAGTAGACTGTAATCCATGATTCTCTCCTGTTCAAGGAAGTCACAATCCCTATCAACTTGCCTGCACATGAAAGGGAAAAAAGGTTGAGTTTCATCAAGAAAGTATAATCCTGCACATGGAGGGTCAGGGGGGTCAAGATGTATGCTTCTGTTTATCTTGAACCCCCCCCCCCCTAGGACCCTGCTTGTGTGGGATTATACTGGGTTGATTGTTGTTGTTGTACAAAGACTATTGTTTAAAAGGCATGATTTGGAGAAATCTTGACCTGCAAAACTCTTGGAACCAATACTTGTGCAGGCGAAAAATGTACTTAAGATCCAAATCTTTAAGTGTTGTTGTAGGATCAATTTCTGAGTCAGGTTTGTCGGTTGTGCGGCCATGGGAGGAGCCTTTGAGATCAAACCGCCTATGAATTGCATTGTCTGTACAGAAAAGGTTTCCCATTATAACGAACCGCACCTGGATGATAAATCAGTTTTTCATAATGAGTATCAGAATCACTTGTTTAAAGCTCACAAGATACAACACAAAAGCTGCCATTTCCATTCTCATTTCTCACCTTCTTATGTGCAGCTCCGGTTAGCCTTACACAATGAAGACCGTAAAACTTTGTCACCAGCGTGTTCTCGAATGATCTTACGTGGTTGTAATAAGCCGGTAGCATCTTCAACAGCACCTTTAAATTGAAGACAGATTGATGAATTAGACCAGATTTTAAAGATACTAAATCAACAACAACTGATCAGTACTTATTAGAGGAACTCACTTTGACTTCAGCCTTCTTTACAGTCTTTATCATATACTTGTCATCCTGAGTAAGGTAAAAGAAGCACCCACTTTTACCCGGGGATGAAAGTTCCCTGAGAGCAACATTGCCACATATTGAAAGCATATAATCTGCTGCATCAACTTTGAACAACTTTCTAAGAGTCCTACAATTCAAGCATTGCCAATTTTCTTAGATTCAAACCTCAATGCAATAAATTTACACTGCAGAGAATCACAAGAGTACCTGAAAACCACTGGACAGTAATCCTTCCACCTGAAATCACAAGATGAATGTGGTGGAGTATGCTTGGATCCTTCAGGAGGAAACTTAGTCCATATTTTCTCCTTAGGATCAAAAGCAGAAGCCCTCAAATCATACGTTGTAGACGGCGCAGGTCTTCCTACTGAATGTCTGCAAAGGAGTACTGAAACTGGTAACTAAAGGCAAGAATCCATCACTCACCCAACATAGTAAACAGTAAAAAAAAATCCTTTTTTCTTAACCAAAATCAGCAATTCAGCATCCAACAGACATAAAAAATGACATATGTTGAAAAGTGGTAATACCTTATCCCAAGCTGCAAGTTGAGCATGAGATCATAGTGTTTGTGACCTTTAGAAATGGTCACGCCTTGTTTCTTGATCTCTTTAGGCATCATCACTATAGGATGAAGCTGCAGTGGAGTCTCTGACTCCTTGAGCTGAAGAGTGGCAATATTGTCACTAAGATTCTTTGCAAGAACAATCCGAGCGCCCTCATGATTATCATCATCATCATCCCAAGGACTATACCTCCCTCCATTCATCAATCTCCCATCAACCGACCTCCTCCCGGGTTTGACCTCATTGGATTGCTTCCAATTTGACTGCTTCTGCACCAAATCCCCATCAAAGCTTGGCAAGCTCATCATCTTCTGAGAAGGGTAAATCAAGATCTTCTCACCAGGACACACAATGCAGCCACACAACTCAACTGAATACACCTTCTCCGGACTCCAATCCACACACACAGCACCAGGATTAGTAGGGTAATAAGTCCCACTTTGATCCAATGGATCCTTACTCCAAACACCCACATAGAACCCGCCAACCGACCACCGATAAGTGCCACTTCCTTTAGGCAATCCATCCTCCCAAAACCCATCATACCTATTTCCATTACTAGCCCAAATCAAGGTCCCATTTCCACTAATCATCCCATTCTTGAATTGACCAATGTAATGATTCCCATTCCTCCATTGATACCTACCTTGCCCTTCTTGAAACCCATTCCTCCACTCCCCTTCATAGAAATCCCCATTTGCATACCTCTTTGTGCCTTGACCATGCATCAAATTCATCACCCAAGAACCTCTATAAGTATCCCCATTTGACCCAGTGAAAGTACCTCTACCATCCATGTAGCCATTCTTGAATTCACCCTCATAAGTTGCCCCTGAGGGCCAGCTAAACCTCCCTTTTCCTGTGGTTTTACCCTTTTGCCATTCACCCACATACATACATCCATCAGACCAGAGGTACTTACCATAACCCTGGGGGAGGTTTTTTGCCCACTGTCCTGTGTAGAAATCGCCATTGGAGAACTTCTTCTCACCTTGGTACACTTGGTCTTCTTCTTCTCCTTCCTCATCATCATCATCCACATGTGCTACAGACATTGTGCTGAAAATGCTGTTTGCCCTTCTCTTTGTTGCCCCTTGTGGTTTGCTCATTCTACAAATAATCTCCTTCTTCCTATTCCTAATTTTTCTCTATTGATTTTTGTTTTTCTTCTGTCTGTCAACTCTTCATCATCACCAACCCTAAATTGTGGGGTCTAGAAGCTTAGGATGAACAGAAAAGGCTATGCCCTCCATTGGAGGATAAGCAAAGCACATTTGGGGTTTTCACTTTTTTAAGAAAACCCAGCAGATTGGTGTTGTAGTTTTCAGGTACCCAGATGAACAAATTGGAGGAAAAAAAAATGGAGATGAGAAGATGAGTGTTGCTTTTGAATTGAGTTCTGATTTGTCAAAATTGAAATTGGAGGATTTGGGGCCTGAGATGTGGGTGTGTCAATCTCTTTCTCTCCCACTCTGGCTTCTGTTGGATTGATGGGTAAGGTAAGCAAAACAGAGGAGAAAGAAAGGTAGAAAAACTACAAATGTATCTATACTTCGTTTTTCTTGTGTTTATTGAAATATTATTTGGGAATAAAAAAAATAAAAAATTAAAATCATCCACATTTCACACAGTAAAGTTTTCAATACTCCCTCAGTCCATTTTTATTCTTCCTAATTTTACATGGCACATCCGTCGAAGCGGGTTTTGTATCGTTAATATCTCTAATTAAATAATTCTAAAAATTATAATTTTTTGATATTATCAAAGTACTCGTTGAGACGAATCAAACAAGACCCCACATGACTATATTTTTTCTTATATATTAGAAAAAATCTTGAAAATTCTATTCAACGGTAAACCGTACCCAAAAATCAAACAAAAAAAAAAGAAAAAGGGAATAATAATATCACATAAGGAAATAAGGATGAAGGCAATGAAGCTAGGACGGGAGTAAGGGACCATTTGGTGGTTTCTTTTTTTAATGTTTCTTAATTAGTTAATTAATTGCTAATCTGCAAGTATTTTATAAGATTTTCGGTTTGGATTAAGGTTTTTTTGGGGATAGCGATATTATTACTTATAAATATTTATTTTTTATTTCACGCTTTTTCATATTATTTAAAATTTAAAGATTATTTTTTTAATAAGAAATTAATATAAGTAAACAGAAATACATAAAGACATTTGTTAAAAGGGCCTCAAATAGAATCACAAAGAACTCCCCTTTTTTTTGTGTTTCTTGAAAAGATAGAAAATTTGGGGGGGGGGGGGGGGGGGGGGGGATTTGAATTCATTCACATTTCACATAGTAAAGTTTGCATAAAATAATAATATCACATAAGAAAAAGAGGATGAAGTTAGGATGGGACCATTTTATTTTAATTTCCGTACTTGGGTTTAATGTTTCTTAATTAATTAATTGCTAATCTGCCAAACTTTATAATATTTTAGGTTAGGACCAAATTATGGAATCACAAAGAACCCCTCTTCTTGTTCCTGTATCTTGTCTCCGGAATCTCCTCGTAAAAGTAGTATAAATAAAACTGGTGAAGGGAGCCTATAACTGATTTTATACTTTCATGGGTTGGTGAGCTGCCAAATCTTACTAATATTGTGTGCTTCTCGTTTAGAATAATCAAAATGTGAATTGTACTTTTATGAAATTCTTTTTGTGTTAATCTCTAATCTATGCATTCATTTCATATGGAAAGCCTTTTGATTTCTTATGCATGACTAGACTCATGACTAGATGTTTGTCTTTTTTTGAATATAAATAGCATATAGTGAAGTGATATCATATGTGTTAATTTTTTTTAAATACAAGAGGGATAAAAAATAATGGTAATAGACTTGCTTCGCCTAACTTTTTTTTTGAAGTGTAACAAATCCATGCAAAAAATTGAAATGGATAAGAAAGAAAATTACAAGAATATTTTAACTATTTACAATCACATATTATCAACAAAATACACATGATTTCGACCCAAAAACAAACAAACAAATACACATGAATTTCTGAATTGTATTCTAGTAGATTTTTAAGACACTTCTACTAGATTTGTGATCACTCAAATGGTGTATTTGATGGATAAAGTTTTAGCCGCTATAATATTTAGATATTTAATTATAATTATAATTAAAACTTGAATAAATCTGATCTTATTAGTTCTCAAAAGTAGTGATTATATAATTAAATTAATTAACATATTACTCCCTCCGTTTAGTTTTAATTGACATTCTAGACTTAAGTCTTTAGTAAATTTTAATTATCGTTTTAGATTTTTTTATCATTTTTTTCCAGATTTGTCCTCATGTTAGTAATTCTTTTATTTTTATTTTTTGGTTTCTCAATTATTTATTAATTGATTCCCCATGATAAATAATAAAACATTTAATTTTCTGAATCTTTGTGGCAATTTCGAATCTTTGTTTTGGTAATTCAAAATTTTCTTTCCTAGTAAGCGGATGAGATTATCTTTTGATTTTCTAATTTTCTTTAATTTATTTGTTAGATTTCATGATCAATAATAAAGAAGTAATTAATCACTAATCAATTAAAACTAAACGTAAACTATATTGGTAAAGAAAAAGATGGCAAAGACAAGAGAGAGAGAGTAGACAAACACACTTCTTACACCGGATCCTACGGAATGATCGTGCTGCCCTGCACTTTCTCTCTCCATCCGCCCAACTTAATTATGTCATTTTTTATTTACTAATATTAATTCCTTTCATTTTGATTTTTAAAATAATTAAGGTGGTGGTGGTGGTGGTTTGTGTTAATTAATTTATTACATTGGAAACATTTTTAAATTATTTTTGTAGAAAAAGGACATTGTGAAGGTCAAAGACCTTAAAACACAAGGCCCAAGGGGGCCCACCAACAAGCCCACATTTTCATGAGTTTGTTTGTAGGATGAAAAAGGTTGAGACTCGTCTTTTACAAGACAAAGGGCTTCCCCACATCCACTTGTGTAGTAAGGGCTTGTTTGGTACGATTCCGAGAAAATGAGAAATCGGTATGGAAATGGTTGATTCTCATATTTACGTTTGGTAGAGCTCGAAATGAGAATTAAATTGATTTTTTGAAATCACTCATTCTAACATTTATGAACAAATTGATTCTCCATCTAAAATCATGGAATGAGTCATTTCAAAATAAAAAATAGCTCATCATCTCTCTTCAATAACATTAAATGATATTTGATTCCCACACTTAATCAAAAAAAAATGAAATGGTTGATTCCGGAAACATACCAAATACTATGTCACAAGAATGATTTATTTCGATTCCTAATTTCAGTTCGAATTATGATTCCAACCCGATTCCAGATGTTATACCAAACGAGCCCTAAGAGTGTTTGTGTGTTCTCCTCCTCGTGGTCATAAACGTTTGTCCCACCAAATATGTATAATTTAAGGTTCTGTCCCATAAAATTTGGTTAATAAGACTTTATGAAATGGGTAGATTATTATGAAGTATATAATAAGAAAAGATTCATAATTGCAAAGAAACTTGACAATGTAGCGTTATGTTAAATATGTCGAGGTAAACACTAAGGGTCTGTTTGGTTTTAACTTATAAAAACGAAAACGAAACGAAACTAGTCAACTTTGACATTATGATACACTGAGAATGGAGAACGGAAATGATTTTATCATTTAATGTTTTGATTGAATGATCCCTTAATGTTTTACACTGATCAAAAAAATTGTCTTGATTTGGGATTCTAAATTTTGTGTCGAGAGAATGGAGAACGGAAATGATTTTACCATTTTAAGACCCAACGTATTATTGTCTTGATTTGGGATTCTAAATTTTGTGTCAAGAGAATGGAGAACGGAAATGATTTTATCATTTTAAGACCCAACGTATTATTGGATAAACAAGTACCTCTATCATAGTGCCAATAAAATAGAGAAAAAATGATTTTATCATTTTAATTAATAAATAATGATATTAAAGTGGGTTAGAAGTATTTTAGATTGGTGAAGAAACAAACTTACATTCTCTTGAGAATTTTTTATGGTCATCCCAATGTTACGAGTTGAAGTGGAAGTTTAAGCTAGATTAAGTGCTTGTTTTGATTGAATGATCCCTTAGATCTTGAGACTCAGAAATCCTTATGATAAATAGGGAAACATATATGTACAATTATTACTACGTATAAATTTACATAGAATGTGAGAGTATGTATAACACTATCAATAAAAAAGTTATACACAACCACTCCCCTTATAATTTATAGAACTCCACCACATAATTAAGTATATGTCATGATTCATGCCACTCATCTTGCGATCTAATTTTTTTTATACATGTCATTAGTTATAATGTTTTAGACTGACCTTGCTCTAACCTAAATCATAATAACTAATAATCCTGCTATAGAGCTATTTTGTCTTCTTAACCTCATTTCGTTCGTGCTTACTGACAAATATTGTATCTTGTAATGAAATCACAAAGTTAATTAAACATCAATAGATGCGAGGAAATCTAGAGCTGTGTAGCTATAACATTCGATCTAATATTTATCAGATGACAATATATATATGTATGGTAATTCACATATATACACACATTATTTTAAATGGTTTTGTTATCTATCTGATAGTTCTCATGTATTTGAGCTGCTAAAATATAGATCTACCGTGACATAAATTATCACACAGATTCAACGCGATCTTTCAAACGATGGACATAAGACTTGTAGAAAAGGGATTTTATTCATAATTAACGCAATGATTCTATCGACGATTACACTTTAACAATTTTTTACATGAGAACCAACCACAGATCTCTTACTCTTTTCTCCCAAAATTGGACGATCGAACAAAAGATTCCTAAAAAGTGAAGCTTCAAGTTTATTTATAGTCTTCGAGTCCTGCTTGTGATTACTGACAAGGAGCATAGACGTGTCAGTTGGTGGTGACCCGCTTCAGATGACGTGTCGCGTGCAAGTAAGGCGGTATTCAATGACGCTTGAGTCGTGACTTATTTCCATTGGGCAAGTAACATCACGGCATGCAGATGAGATATCGTGTTCTCTGTGGAAACTTCACGCGATAATTGTGAATTGGACTTGTTTGTTGGTTGACGATTATGAAGGAAATGAACGCGATAATTCCACACAATCAGTGTTATTTCAGAATAGCGCGTTCCATCAATGTCGACATTGATTGCATTTGGACAGGACAACTCAGCTGCTTAATTAGCAAAGCTAAAGAAAATTAAATGGTTCATGTCAAACTTGGCCAATTTTATTTAATTAGTTTTCTTTTTAATTTGTATCAACCAATTTTAAGTAGTATATTGCACATGAAAAGCTACACCATGTGGTCCATTTTAGTACGACATATAGTTAGATTCACACATGAAAAGGAGATCAAATGGCTAGTGGTCCTAGTGGAGCAGCTTGATGACCAAAATATAAGGTAACCACATTGAAAAATGAGACGTTGATGAATATCTGTACACATAAAGTAAAAATATACTTAGTAAAATTTTAAGTATATTTAATATTTTTAAAATCGATTTGTCTAATGTGTGTTAATGGGTACATTTAAGAATCCAAATTAAAAAAAAAAATCAAAATGTTTAAAAAAAAAAAGAGAAGGGTTGAACTCTTAAAAAACAACTAGTAATTAAAAAAATTATTACTAAATATAGAATTTTTATTGTGTGTTGATGAACACTATGAAAAAAAATTCTCTTAAAATTATATAAAACTAAACGATAGCTATTTTAGATAGATTAAGTAATAAAAAACAAAAATCGGCTTAAAAAGAACAACATAACTAGACACGAGGGAGGTGGGTCCAAATAAAGCTCAAGTCAAGCTAATATGCCTAGGAAATTGGTGCATGATTTGGACTTTCATCTGAAGACTGATGAGCAATGAGCTGTTTTGTGAACAACAAAAAGGGTTTAAAACAAAAATAAATAAATTGAGGGTGCTGTAAAAAGTTGTTTCCTCCAGGGTGGTCATTCTTGTCAGCTCTTAACATTAGTAATTACTTTGTCTCCTTTTTCCATCCACCCAAAATTCACTATTTCACTTCATTAAATTGGACTCCATTTACCCAAGGTGAAATATGTTTGGATTAAAATAAGTAATTATATCAAATTTGCACGTCAAATGCTCATTTTGCTATCATATTTTCCCCATGGAAAGAAAAAGGAGAGAAAAAGATAGGTTTGTGGCCCAATCAAGCAATGCTTAAGGCCCATATAGAGTAGCCCATTGTATCAAATAGAGCTATCTTCATGTTTCTTCATGTCATATGAGCCCATACAGATTAGCCCATTTTATCAAATAGAGCTATCTTCATGTTTCTTCATGTCATATGAGCCCAAACAATTTATTTTGGTGACTTGAATTCAGGTAGATTTGTTAGTTCAGAACTTTACATTCAAAATTTGTTTCCAAACCCAAAACTTTTAGCACATTTTTTTGGGTCCACTCCAGGGTCACCCTCCTCGCTGTGTGTGGCTTAGGGCAGTTCATCGGGTTCGGTTTTTCAGTTTTTTTGGACCGAACTCGAACCGATTATACTTGAAAACAATAATTGATTTTCGGTTTGAACAAAACCGATGCTTTTTAAAAATACAAATAAAATCCTAGATAAACTAGTAAACCCTTATTCGGTTCGGTCCAGTTCGATTCACTTAGGCCCGAATTCGGTTCGGTATCTCCAACTTCGAGAAGAACGAGCTTAAGAGGGAAAGACGACTGTTCTGTGTCTAATTCGGTTTGGTGCACTAAAATCAATTTCAATAACCTAAATTAACATAATTTAAAATTTTTGATTATTTCGATTTATAACCAAACCCGAACCAAAGCGAGTATTTTCGGTTCGGTTTTCAGTCTACTAAAATCCGAAATTTGATTATTTATTTTTTATTCGGGTCGGTTCTGGACCGATGAACAACCCTTTGGTCCAAGAAAATTTTGCACACGAGTGAATCATATACGGGATCTCCCTCTAAACAGACCACCTTCCTTTTGAGCCTTATATCACTGCGTCAACCCGTTGGACTCTTTTTTCATCACAGTTTCAAGTAAGATCTTGGTTTAGATTGAACATATGATACAATCCCACACAATTATCCCTTATCTTTGTCTTGAGAAATCCAACAATTCACTAGTTGCCTCAACTTAATAAGGCTTCTTTCTTATTGACACACTTTTGCAATTGCAAAACCAGCATAAATGCTCAGATCAACAACCGCCCTTGAGGCGCAAAGTAAGTGCCTTAAGAGACAAGAGAACCTTCTTTATCCTCTCCTTGGCCTCTTCATCAATCAAGTTCCCATCTTCGTCGAACTTTGCAGGGCCCTGAAACGCGTTCAGGAAGAACTCCGGCTTATTGACGAAATGGAGGTCCAGGAAGACTCCGATATCGCGCAGGTGGTTTTGGGATTTAGCGCCGCCGAAGAGGCCTCCGACACTGACAATCGCCGCCGCCTTGTCTCCCCAGGCGTTCGGAGGTCTTGATGCCCAGTCCAGTGCGTTCTTTAGAGGTGCTATAGAAATTAAGGCAGAAGAATTGGAGATTAACCTATTAGGGCATAGATTAATCAACTAACTAGTTTAAACCCTCGTGCCATGCACGAGCCAACTTATATTTATGAAAGAAAATTTTAGTATACGAATAAACATCACATAAGTACAAATTAATGACTACGTGATTATAAAAAATAAGATATATATGAAATGAGAATATATTTAACTCAAGAACATTTTATTTTTGTATATTTAGAGTGAAATAATATATGAGATTGAAGTTATGAATCGAAATATACTATTTTTTTCTTCAATTTAATAGGTTAGTACGATGTTATTTTTCAATCTTTCAACAATATGTTACTGATGATATGTTTAGATCTATATTCTTTTTAAAAATTCTTAAGTTTGTTGATAGAATATTACTTTTGTTAGTTTTTTTTTATACCTTTTGTAATATTCAATTCAGGTTTTAGACATTGAGATGATATTATTGAAAATAAAATCATATTAATTTACTCATTGTTTTATTATTATTATATATATATATGTTGGGAACTTATATTTATTCTTAATTATTAATATACTAAATTAACTCAATTGGAGAATCAAATAAAACCCAACTGAATTATATTTCAAATAGTATATTGATATTTTTATACATATTTTATATTCATCATCAATTATTTCAAGTTCATAAATAATTTGTAATTAAATCTTGAAAATGTGAAATCTATCAAGTGAAGATTTTATTGCTATCAAATTTACGTGGATTTATTTAAATTGTAAAAATGTGAATGCATTGTAACTTGTAAGTATTTAAAAGATATGCTATCTAAAGGTTGTTATTAATTAACTTACTTGAGTTCACTAATCTTGTTGTTATGTCAATATACTAATTAACTTACATGAGTTCATTTAACTTGCTAATAGTTTGTCACTAATTCTTGATATTTACCAAAAAACCATTAAAATATATGGTATCTAAAGTTAAGTATATAATCTAACCTTATACAATATTTAATATTTAAATTAATTAATTAAATATTTTTTTGATGATGTTAAATGTCAATTAATATTATTGTTACATTAGCAAAAATATATGTATCACATTTACATTTCCGTCAAATAGAAAATTACGTTAACATTTATTGCAAAAATAAGTTAGTTTGATGAGATTTTGGTCAAGATTTGATAAGATTTTAAAATTTAGAGCTAATTAATTTACAAACCTTGTTAAAGTCTTTTTGCTAATTTATTTTTTGCTGATTATTTAATATAATAATAAATAGAAAAAAGGAAGAAAAAAAACTTAACAACATGGGCCTAAAAACACTTTGGTGGCTTAAAAAGAGTCAGTTTTAATATAGATATATAGATTGATGGTTAAATTTATTTACAATGTTATTTGTCACGTTAAAGTTTGATTGGTTTTGGAAGTAATTATAATCTAAATATTTACATATAAATTTTGATTTGATAAACGGTTTTGTTCTTTTTGGAGGGCCGGCCCGGTTTAGTACTTAGCACAATCTTGTATATTAAGCACTTGCAAAATATTAAAATTAATCCCAAATTCAAGCAATCTTTTCAAAAATTGTCTATAAATGCATTCCTAAAAACATGATTGAGAATTTTAAGAAAAAATTTAGCAAAATGTCTCATGTTTCTATGCATTTCAAATCTTTTTCAAAAAAGGTATGAGTTTATCTAATAAAAAATTGTAATTTAAAAAAATTTATTTAGCTACTACAAGTATATCTTTCCTTAACAAACAACTCACTATATCTAAATATTGATAAAATTTATTAAAAACTAAAATCCTATAATGGAAATTATAAACTCATCACAAAAAAATGTTTATATTTTCGACATCTTATTCGTCGCTCCAGGGGGGATAAATTGCAAAATCCTATATAAAATAGTCTGATCGGATGATATTGTTGTCCAAGCCCGGATTTATAGGACAAGAGGGTAGAGCCGGACAGATCGGGTCGGACGGGCTAACTCGAACTTGTACAAGTCTAGTCAAAACATACTATGTGAAAATCTTCAGATTAAAATTAGGCAAATGGTTGTCTATAAAGTAAAGTAATCCTTGAATAATACACAATGGCCTAAAGTTTATGGGATCAAATAAATTGGAAAAAGATTAACGCACTACTGCATGCATCAATCGTCTTCATAAGAATCTCTATCTCCATTATCGGACCAACTGAAACTAGTCAAACTTAATACATCTTCTAAAGTCCAAAACCACCAATGATTTTGCGTAATAACGTTAAGTGGCTTAGTCAGTGTGACTCGGCATTCAGCAAGCAGTTCAAAAGGGTTTATCAAATCATTTGGAACTAAAGACACAAACTTTTAATTGTCTTCCAAATGTGATATCATTTTCTTTTTACCACCTAATCCACAACAATTCCAATGGGTTTTTTAATTAACTGAATATTGAAAAAGCATTTCCAACATTATCCATTAATCAGTAACACCACAATCTAATTTTCCCCTAAGAATAGTTTATTACTCGTATAAATCCATGGCAAATCGAAAGTGGATGAATAAATATAAATGTCTAGATTGGTAGAGTATTTTTTTCTATTGTCAATTATATATATTTATACTTATACACTTATAAATACATGAAAATCAACCAAAAATAATAAAAAATACTTTATTGATTTGATGCCTCGATCATAAATTGAATCTAATAGCAAAAGAACAGATCAACTCTTACCAGTAACAGAGTAATTGTACTCTGGACAAGCGAATAGAAAGCAATCGGTTTCTCGAATCTTCTCCCGGAAGCCTTCCACAACCGGCGGAAACCTGCCATTAACCTCGAGATCTGTGTTGAGCATCGGCAACGGAGCAATGTCTACGAATTCAATCTGCACTCCTTCGATCGACTCCGAACATAGATTCATTGCTGCAAAAGTAATTCAAACTTACCGAAAATCGATCGAATTGAATCGAGGAGATAAATTAACAGGAATAACAGAGAGAGGAGAACCAGCTCGGAGAAGGCCACGGTTGATTGAGCCTTTCCGAAGGGAGCCGCAGAGAGCGGCGACTTTGATTGCCGGTTTGGCCGTTGCGATCGCTGCCGCCTCCATTTTCGCCCAATTTTTTTCTCGGGAAATTTTCAGGATATCGAGAAAAGTTCACAAGCAAGTAGCAAAGCAGAAGAAGATCTGAAGATGGAAGATAGAGAGAGACGCGCGGGGATTAAATAATGAAATTTGTAAAATATACAAAATCGCCCGCAAATTAGGTTACTTTTTCAGAAAACCACCCTTAAAAAGTTTAAATTACATAAAAACTCTCGTATTCAAATCACCCTTTCAGTCAACCACCCACTTCTTCCGTTAACGGTCATTGCTTACCTTAGCTTGGAGTAATTATTAAGCTATCACCATATAATTTTGTGTTCATGCCAAATGCACTTGAAACAATAAAATAACATTATACTTTGTACTCTGGTCAAACACTTTGATCGAATAATTTGATTATATAGAATATATAGTATCATATTTTTTTTAGGGTCGTTATTTTTTCTATACATAAACTTTTACACAATGTCTAAATATTATTATATGAAGAGTATTTTGTAAATAATGTCTTTTAAAAAGTAATTTAACGTGGAATTACAACCGATAATGTACATTGTCTTTAAAATGTATGACATCTAACTGACCCTAACTCTTTTCTTTCTTTCTTTTTGTTTACAGTTAACATTATGAAAGCCATGACAATGAATGAAACTCATATTACTTGATCTTGTGTTGCTTTATATATGCATGGACTTTCATGTTGATTTTGTCACATATTGTACCCCAAATTTAGGAAATTCGATATTTTGGGTGTTTTTTTGTTCAGTTGATTTTGGATTTTATATTTTAGCTTTCGGGCATTTATCGTGATGGGTGTTTCGAGTTTCAAATTATGCTAAGCTAGATGACTTTGAATTTTCGAATATGGTGACTCAAAGTTTCTCTTCTTATTTGGTATTATTTATATATAAAAAATCACTTTTGAATAAATATCATGTAATAAAATTATCGGAAATTTCGCGAGGTAACCCTTAGATTTTGCAAATTCCGCGAGGTGTCCACATGTTTCGATTATTCCGTGCGGTAACCCTGAGTTTTTTAAAAAGTCCGTCAAACGACCTTCCGTTATCTCCACCGTTAAAACGGGGTTAAATCAATATTTTTTTTAAGAAAATAAAAATTTATTGTTATTTAATTTTTAAAAGAAAAAAACGCATCAACATTGATATTTAATTAATTAATTAAATAATAATAATAAAATGAAACAAAACTCCTTGTGATTCTTTGCTGGGTAACATCGAAGAGGGATAAGCTCTCAATGCTGTTGTGATTTTTTCTTTTAAAAAACAAAGGAACTAAACCAAGCTAGAGAGATTGTCAAACTGGAAAGGGACTGAACCAGTCCAAGTGTTTCCTGAAAAGTTCAGTTCTCTAAGCTTGGATAAGCTCCCAATGGCAGGAGGAATCAACCCAAACAAGAAATTCCCAGAGATGTCAAGCACAGAGAGATTCCCAAGAGAAGCAAAGGAACTAGGAATAGGCCCAGTGAACAAATTCCTTGATAGATCAAGAACTGAAAGGCTTGACATTTGCCCCAAACTGGACGGGATCATACCAGAAAGCTTGTTATAAGACAGAATCAAGGTCCCTAACTGAGTCAAATTCCCCAGGCTCCAAGGTATGGCACTCGAAATGAAGCAAAAGCTAAGATCAATCACCCTCAAATTTCTCATTGACTGGCCAAACCAATCAGGAATCTGCCCCGGGAGTGCAAAGGAGGACGCATTGAAGGACTCCAAACAGGTCAAATTGGCAAGAGATTCAACTGCAAACTGCGGGTTCCGACTCCCAATTTGGGTCCTCCTGAACCCTGAAAGGTTGATACCCACTACGACGCCATTTTGACAGGAAATCCCTCGCCAGATTAAGCAAGGATCAGCCTTAAGCGGCCAGTCTCTTGCTCGTAAACCCAATGCGGATCTGAGTTGAAGCAGAGCTCGGCGTTCCAAGTACGAGGCAAGTGGCTTCTGTGTTTCGGCGCCCTGTTCGAAAGTGCCGTTGACCAGCAGAAGCAAGACGAAGAATCTTAGGGTTTCGAAGCGAATTACGCACAATTGCATTTTCATCCCTCCCCGGCGTCGTCTTGCTCTCCGTCGTCTCGCTCTCTGTCGCCTCCGTAGTCTCGGTCTCCCGGCGTCGAAGTGGTGAAGTCGGGACTCCTCTCCCCCTTTGATGTTACCCAGCAAAGAATCCTAAGGAGTTTTTTTCCCTTTAATTAATTAAATATCACTATTGATGTGTTTTTTTCTTTTAAAAGTGAAATAACAATAATTTTTTTATTTTCTTAAAAAAAAATTGATTTAACCCCATTTTAACGGTGAAGATAACGGAAGGTCGTTTGACGGACTTTTTAGAAAACTCAGGGTTACCGCGCGGAATAGTCAAAACTTATGGATACCTCGCGAAATTTGTAAAATCTGAGGGTTACCTCGCAGAATTCCCGTAAAATTATATATCAGACATAGCAACGAGTCTGCAACTCACTGAGTCATGTGAGTTCATCGCTTCAAGTCTTGGCGCGTTATTACATCATTGGTCGTTGAGATTCAAATCCAAGAACACTCCTTTCTTCGTTAACTATTTGCAATTTTGCCATTTCTAAACAAAAGTATTATAAGTACAATATCCAGCTAGCAAGTACTATTTCGGAGCTTCCACTTTCCCCTGTCGGTGTTTAATTTATCAATTCAAATCGGCAATAAAAATCACGAAGTAGAACACACTGATGAAAAGTCAACATTTTCTTGTTAATAAACATCCAATTTGGATATTATATAAAACTAATTGGATCCGGAGTTTGACCCTGGATTCTGGAGCTCCTTTCTCTTCTCAAGGTAACCATCTTCTTCTTCTTCTTCTGCTATAAAGCTTTACTGTATATCATGTTTCCATTACTCTTCTTCTTTGTATAGCTAATTAGTTCTTTTTCCAAGTAACCCTTTTCATTTCCGTGCTCAATTTGAACGAATTGAGGCGAAAGTTTTCACCTTTCTAGGGTTTCATTGTACTCAATGGCGACCTGAGGCCCAGTGGGGGCTACAGCCCCCACTGAAATCTAAACAAAATAGTAATATATTTAGGAAATGTATTTAAGTGACAGGAAACTCGTGTAACTCAGTTGGTAAGGAACGATTTTTGCAAGCCACTGGCTTAATGTTCGAATCTTGAGAAGTACATTTCCTTCTCTTTCTTTTTATTGCTTTTCCACAACTCGTTAGCTATTGCCCGCCTTCCCAATTCTCTTCTTCTCTCCTAGGTTATATACAACATTGTTTGTTTGTTATTTAATATATTATACCTTAACATTAGTTAAATATATATTATACCATAACACTAGTTAAATACTTTCTGCTTAATTTATTTAGTAATTTAATTTATAAGAGAATAACTATCTTATGTTAGCAAAATATCAAAAATAATTTGTTAAGATAATCCCTAGTACACATGATCCTTTAAATTATTAGAACAATTACGAATTATTTATAAAATTTTGTATAGGGCCTTAAAAATTCATTAGTCGACTTTAAATATAACGGGCTCATTATAAAACTAGTTACGTCTTATATTTAGTCTAGACAAAAAAAAATACCCATTATAATAATTTAGAAATTATAGATTCGGATAATGAAATTAATTATTATATTCAGCTTACGAGTAAACTAATTTAAAATTTTGATTAAATATTAGATTTTGTGATGTGCTATGTATAAAGCCTAGAATTTAAAAACTAATAAAAATAGAAATTTAATTGAAAATTCAGACATAACATCTCAAAAAATATCGTAAATTTTCTTTCAATATAATATTATTTTAATAATAACTAAAAATTAGCCCCACTGAAGAAAATTCCTGCGTTGTACTTGGTAGTTTGGGCGGCTCAATTCAATATTGGAAAAGTTGACCTAATTCGGTGATGCATTTGTTGTAGTTGAATGATTGAGATTTGATTGGTGTGTTATGAGGTCTTTGAGCATGAGGAACAGCATTGCCCGGGCTTCGCCCTTGCTACTAGTTTTAACAGCAGTACTGTTCTTCTTGGCAACATACAATTTGGCAACAATGGTGATCCACAATCGGAAATTAGGGTTTGAGGGTTTAGGGGGAATTCACACAGGAGGAAGAGGGTTGTTGTTGGTTGACCCTGTAATGGAGATGCCACGTGGCAAGAGGGTAAAGATGCCATTCCATGTGGCTTTAACTGCTACTGATGCTGCTTATAGCAAATGGCAATGCCGGATTATGTACTATTGGTATAAGCAGCACCGCGATTTGCCTGGATCGGATTTTGGAGGCTTTACTAGGATTCTGCATTCGGGGAAACCGGATGATTTGGTGGATGAGATTCCCACTTTTGTTGCTGATCCTCTCCCCTCGGGTCTTGATCGAGTGAGTGTTATTTCGGTTACATTTTCATGTTGATCTGCTGAAGTTTTTGAGTTTGGTTGTGTTTTTGTGCCATGCTTCATATAATGATGACTTTTAACCTCAAGAATAAGATAAAAAGTGCAGAGTTATGTTTGTGTGATCTAATATCTATTGAGCAATTGGGTGCTTATTGTTTAAGACTACAATACACCTTAGAGAGAACTTCAAAAGTGGGCTAAGAAAAACAAGATTTATATTTGTTTGTCTCTGCCTGTGGTTTGTTTTTACATACATCCTGATTTTTTTTGGCAGAATTAAGTTATTAGATGCAAACACTGGACACTAGTTTTTTGATAAATTATCCGAGAATATTGTTGTAAATATGCCACTTCCTTTTTCTGAATCAGTTGAGATCAACTCGTTTACTATGCTACATTTGAATCTGTCACAGAAGTATATTACATAGTTTTAGCATGTTGTTATATACTGAATGGAGATATATTCACTCTTCTATGATTCTCAAATGAGAATTCTCTCTAAACCATCTTTTTTGCTCACAATTTGATATGCAGGGCTATATTGTCTTGAACAGACCATGGGCCTTTGTCCAGTGGCTAGCTAAGGCACAAATTGCTGAAGAGTGAGCTTCACCATCTTTAAATGAATTTGCTTCAGATTTTGTTTATGTTATGTTTAATTATTTTTTTTCCCTTTTCGGTGTGATTGTGCAGTTATGTATTGATGGCTGAGCCTGATCACGTATTTCTACGGCCTTTGCCTAATTTGGCTGCTGGAGGAAACCCAGCTGCTTATCCCTTCTTCTACATCAAGCCTGAACAGAACGAGAAAATCATTAGGAAATTTTATCCCAAGGAAAATGGACCTGTTACAAATGTTGATCCAATTGGCAACTCTCCAGTAATTATTCAGAAGGTACCGTCTATCTTGCTTAATATGATCATGGGATGATTTCCATCTCTCTCATTTTGTAGCTATTTTTTTATATAGGAATTGCTGGAAAAGATTGCTCCTACTTGGATGAATGTTTCCTTGAAGATGAAAGATGATCCAGAAACCGATAAGGCTTTTGGATGGGTCCTTGAAATGTATGCCGAATTACTTTCCTTTTGCTATGATTTTTGACATTTTTTGTTATCTTTGACACGACGTTCTTTTATTGCACAAATTAAGGTATGGATACGCTGTTGCCTCTGCATTGCACGGTGTGAAGCACATTCTCGTAAAGGACTTCATGATACAGGTTTGTCGTTTGTTTCGAAAACTTTTCGTCTTATGTTGAATTTTCAGCTCTTCTTCTTCTGCATTTTATAAGCTTCTGCATTTCAGCCGCCATGGGATCTGGAAACCAAAGGCAAGTACATTATTCACTACACTTATGGATGTGACTACAACATGAAGGTAAAACTTCTTGGTCAAACCTTGTTTATGTAGATTGTGGAGATAATGTATCCCAAATTGAAAGTTGGGAGAAATCAAGCTATTGTATAAGGTTTTGGGCTACTTCATCCATTGCCAATTAGTTTTGGGTTGGAACCTCACACGATTTATGTGCTGGGCTTATCACAGTTGTGCACTCGAACTGACACGTCTCCCTGTCTATTATTCAAATTATCTAGAAATTGAAAATTTCTTGCATTTTTGAATATTTTCTCAGATTTCATTCTTGTTGTTTCCTTGGGTGCAGGGCGAGCTCACCTACGGTAAAATTGGTGAATGGAGATTCGATAAGAGGTCATACTTACGCGGGCCTCCTCCTAGGAACCACTCCTTGCCTCCTCCTGGTGTCCCCGAAAGTGTGGTACGTAAAAGTTTGCACTTTCTACAGCACGAACGAAAGCTATTTATAGCATTGTTGTAGAATATTAGATTGTTATCAAGTTCTTGTAAATTTGTGGAAACGAGCTCTCTCTTACAGTCGTTCCTCGTTGCTTGGCAGGTCACACTTGTAAAGATGGTGAACGAAGCCACTGTTAACATCCCTGATTGGGAGAAATAATAGGCTCATGAAAAACTTGTCACCACATTACCTCTTTTGAGAGGTCGACATATGCAAATGTGAGGTAAATCTTATGAAAACTAAGGGTTCGTTTGGATTCCAATTAGAATGCATGATCTTGCATTAAATTGATGATTTAATGCAAGATAATGCATTATTTGAGGGAATCCAAACGGACCCTAAGAATAGTGGTGTAGAGAGGAAGTGTTATAAGATACAACTTCTGGATGTTATACCTTAGGAAGAGGATTGTGGTAGGACAAATATAGATGAGATATCATTCATAGTTCAAAAGATGCAGATAGTCATAATTGTTTGCTAATGATGTAGCTACATCATTAGCCCTCTATTATATTTTTTTCGTGTGAAATTTATAGTTTGGGAAAACTCTCTGCTGATTATGTCAAGGAGAGTTTTCCCAATTAATGTCATTTTGTTTTAGCTAATGAGCATGATTAAAGACTTTGATGGGTAAATTCACTGGCTTATGTAGTTCTCCTTTGCCATTAGAATTAGAGAGGATTGAATGGATTACTCAACTAGTTAAGTAATGCATTTGAGGGTGTGATTTCATGTTGGGAGTTGATACAAAGTCCAATATTAATGGGCAGTTTGTGTGATTTGAATTAACAGAAGTTTTGAGTTAATCACCATTATTGGATGGATGGATAATCAGTTCACTTCTAATTGATATTAATTGATAAGTAAGTAGGTACTCAACTGAAGTAAAATATTTTCTAGGGTTTGTTTAACTAGACGTCACAAATATTAGGTTAGTAAACTTTTGATATATTATCCATCTTTCTTGACTTATTGAGTTTAATCTTGAATGAAGATTGAAGAGCAAAATGGTTGAATTTTAAATTATTGAACGTTGCTTTTGCTTTTTAGAGGGGCCTCACCATTTTCTGGCAAATGGGTGATCGGATAGAATGCACTCTAGGTGCATTATAATTTATGGACGACTTTATTATTTGAATTAAAATCTCATCAATTTTAAGTGAAATCGTCATATAATCCAAATGAGTATCTAAATATTGATAACAACGCTTAGTTCGTTGTGTTTCAAAAGAACTAAAATAGAGCAAAGAGTTCCATTTGAAGTAATGCATATGGATCGAGCCATGACCTATGTTTGCCATTTTGAAGTCTAATTGGTTCTATAATGAACATAATATATCTTACATTGTAGAGAATTAATGAACGGTTAATAACCTTCTCATACGAACGTGCAAACCATATACATTTCATTATAATTGTGATACACATACTCTTATATAGTAATGCACATTTGATTATAAATATTATACACGCTTATCTTACACACACTTGTCTTAAATATTGATACACATTAAAACGTTATTGCACATTTCGGTATTGCTATGGTGCACAATTTATTAAAGCTACGAGCCTACAATGCATAATTCGGTATATCTATGACTCGCAATTCAGTATACCTTATGATACACATAGTCATTGGTGCACAAGCGTTTCATACAGTAATGCACATTTTAGTATCACTATTATACACAATATTATTATGACTACGATGTACAATTTAATATAACTATGATAACTACCTCTTTACACTGTGAGGCACATATTATTCGAATAAAATATGATCGTGTTGCTCTTTTACCCTTTCAATAAAATGGTGATTTAGGCCTTCAATTTTTCAGATCTGGTCCCCTCCTTCCTTAGCCTCCACAACCTCACCATTCTCTCCCTAATCGAAAATCGATTATCCGGTTCATTACCCGCTTCCCTTTTCCGCTCCTTATCAGGGCTGGTCGACCTCAGTCAAGGTTATCAGAATCCCGATCCGGATCTACGATTCTAAAGATCCTACGATCCAAGTTAGTTGGGATCTTATTAGAGGTAGGATCTTAATTTACAAAATAAAATGGATAGAATCTTTTATACGATTCCGATTCTAAATACGATTCTAACGATCCTACAATCGAGTCTTCACATATGACTATAATATTATACTATTCAAATATCAAATTGATATAAGCTATACACACTTAAGAATGACACTATATTATATCATTTATATATGAAAATCGTTAATTATTATTCTAATTATCTTGATAACATTATTACTTATCCAATATCAAATATTTTTCAGCTTAATATATAAAAATCTTATAACATATTACATTGTTACTACATATTTTTAGTTATAATATAGAATCTTACAATTCACGATCCGATCTTACGATTCGACTCCGAAGATCCCTCACTGATCCGATCTTAGAATCACGATCTTAATAACCTTGACCTCGGTGATAACCGGTTATCCAACCCCACCCCAACCACCTTAGGGGCGTCGTTACAGCGCCTTTTGTTAAGCAGAAACGCCCTCTCCGGCCCCATCCCGTACCCCATTGGCAACCTCAAGAATCTCAACACTCTTGACCTTTCCCATAACCGGATAACCGGTTCCATTCCCTCCTCCATTGGACAACTCCAATACCTCTTCTTGTCAGACAACAATCTCACGGGCCCATTTCTGTCTTTCCTTTGGCGCCAATTTAAAGACCCTTAACCTCAAAAACTACAGCCTTTCACGGTTATCGGTTTCCAACAACCGGTTATCCGGTAAGATCCCTCCGAGCATTGGCCTCCTAGGAGCCCTGCACTCGTTGGATTTGTCTGGAAACCGGTTATCCGGTGGACTTCCGCCTTAAACCTTTCATACAATCCTGATCTTTAAATTGGTTAGTTTACCAAACTGGCTAGATCAAAACCCTGCATCAAATATGATAATTCTCTCTTTTAAGGTAAAACATTAAGGTTTTTGAAGTTCACAATGTCAAGTGTTTAATGATGGGTGTAAACATTGTGTTGCTAAATCTGCACTAAGTTTATTGTAATGAAGAAGTTGAAAAATGTGGCTGCATATACACAATTGTCACAGCACAAATCTATAGAGATGAGTGTAGCCATTTTCTGGTCCTGCGCAGGCATTTGATTGAGATTAACCGCACAAAAAAAAGACTCATTAACCAGTAATAAGACCATTATGAAGTACATACAAAACACTTCCCAGTTTTACATTATAAATTTATATAACGTATCATTGAGATCAAACCCAATACTCAGATGAAGGCCTAGTACACTTCTTCAAACCTCATAACCATAGCCAGAAACCATTTTAACTTAAGTACATCCCGCAGGAACAGGGGAATCTGAGATGTGCTCCGCAGGCCTTTTAACATAACTTTGTGATGTTGATCAACCCAGATGAATACTTACATACGTCGTCGTCGACTCTGATGCACTGGATGAAACTTTTCCTCCTCAGAATCAAGCAGGCTTTTGAGAGGATGATTGCCAGATCAGCTCTACAGGTGGCGCTCTGCAAAGTCTCCTTGTGCTGGCGTTTGGTCATATACAATTCCGCTGGTTGTAGTTCGGGAGGAAAACGCGCTTTCCATCTTCTTCTCCTAAACTTGTTTGTAGAAAAGGACATATGCCTGCTCTTGTAGCACCTTACTTGTCGGTACAGCGTTTACAGATGCGTCGTCGAATCGTAGCCATCGGCCATTGGAATAACGCACGTCAGCGGTGTAGTGGCCCTTGGATGGCTCCCTACCATGGTGAGTTATTGTTGCCACGAGTTCATAGTTTCGACTCTGGAGGAAAAAAATACATCAAGAGAATGTTTAAAAACTACTTTTTCACAAAAAAAAACACATTATAAACACCTTCTACCAAACAAACCCTAAGAATTGTGATGCCTAGAAAGCACTTTCTATACAATAGCATCTTTAAACATATAGAATTCAGAAGGATTATGCCTCTATGATGAGGATCATCATAGCCAAATGGCCAAATTAATATATATGGGCTGCAGTAAGTGGGTCAATACAGCAGAATCATGAAGTTGCTTTTTAAGAATTAACTTACATCTTTAGGTGAAGTAAAAGTAATGGAAAGAGAAAACAAAATTACCTTTCAGAAAAGAATGTAAAGTACAAACTACAAAGAGAAAGATACAGATGAAGATGAGGGCAAGAAAAAGAAAGGCTACCTCATTAGTGGGAGAAACAAGCAATTCGCGACCCAATCTGAATTCAAGAGGAAAATGAACGGGTTTGTGCAATTTGGTACTTCCTTCACTTCCATAGCTAAAGCGCATCAAATGCAGGATCATGATCTTGGAAAGTGTCTGGATCTTTACAGATTTAACAGCACTCACAACACCAGCCTGAGTTGGACAAGAAAATGAAACATATTATTGATCCAGCTATAAGGTTACATTCCTATATTTTTCTCATCTCCTTTACTTGCTAAGCACAATACCATTTAAAAAATAAACATTGATATTATCAGGATTATTGGCATCATCCGGCTATAAGGCTACATGAGAAACACTTTAGGTACCTTTCCAGTGGTTGAAGCTCGATATCCTTCAAGTGTTTCCGGTGCAGAAAATAGGCGAAGTGCATCCTCAATAGTATGGACAGCTTCTGGGAGGATGTCAAGGTGGAGTAACAGATATGGTTGTACAGTAGCAGATGCTTTATTTCCTACAAATAATACAGCAAAACAGTCATTTGACCCTATTGATATGAGGACTGTTAACTGTTAATCATGGTTCTTAAGCTGACAACCACATCACCAAAATATACAAGATTACTATGATATGATTTGAACGCTGTCAATATTCAAAAGCTGCAGAAGAATTAAAGTTTCCAAAAAAAAATGGACAGCAAAGTTTCATCGTTGCAAACAAGGGAATAGTATAAAGTATAGAGTATAAACATCTACATTGGAAAGTGTCATTACATATTGTTTTGTATTCTCTAGATCTAGTCAAGCTTTCTTTCTTTTTTGTCAAAAAATTCCTCCAAAGTCAATCCACTTTATCCTTTGCAGTTCTGTCAAGTAAGTTTATATTTATTGTGCATCAGAACTATGCAAATCATTTGCCGATCTCCATTAGCTATGTGGATTTAAAAGTGAAAATCCTTAGACATAGAGATCATAAAAGCTTTAGTGATACTAATTTCCCGTCAAACCATAACAACACTATGGGATGCAGACAATAGATTATGAGATAAGTATGGAAATGGTCATGTACCTTTTGCCTTCACAACACTTTTTAACTGTCCTCCAAATATAGCATTTAGCTCTGACGGAACGTAACTCTGGGTTCTTGTGACAGCAGACTTGTTCTTGGGACCAACGGTCTCCCACTCTTCTTCTTCCGGTGAAGAAACCAATAAAGAATTTTTCCCACTTGAGCTTGATAATTGTCCCTCGATCTTTAGCAATTCATCATGCATTTGATCCATAACAAAACTCAGAAATTCTTGTGCATCTTCTTGCCTGAATGGAAGAAAATCATGTCTACAAATTACCAAATGCTATGAATGATCGGAATATGTAAGTATAGTTGAAAATCCTTGAGGCTTGAATCTATTTATGTTGATTGCAATTATTGCTTAGAAAATTCTCGAGGCTTGAATATCTTGACATATTACTAAAAAAAATCGTAATAATGTTCAGATTTCAAATTCTACTAAGATCGAATAAATATATTACTAGGACTAAAAATAGTCTATTTAATATTTTGATCAATAGTTTCTTTTACTACTGGAAAGCATCTATATGGCACAATGAAGGATCGTGACTACTGTTGAATAGCATAAATGGTATCAGATAGTCATTTCATATTCCTGAATGATACCTAGCAAGAGGCAACAGTGCAAGAGGTTACATGCAAATCTAATGAAGCATAATATACCCAAAATCCAGACATTTGGAGCAAACAGCTAATATATTAAACAGTCTCATTCTCTCATCACTTCCAAATCCTTCAGATTTCGAATTGGAAGTACACTAACCAGTGCAGCCTAACTCCTTTTTTTTAAAACAAACAAACAATTAAGTGCAGGCAGAATGGTTTTTACTATGGTAAACATCTTCAACAAAAAATTCTCATAGAAAATTATTGTCAAGATAAATATGTACATAGTTGATCAAATATCCCTTGTTGAATTAGACTATGAAAAATATCAGATAAAACTCCGCATGATATTTGATATAAACATGCTCACCAATCACTCAGTCAGAGATCATAAAATATAACCAACTACAGCAAAAGAAACATGGAAGCTACAGTAACCAACCTTGGCCTGCCAGATATGCCACTTGGTACACCCGGAGTGAAGTTCTCTAGGACAACTTCAAACATGGCAGGGCTAAAAGGCCTACCAGTCTCAACAATGACTGTGTCTTTCTTCTTCAAGTTTGGACCAGCTGGCATTTCAAACTCAGATATGAAATCCGCGAAAGCTTTGAGTGTAGGATAGCTGACCTTGAGAGGACAAATAATTGAAGACCACAAGTACGTAAGCTACAAGGTACTAAGAGGTTCCACTTGGGACTTAGCACAAAATAAATAAATAAACATAAATAAAAAATATTAAGATACCTCAGGGATATTCCGTGCTCTCAATTCCTGCAAGAATTCAACAAAAGGAGAGCATGCCAAGAGAGCCTGAAGAGTTGCATTCAGAAAGCATAAATTCCCTGTGTTGATCAATCCCCTAGGAAGCAAGTCGAGAAAAGATGATGTACTCCCATTAGAGATTTTCTTTGTGTCATCTTTCGACACGCCGTGTACTTCTGAAGAGTCATTAAAACTTCTCGTATTCTTTTCCTCCAAAGTTCTTCCAGCAACAACCGTTGGATTCAGAGGTTGATTTTCAGGACTACCTTCGTACGAAGAAACACGGAGAGAATCAAGGCTGAGACTCTCTGTTTTTGTTTCCTTCACACCTGCACTTATGATACCAAATTGGTTGGAATCATGAGCATGTCCATTCTCCACCGAATGACCGTTGTATTTCTGCTGGAGAGCCTTAGAACCCACCAAACTCTTCACCGGATCTTTCTTAACAACATCAGCAGCGGGCTTCACCACAGAACCTATTCCTTTGCTTGATTCAGCTTTTGCAGACCCAGTCGATGTTCCAGGAACAGAGGTAAATGAACCAAACCGTACTTCTTTATCTGTGGGCACAGCATTTCCAGATGGCTTTTTAGAAAGTGATCGTATCTCATCTTCAGTGAAGGATCCAAACAGTATCAACTGCAGATTCAGAAAGATTTGGGCAAAAGAAACCAGTTAAGCAAGTAAAGTTTGACAAGCAGAAGATACATGTTCCTACAACGTGGTAATCGCAAATGACAAAGGTCACAAAAGTAGCTAGATGCTCAAGGGTGACCAGTGGGCAATATTGCAAGGTTATTGATGATAAAAACAAAATGCTTTATAGATGATTGGAATATGCAGAGCTCCACTCCAGAGATTCACAATATGAATATAACAAAAGCTGTTGATGACAGAAAATAAACTTCTTACAACAGAGCAGACTGTCTTTAAACTGGGACAACATTTATGGAAACTGTTTGAACTTCAGCATTGAACAGATCTAAAAGTAAATGATGTCATTACCCTAGGCCGAAGATTGAACAAATGAAGGATTACTGAAAAGCATAAAGATCCTAGAGAAGAGTTGTTTCACACAATAATGTTATCTTTTTTTTTAAACCATATAACAGTCCATCATCGTAAACTGCAGAATAGGCTGCCTGAATATCAACGCAAGACACCATAAAACAGTTAATCATCAATAATAATGCATTACAATGTTTCCCTACTCATGCATCTCTCAAGATCCAGTTCTGACATCTTCACAGAAGTTGTGCACAAAAGCAGAAGCAAGATCTTATAACATCCAGAAAAGCACATGATTTAGCCAAAAGAGATCATCAATTCTCTAGTTTCTTCCTAGGGACTATCACAACCTTAAAAATCTGTATTATCTGTTTAGAAACAATATAGCAGCTACTTTTTGTTGATATCAGAAGATTAAATTTGCAACGCATTTAAATCATTATGACAAAATTCAGAATTTAAACTAATAGTTCTTTGTTATTCTCTTCAAATCTCCAATGTTAGAACAGTCCTGGATACATCCAAAAATATTAATATTAGTACAGAAAACTATTTGTTCACATGCACCAACTATTCAGCATTTAAATGGAAAATTTTGAACTTTTATTTTAAGGGCATGAGAACTTCACCACACCTATAGTACTACCCATTCTGTAAGTAACAATGTAACATATATGAAAGCAATTAATGACACTCTACATAACACTATATAGTACACTTCTGTGTCCAATGAGCCTTGCAGAATAAATTAAAAATGCAACTCTTAACTCTACTAGGAATGTGAAAGGTAGAACCAACGCAAATGCAAAGGAAAAGCAAATGAAGCAAGGAAACGACATATACCTTTGGATTGCTCATGTTGAACAGATTATAGCCCGCCAATGCAACTGTTTAAACCGAATATCAAAACTCAAATCAGTGATTCAATATAGAATAAGAATATAAGCTTTCATAACTATGAATAAAATGCTCCAGACACAACTATAGCAATTAGAATATCACAGAAGATCACTATAAATCTTCAAAGCATAGATTTTTATAATTTTCAACTGCATACACATTAGAGTTCTCATATGCTATTTCTTATCCTATACTAAGAATTGTATCTAATGAAAACTTCATCACTCTTTCCTTACATGAGCTTGCAACTAGTCGTACTCAGGTTATGCAGTATGCACATTGCTTTATATCCCGCTACAATTCATACTTAGGTATCAATATTCTACAAGTCAATTGGGGGTAACATATAATGCACATCACTCCTCATAAAAACCAATTCAATGTTATCTTCATACAGCCAAAATAACTGGTAACGCTCCTAAGCATTTCAAACAAATTCAGAAGTGATCATAACACCTAAAATCCATAATGCAGCAATAAGAACAACAAAACAAACAGGAACAGGAAAAAAAAACCCAACTTGTAAGTAAAATAATAAACCCTAAACTCCACATCAACCTAAAGTACAAGTTTTTAATTTTCCAATTCCAACGAGTCACAAATCCAGCCAAACAAGTAGAACATCAAAACACACAAGGCGTGGCGACATGAATTACCAGGATCCTTAGCGGCGAGCTCGCAAATTTCGCAGAACGTTGGAAGTACAAATCAACTGCTGTAATCCGCGCCTCTTCGTCTAACTCCCTCACGGGGTTCAAACGAAGATTCAATAAACAAAATCGGGAGGGAAATACACACGCCAGCAAAGTGATGGAGATAGCAGCAGCGAATCTGGTGAATGACGAGGGTTTATGAGAAAGTTTGGAACTTTGATGGTGTAATCGAAGAGGGGGAAAGAGATTCGGAATTGGATTCGGCGAGAGTGAAAGATTAGCTGAGGAATTTGGGGGAGGAATCTGGATTGGTCAACTGGATTGAGAGGCGTGTGTGTTGGTTGTGAAAGCGGCTTGGGAAGGGAAGAGAAGAGAAGAGCAGAGCAGAGCAGAGCAGAAGGTAGGGCAACGAACGGAAGAACAATAAAACATTGTACATAAAGATATATTCTTACCAAAAAAAACATAAGATAGTTAGATAGATACTTTAACCCTTTAAATCTTTAATCTTTTATCAATAAAAACAATAATTATCACACAAGTTATGAAATTGATGGTATTGGAATTTTGGGGACAAACATATTTTTACTTTTCCGTAGTATTTTGCTTTTCATGCTAGGAGTATAATACAAAAAATTTAATTATCACTTTTACGTATTATCATATCAGCTATGTTATATAAGTAAAATTCAATTTTATTTTATAGTTTTGTCCTTTTAAAAATATAAATTTATATTAAGTTTTTCCTACATCATTTGTTTACCAAATATAACTTATCATATGTAATATCAATCTTTTCTACAAACTTAATTTGGTAATATATATTGTACAAAACTTTTAAAATATTGTTTAATGCAACTTAACCGATTTTTATCCTTTCAATTAATTATATGAAATTATATTTTTTATTATGTGTGTATAACGGTACGTTTTTTTACCTTGACTTATATCTAGTGTATACTTTTTTCAATTCTTAAATAAGTTATATGTAATGGATAATTTATTTCACCTCCAATTGTATCTGACAAATTATAATAGAAAATATAAGTTTCTACTATAGATTTTAGGGAAAAAGACATAAATATATCATTTTCATTAAGGAGTTCCAAAAATGTAAGGGATTCTTTTTCGCATTCGTTTTTTTTTGCGACGCACCTGTCCTTGGGCGCAACATGGTTGCGCCCAAAAAACGGATTTTTTTTTTCAAAAAAAAAACAATTCCTTGGGCGCAACCAGGTTGCGCCCAAGGTTTGGGCGAGTTTTATTTTATGTTGAAAAATGATTTTTTTAAGATTATTGAACCTGTTTTGGGGTCTGAACCGTTTTTTTTTTTTTCGCAACCACGTTGTGTCCAACTTTTTTTTTTTTTTACGCCCAAAAAAAAAAAATTATATATATATATGGGCGCAAAAAAGGGAAAAAAAACTTGGATGTGTTGTAGTTATATCTAATTTGGTTATTCTTATGGTTAT
Source organism: Rheum nobile (assembly GCA_027886185.1). Lineage (NCBI taxonomy): Eukaryota > Viridiplantae > Streptophyta > Magnoliopsida > Caryophyllales > Polygonaceae > Rheum > Rheum nobile. The sequence continues at coordinate 1,657,196 of WOAB01000527.1, read as the reverse complement.
ATCATATAGTTAAATACTATGGTTATATCTTATAGTTATATCCAATTTCGTTATATCTATGTTTATATCATATAATTACATACTATGGTTATATCCTTGTAGTTATATCCAATTTGGTTATTACTATAGAATATAACCATAAGGATATAGTCAAATTGGATATAACTATAAGGATATAACCAAATTGGATGTACCTATAAGATATAGTCATAGTATATAACTATATGATATAACCATAGTATAAAACTATATGATATAATATAGGATATAACCATAGTATATAACTATGGAATATAACTATAAGATATAATCATAGTATATAATTATATGATATAATCATAGTATATAACTATAGAATATAATCGTAGTATATAACCATAGTATATAACTATATAATAAAACCGTAAGATATCATTATAATATATAACTATAGAATATAACGATATGATATAACCAAATTGGATATAAGTCATATAACTATAAGATATAATCATTGTATATAACTATATGATATAACCATAGTATATCTATATGATATAATATGGGATATAATCATAGTATATAACTATGGAATATAACCATAAGATATAATCATAGTATATAATTATAAGATATAACCATAGTATATAACTATAGAATATAACCGTAGTATATGACCATAAGACATAACCAAATTGGATATAACCATAGTTATATGTGATTTTCGAAGGATATAATCATATTATATAACGATATGATATAACCAAATTGGATATAACTATAAGATATAGTCATAATATATAACTATAGAATATAATGATATGATATAACCAAATTGGATATAAGTCATATAACTATAAGATATAATCATTGTATATAACTATATGATATAACCATAGTATATCTATATGATATAATCATAGTATATAACTATGGAATATAACCATAAGATATAATCATAGTATATAATTATAAGATATAACCATAGTATATAACTATAGAATATAACTGTAGTATATGACCATAAGACATAACCAAATTGGATATAACCATAGTTATATGTGATTTTCGAAGGATATAATCATAGGATATATCGATATGATATAACCAAATTAGATATAACTATAAGATATAGTCATAATATACAACTATAGAATATAACCATAGTATATAACTATATGATATAATATAGGATATAACCATAGTATATAACTATATGATATAATATATGATATAACCATAGTATATAACTATATAATATAACTATAAGATATAATCATAGTATATAATTATAGGTTATAACCATAGTATATAACTATAGAATATAATATAGGATATTACCATAGTATATAACCATGGAATATAACCATAAGATATAATCATAGTATATAACTATATCATATAACGATATGATATAACCAAATTGGATATAAGTCATATAACTATAAGATATAATCATTGTATATAGAAACCCCTTGGACGCAACCTGGTTACGCCAAAAAATCTTCAACCTTAAACCACAAACCCTAAAACCTAACCCTAAATCCTAAAAAAATACTAGAAACCCCTTGGGCGCAACCTAGTTGCGCCCATAGTTATGGACGCAATCTAGTTGCGCCCAAAGGGTGTGTGGGGATTGTTTTAGGGTTTAGGGTCTTTATCATAGTATATACCGTAGTATATACTATGATAATTCGTATTTAATGAAATAAGTATTTAATGTTGAAATAGGTATTGCATTTAGAAATTGTTGGTATTTTAGAATTTTTTCGTATGTTGTATTTGATTCTAGATTTTTTTTATAAAAATTAGGTATTGAAATACTATAGTATATAAGTATAACTATATGAAATATAATGAAATACTATAGTATATAAGTATATTCACATGAAATATAAAGGAAAACGATAGTATATAAGTATATTCACATGAAATATAATGAGATACTATAGTATATAAGTATAACTATATGAAATATAATGAAATACTATAGTATATAAATATAACTATATGAAATATAATGAAATACTATAGTATATAATGAAATACTATAGTATATAAGTATAACTATATGAAATACTATAATATATAAGTATAACTATATGAAATATAATGAAATACTATAGTATATAAGTGTAACTATAATACATAAGCTTAGAGCAATTTAATTTCTTTATATGAAAATTACATTGTAAATAAATTTTAGAAATTTAATGTATTTTTTTTTACAAATTAACAATATGCTAAAAATAATAATCGAAGTATAAAAATATAATAAAGAAAATAAGGTAACAAGATAATTCGCGTGTGAAATCCTCCCGCATGTCTCTGATCTTCAAGGCCGCGATCGCGGTAGTCTTAGCCGCGCCCGCGGCTTACTCTTCCTTCCATGTCCAGCGAATTCCTCCCGCATGTGAAATCCTCCTGCATGTCTCTGATCTCCAACACTTTTAGCGTACGCTAAAATACAGTGTACAGGTTTAAGTACTGAATTTCAAATAATTATATTGTTTTCATGTTGTACGCCCATTGATTGCGTACGTCGGTTTCTGGCGTATAGAATGTCGTGCGTATAGGCAATTTTTGTCGTGTATATAGTAGCAGCCATAACGATATGATATAACCAAATTGGATATAATATTAGATATAATCATAGTATATAACTATGGAATATAACCATAAAATATAATCATAATATATAATTATAAGATATAACCATAGTATATAACCGTAGTATATGACCATAAGACATAACCAAATTAGATATAACCATAGTTATATGTGATTTTCGAGAATAATAATAATAAACAGTTAATAACAAACGAATTAGTGGAGAAACATACATGAATTTTATATGAATAAAAGTATATATTGAAACCTCATGATACAAACAAATTTATTGCCATGTAACCCTGGTTACTTGAAAACGTCTATTACTATAGTCAAATGCACACAAATGTACAAATCTACTAGGTATTTGAATTTCCAAATCATATAAAATACAAGATAGATACAATGGGATGAGTATGTAGTAAATTTATTTTAAATATAAAATAAATTTGTTGATATAAAATATCAAAGTTTGTTTTTATTTTTTCTGGGCGCAACATAATTGCGCCCATTTTTTTTTAAATAAAATAAATTGGCAATGAATCGGGTTTTTTAACAACCCGGTTCATTCACCCGAAAATATACTCTAGCATAATAATAGGGAATTAATAACTCATCAATAATACAATTAGACCAAAATATCCCTAGTCCCCATGTGACTGCTTCACAAAAATTTAAAAAACCTTCAATTACGTCACTTTTTTTCCTTCTCCACTAAAAGGTAGATACCATAAAATACCAAACCCTAGTACCTCCACGCACCACCACTCACGCACTACCACCGCTTCGACGCACTCGCTCCTAGTCGCTGATGCACCCGCTCCGGCGAAGCACCCGCTCCTAGTCGCCGACGCACCCGCTCTGACAAAGCATTCGATACGTGAACTGATTTCGTGAACTATCAATTGAAGCTACTGATTTCGTGAATTGGTGGCTACACATATATCGTGAACAGTGCATATATATTTTCAATTGATAATTGGTGGCTAGATAATTGGTGGCTGATTTCGTGAACTACCTACACATATATCGTGAACAGTGGCATATATATTTTGTGCCACTCTTTTAAAGCCATGAAATAGAATATAGATCATACACAAATTTCGTATAGTGGTATATACATATTTATGTAGTAGCATACAAGAAATTATGTAGAAACAAACATGAAATTATCTAGCCTACACGAATAATATTTAGAGGCATATACGAACTTATGTACTAGCTTACACGGAACTTATATAATAGCTACTATAAATATTATGTAGTAGCCTACACGAAATTATCTAGCCTACACGAACTTATGTAGAAGCATACACGATATTATATAGTCGCTTACACGAAACTTATATAATAGCATAGACGAAATTATGTAGAAGCCTACATGAATAATATGTAGAAGCACACACGAAATTATATAGCCTACACGAATATTATTTAGAGGCCTACACGAACTTATGTAGTAGCTTACACGAAACTTATATTATAGCATACATGAATATTATATAATAGCGTGCACGAACTTATGTAGAAGCATACAAGATATTATGTAGTAGCTTACACAAATATTATTTAGAGGCCTACACGAACTTATGTAGTAGCTTACACGAAACTTGTGTAGTAGCTTACACAAAACCTATATAATAGCATACACGAATATTATGTAGAAGCCTACACAAACTTAAATAGTAGATTACATGAAACTTATTTAATAGCATACACAAAGCTTATGTAGTAGCTTACACGAAATCTATGTAATAGCATACACGAATATTATATAGTAACCTACACAAACTTATATAACAACTTACACGAAACTTAAATAAAATGAATAGTTTAGCCAATATTGTTGGCACTAACCGTCAATTTTGGGCATCTTGCACACCCTCGTCCATATCTTGTACGATGACCATCTCAAATCCGACATTTACACGACATTAACATCATTCAATGTAACAAACCCTTGGTTAGCACAAAATATCTTACATGAATTCGCTTTACGCTAATTAAGTTTGCATCAATGAATAAAAACTTATTTACATAAAAATCCATGTACTCTAAATTACTTTACATTAAAATCTACTTTACACTAAATTAAGGCTCGTCTTAAATCATGTACCTTTAATTACTTTACACTAACATCGTGTAATCTCATCTACATAAAATCTCATCTACACGAAAACTAGGTGTACCCTAAATTACTTACACTAAAATCTACTTTATACTAAAACTGTGTAATCTTCTCTACATTAAATCTCATATACACGAAAAATAAAAATAAAATCATTTACATCACTCATTGTTACTAGTTACATAAATTTCGTTTACATCAATCAATGTTACATAAAATCCCAAAAAACAAATCATGTCATCTATATATCTTACCTACACAAAGAGAATTCATCTACTTCTTTACACTAAAATCGTGTACTCTTACTTACTTTACACTAAATTCTACTTTATACTAAAATCTACTTTTACACATAAAATTTTATACTTATATAAATTTTGTTTACATGAAAAAGGCTCATCTAAAATCATGTACCCTTAATTACTTTACACTAACATCGTATAATCTCATCTACATAAAATCTCATCTACACGAAAACTAGGTGCACCCTAAATTACCTTACACTAAAATCTACTTTACACTAAAAGTGTGTAATCTTCTCTACATTAATCTCATATACATGAAAAATAAAAATAAAATCATTTACATCACTCATTGTTACATAGTTACATAAATTTTGTTTATATTAATTTAGTTTACATTAATCAATGTTATATAAAATCCCCCCCCCCAAAAAAAAAATCATGTAATATATCTTACCTATACAAAAAGAATTCATCTACTTCTTTACACTAAAATCGTGTACCCTTACTTACTTTACACCAAATTCTACCTGTATACTAAAGTCTACTTTTACACACAAAAATTATCTCCTTATATAAATTTTGTTTACATGAAAAAGGTTCATCTAAAATCATGTACCGTTAATTACTTTATACTAACATCGTGTAATCTCATCTACATAAAATCTTATCTACACGAAAACTAGGTTCACCCTAAATTACTTTACACCAAAATCTACTTTATACTAAAACTATGTAATCTTCTCTACATTAATCTCATATACACGAAAAATAAAAAATAAAATCATTTACATCACTCATTGTTACATAGTTACATAAATTTTGTTTACACTAATTTAGTTTACATCAATCAATGTTACTTAAAATCCCAAAAAAAATCATGTAATCTATCTTACCTACACAAAAAGAATTCATCTACTTCTTTACACTAAAATCGTATACCCTTACTTACTTTACACTATATTCTACTTTAAACTAAAATCTACTTTTACACACAAAATTTATCTACTTATATAAATTTTGTTTGCATGAAAAAGGCTTATCTGAAATTATGTACCCTTAATTACTTTACACTAACATCATGTAATCTCATCTACACGAAAACTAGGTGCATCCTAAATTACTTTACACTAAAATCTACTTTACGTTAAAATCGTATACCCTAAGTTACGTTACACCAAAATCGTTTTTTAAAAACTTATCTACTTACATAAATTTTATTTACACTAATTAAATTATATCGAAATTCATGTAATTTATCTTACCTACACGAAAAAAACACATCTAAAATTGTGTACCCTAAATTATTTTACACTAACTTTAATCAAAAGCATCACACTAGAGAACTTAAACCAAAACCAGTAGAACAACTATAAAACTTAAACCAAATTTGAATTAAAAAAACGAAAACACCGAACTAGAACGGCGGCGCCCTAAACGAGGTGACCTTTGTTAGACCAAAACAATGCCGCAGACACCCAATGCTAACAAAACAAGAAGGCAATTAATGAGATGCTTTCACTAATAGCATCCTCAGTGATATGTCATCATATCAAAAGCACCGAACTTGCAATTTAAACCAAAAGCGGCGATCGATCGATGAATTAAATATTCAATATGATAGATACAACATTACTTATACAATAGTGGAGAGTGGAGAATATTGTGTGGCTACATAGAAGATTACAATTAGATTAAAGATAAATTAAGTTAAGGGTAGTTCAGTCATTAAAAAGTATAAAAATAAAATTTTAAAAAATAATTAAGAAGGGATACACTTGGAAAAAGGTTATGAAAAGAAAATTATTGGGGGATTCTTAGTTTATTTTTAATTATATTACTTCAACTCAATTTGCATGAGATATCACAACTGAAATACATAAGCTTTTTACTTTATATTTGGTACATGTAATCATATACTTGGTAAATTCAAGATGTAATTTGGTAATATATATATAAGTTTTTACTATACAGTTTTGCATAATATTTAATAATTAGCTTAATTTGATCATAATACTTCAACTTAGTTGGTGTGATATGACAAGCGAAATACATAAGCTTCTATTGTATATTTATATAGTAACATGATCATCATCACTATACTTGGTAAATTGAAGATGCAAATATAATATACAAAACTTACATAACATTTTATGTAAGGTAGTATTAACCGATTTTAATATATGGTTTTGTCTACTCATGAACTATTATCTTAACTTAAGTTTACTACTTAAAACATTCTAAATAAAGTGCAATGGTAATCGACTAAATTATACACATATTAAAACCATTTCATAATTTACACGAAAAGTCATCCAATATTTTTAAATAGCTTATATTTTTCTTCAATAACATTTTTTCGACAACGTAATCCTTTTCCATATTTTTTTAGCATCCTAAAATAGACTAACTCTTACATTATTATAATATCTAAGGATTTGATTGGTAGTGCTAATTTTAAAGACATAGTAACTTATAATCTACTTTCACGGGGGGAAATTAGTTTTATCACATCAATATTTGTTCACATTTATTGTTTATTTAAATTTAAATATATATAATATATAATATATAACAAATATACTTTATTTATATATATATATTTATCCCTTAAAATATGTTTGTGTGTGGCTTTGAAAGAACAAAATAATTTATGTGTGGCTTTAAAAGAAATAAAAAATATATGTATTTGTAAGGAAAAGGGTGTTTTCTTAAAATGAAAAAAACATAGGTTACATTATCTTATAGTTTGATAACTGGGTTCTTTTACACAAAAGAATTAAGAGTTTTGTGAGAAGACTTTGTGAAAAAAACACCCCTTAATGTAAGTTGAATGTGTTTAACCACTTTATCTACAATTTTACCAATTTGAATGCATTTAATAATTCTTATCTTCAATTTTACCAAGTTGAATGTATTTTTCATCCTTTATATATACGTAGTATGTTATAAGTTTTTGATCAACCACCTCTTTAAATGTCATTCGTTATTATTCATTTAGTAACAGATCATCGTTTCCCTAATTTTTTTTATTACTAGAGGACATATCCGTGCTACGCACGGGTCATATGTTATATATATATATTATTATTTATTTATTTTTAAATGAGAAAAAAATAATTTATTTTAAATATTTTCAGCTTTAACAACATAAATATTCATATAAATTTGAACATTTTAGTATGGCAAGTACACAAATAGCAACTCACTTTTGTTCACCTAGCTAAGCTGAAGAATTTGTCATTTTTATGGACAATGACACACTTAGATGCTATTGTAGAGAATAAATAACAATTTAGAATATGTTGCATTCTTATTTTGTCAATCACCATGTTTAAAACGGTTTTTAAGTAGTTCAAACGTCTTATCTGCAACTCCTAGATGGATCTCAAATATCGTATGAAACTAAGAAATTTATTTATTCGTGATAGCATTGTCTCACTTTGATTGTACATAGTAATAAACAATAGTAGGTTATGATCTATTATATTTGATTTTTTATGTCTTCATATTATCCACACCATTTGCAAAATAATTTTTTTAGATATGAATATGCATTTGAAAGGGTTATTGAACAGTTAAGTTATACGACAATTAATTGACATATAGAATGTTGTTAAGAAGTTATGATCATAGTTTTTATTACTTATATCTATTTATGAAAAGGGGTTACATGTTTTAAAAGTAACAAATGAGTCACAAAGATAGAGAATATTATAACAATCATTGATGATCAATTATGTATATATACGAATACAAACTTGTACTCCTGTAAAGTATGTAGTAAACATATAGCAAACAAAAATGCTTATTGCTTAAGCTATTATTCAATGAATCTCTTATTTTACATCAAAAAATTTAAATAATTAAATAATATAAGTTAAATTTAACTTTTTTATAGTACGTATATTGTAAAAAAACTCTTCATTTGTAGTGGACAATTCCATCGACCACGATAATCATATATATACTCATGATCTCAATTATTTCTGTCACTTTAGTAAATTAATTGTAGTTATTGTATATAGCCATGTAAATAATTCAACGATCAGTTAAAACTTTCTCAATTAAGAATAAAAATATATTGCTCTTTTCTTTACTAATAGAAGTTTACCAATTGATCACATATACAACTTTGTGATACCGGTAGGAAATGACCTCAGGGAATGCAAAATCACCCAAAAATCTACATTTGACAAATGTATATTTTTAGTTTAAAGTTGTTAAAGAGTAGTAATAATTGGATTTGTTATTATTATACAAAATTTTTTTAAAAATAATTAATTAAATATTATCATTATGGCTTGAAGCTAAACAATTTATGGGAAAAAGTTGCCTGAAAAAAAAACAGAGCTAATAAAATAGCTTAAGCTTTCAATTTGGCTCATGTGAATGAGCATTAGTAGTCCATGAGGATTGTGATAATGTGCTCAATAGATCGAGATCATACTTGCCACTAAACAAAATATCAACAAAAAAAATACACAAATATCAATTCAAATTCCAATTCATAAAATGGGGAACAACAAAACATACAAAATGTCAATTACAACTCATAAAATAGATATCAATAAACTAACCACATAAAAATCTAATCCAAGCAATTATAGGAATAAGGTGTAAGAAAATCATACAAAAATGGATATGTGGATTGAGATCTTTTATTTTCTTGAATGGATGTCTTGTATCTGTATGGCCTTTATATAGAGGTAAATTTTCTCTTTATGGTCACATTCATTTGTCATCTACATTAAATCAGCCTCTAATCAATTAGGAATTTGAAATATGAAAAGAAGAAGTTACGATCTATAATTTAAATGTGATTAATTGGCATTAGAAACATGTAATGAAGATGTAACAGTACAACAAAATATATTACTATAAATTGAAATAATGTTTTAATCTAATATCTTAAATGAGATCATTTTTTTACAAAAATGAAATAAATTTTCGTATAAAAGCTATGTGCAAGTGAGTTTAAACGACCATGCAAGCATTTTTAAATATATTTTTTCCAGTCAAAGTTGATGTCCGAGTGAGTTTGAATGACCCGAACGTTATTAAGTTAATCACTAATTAGTATAAATGAACTTTTCAATTTCTTGATGTTGTAATTCAATGGTAACTTTTTCATGTTCTAATCATCTTCTTAATTACTTCTTCTAAAAATGTATACTTTTATTGATAATATTTTTTCTCAAGTGACACATTAATTATTATTTATTACAGATAATTTAATAGGAGAATATGTTACACATTTTTCAAATCAGTTACATTACTAAGATAATGTTTACGACAAATTTATCCTGCCAAATAATCTTCTTTTAACTTGGTTTTCTCCCTATATTGAATTTGATAGTTGATCAATATTCGTTGATTTTATATTATAAATTGTTCTGATTTACACAAAAACAATTGAAGGGTTTTAGAACTAAATTGGGTTTGTAACGTCAAAATTGAAAAGTAGTTGTTTAGAGTTATGGAATTAGGTGCTTAAGTACTTTGAATGTTGGTAATGGATTTGAGAGTTTTATGAAGACTATATTAGCCTGTTTTAATTTGAATGAGGTAAGCAGTATTTTAAATTTTAAGTGATTAGTTAAATTACTACATTAAAATAATTTGTAATTGAATCCTAATAAGGTGGATACAATATTTGTTTTGGTACTCAAGTGGATACAATTTTTTTTATATTCGATTTATGTTATTTAGATTTGTAATGTCTTAATTTTGATATATTGTTTTATATTTAATTATGTATTTTTATTTTGTATAGAGATTTTGATTTATATATGTAACTATGAGTAGTAAAAAAAAGAAATTGTTTAGCTAGGCATGAAGAAGACCATAAAACAAACAAACCACCTCAAATTGTCTATTTTTTGGTAGAAATCTCACATTGTTTCCTTAGGTATGAAGAAGACAATAAATGTAGGGCTCAACTATTCGGCGCATAGGCATTTTTGCCTTTTGGCGCATAGGGCCGCGCGTAACGTGAGAATAGACTTCCCACGTTACGCGTCGATACTTACCCATTCAAGACCCACACGTAACGTGTTAATTGGCTCCACACGTTACGTGTGGGATCGGTTCACACGTTACGTGTGACATTGTATCACACGTAACGTGTGGGAATCTGGCTATAAAAGCCAGATTCGGCTCCTCCTCTTCATTCATCACCATCACTCAGCCGCTGCGCCTCCTTGCCCCTCCCGCGTAACGTCTCCTTGCCCCTCCCGCGTAACGCCTCCTTGCCCCTCCCGCGTAAGGTTAGTTCCTAGAAATAATTATTTGATTTTGTTTTTAATAAATTTAAAGTGTTTGGTTAGGAATTGTAGATCCACACAAAGTGTTTGGTTAGGTAGATCTAGGTTTGGATGGTAGATCTACGATGTGGAGATGATTTGGATGGTAGATCTAGGTTTTGTAGAAGTTTTTGTGATGTTTATAAATTTGGTTAGGTAGGTCTAGGTTTGTTGACATTTTGTGTGGAAAAATGAAAGTGGAAGTGATGATATTGTTAGATTGGTAAAAATTGTGGATTTGTTGTTGAATTTTGGGTATATTTGATAAAAAAAAATTCGGACTGTCTCGCCGGAGAAGACGACCGGAAAGTTGCCGGAATATCGCCGGAAAGTCGCCGGCGGCTTGCCGGTGAAATTGGAATGTGCACATTCACACGTAACGTGTGAATGTGCACCACGCGTTACGTGTGAGAGCAAGTCACACGTAACGTGTGAATGTGCACCACGCGTTACGTGTGAGAGCAAGTCACACGTAACGTGTGAATTTGCATTTTTTTGATATCTTGAACGTTGATTTTCTGTTTGTTGATTTTTGTTGATTAAAATGTGTTGATATGTAACCGCAGATGGAACCTGGGGAAAGAACTGAACGCAGGATACGTCGCAACCTTGTACGCCAACAGTCGTATGTGACTGGCGAAGAGGTCAAAAGGTCAGAAAGGAGGCAACGGAGGGATGTGTGCTACCGGGATGATGAGACCGGCGCATACCAGATTGGAGCAGGTAGCAGTACTGGGGCTGGTTTAGGGTTTCAAACTGGAGTCGGTAGCAGTAGTGAGGTTGCTGGCATGATAGGAGTGCATAGCCTAATGGCAGTGCCGTCGTTTATTGGGGGTAGAGCAGGCTCTGAGCCTCCGAGGGACCCAGACTATGAAGGAAGTCCGCTGCATTGTTATTCTGATACAATAGAATTTAGTCTGCCGTTACTACCGCCGCATGTGAGCCCTCATCATAGCCCGAGGGATTATTATCAGGGAGATGAGGAGCAGGACAACCCGTGGGAGAACCCGACAGTGTACCCGAACGCTGCCTATCATCAGCCTATGGTAAGTACATTTAGTATAACATGCATTTGTTTACAATTCATTATTGCATCTGATCTATTTAATAAATGTAGGATCATGCTTGTACATGGGGGACTCAGGACCAGGGGACTCAGGACCAGTCCAGCAATGCCTGGATTCCAAGAGAAGACGCCCCAAACACGGCGGGCGAGGAGCCGGGCGAGGAGCCTCAAGAAGCCTCTTCTTCGCGGGGAAAACCACCCCGGTCAAAGAAGAATGTCAGATACGACCCTGAACTGGTGGTGAGCGTTCCTGGAGGTCCGGAGAGACCTGAACTCCTAAAGAGTTTTGTAAACCACGTGGCGTACCTCCTTTACCAGCGCGTTGTAAGTTGCACGTAACGCAATGTTTTTAATTATTAATCTTGTTTTAAATAAGTCTGTATGATTGCTTAATTATGTTCATATACAGTCGGTGCAACCCTTGAGGTTCCAGCAGCGAGGCAAGCAGTTACGCTCATGGCGTCTCACAACGGAAGACGCGTGGGGTAGCATGGCATTGGCGTCCGTGCTATGTCATCTATCGGACATCATGCATGAGCATGTGGATGAGACGCTGATTGGTGCCTTCGTCGAGCGTTGGCAACCGGAAACCAACTCATTCCACATGCCATGGGGAGAGATGACTATAACTCTCCATGATGTGTGGATGATCCTTGGGCTTAACATACAAGGGCAAGACATGGGTCCCCCAACGAAATGGCACGAGCAGCTGAGCCGCAATGATTTGAAGAAGGCGTTGATGGAGCAGACGCATGAGTTTTTTGAGCTGGAGGATGGTGCTATCGTCGCCGGTAACTTGCACGCGGGAGATTTTAAGACTCATTGCGAGGAGTTGGCGTCGAAGAAGCTGGCGGCTGGGTTCTTGCTGTACTTGGTGGGGTCTGCCCTCTTTCCTGACAAGTCTCAGCATCGCTTGCCCGTTTATTACACTCCGTTCGTGACTGATCTCACAAAAGTCACGAACTATGCATGAGGTACCGGTGTTCTTGCACACGTGTATCGCAGCTTGGGCGAGTGCACAAGAAAAGAGGCACGGGTCATGTCCACATGTTTCACTCTGATCCAGGTATTAAATGACTTGAATAAAAATATCTAAATTTTTGTTATAGATATATTATATGTTTGTTATGTAGGGAATTGACATATGTGTAATTATTTTGTAGTCATGGATATATTAGTACTTTCCCATGTTTAGACCTGTACAGAGTGTTTATTGGGACCCACAACAGCCGATCCCATACGCCAGAAAATGGGACATGTCACATGAACCCAACCGGATCAGGAATTATAGGGAGGAGCTGGATGGGATGCATGCTGATAGTGTAAGTGCATATACGGTCCTTATCTATTATGTTAAAATATATATGCATGATAAGTTGTTTGAAATTCAATTGTGTTTAGGTTGAGTGGATGCCATACGGCTCCATTGACTTCAATAATGAGATGTTTGCTTCATCGCGATTTCATGGAGTCATATCCTGTTTGTGGGTCACCGAGCCTTACATGCCGGATCGAGTAGCTCGGCAGTTTGGGCATGCACAACAATGTCCAAGACCACCGATTGTTCCCATTAAGGCATGGAGGGGCGTGAAGATTAGCAGTTATACGGTGGAGTACGATAGATCCTTACATGCATGGAATGCCCGCAATGAACATTCCATTAGCCTGCAAGCCATGGGTCCTACAGTCCGTCAACACCACCAGTGTACCGATGATTACATGCAGTGGTACCTCCAGCATACACATCCATTCATCATCCCTCAAGAGGATCGTTACACTCAGCAGCAGGTAAGTAATCATGTAATTATATCCTGTTTATTTTTGACTTCGTGTATGTTTATTAATCGTATCCACTTATCTTCTGTGCAGTGCCTTGATAGTTGCTATTTACGTATGGATCCATATCGCGATCATCACCATGGAGATGACCGATGTGAAGACGTAGTCGAGGCGTTACGGCAATCATTGGAGCAAATGTATCCCTTCCTTTCGAACCATTGAACTTGGCTGCTTCGTCATTTGAGCATTAGTTTGAATGTTTTGTTGAAATTTGAATGTTATGACTTGAGTTTGAATGTGTTTGTTGAAGTTTGAATGTTATGACTTGAGTTTGAATGTTTTGACTTGAGTTTGAATGTGTTTGGATTATGACATGATAAGCGGTATTTTACATAGCGCTACTAGTAGTTATTAGCATATTATTGAGGAGATTTGGATTTGATTTATGGGATATTTCTGTAATCCTGAGAAAAGGTGAGAAGTGGTTAAATCATAGGATTTACAGAGTTTTGGAGGTAAGTTGGTGTTTGAGGTGCGGAGCTGCATTGTGGATGTTTTTGGAAGCACTTACGAGTTGAAGACGGTGCCCGAAGTCATATAGGAAAGCTGATGATCAGAAGACAGAAGTTGCTGAAGTCCAAAACGGCGACCGGAGGCGATCGCGGTTGGTCGCGGTTTTCCAAAAGAGCGACCGGAGGCGATCGCTGTTGGTCGCGGTTTTCCAAAATGGTGACCAGCGGTTAGAAGATTTCCAGCAGAACCTTGGGGAGCACAAACCGCGATCCCCCGCGACCGCGGTTGGTCGCGGTTTTCTGAGCGACTGAACAGTTTCCGCTTTTCTCGAACTGCTTGGCTGTTTCGTTTTGTTTAATTAGTTATGACTTCAGTTTGAATGTTTTGGGGAAGTTGTTTGGATTATGACAACAATAGGAATGTCGTACTCATTGCAGCATACTATATGAATGTCGTACTCATTGCATCATATCATTCATTACATAAATCGACTGTTTCGACCTTCTTCTTTCGTTTTGGCTTCTTTTCGTCCTTGTCTGGTTCATACTCCAACAAACGATCTAATAGCCATTGATCTACGTAATCACCCGCAGACGGGTCATGATGATACAGCCACCCCGAGTAAATAGGAGGCAAGGGCGAAGTTTTGGCCAGCCCAATCTACATGAAAATCAATGCATCATACATATGTTTTAACACAAGATAGTATAAACAGATGTTTTAACACAAGATAGTATAAACAGATGTTTTAACACAAGATTGTATTAACGTACCGCAATAAAATGTTGCTCGTTCTCGACATGGCAAATGCATACCGTCTTCAGATTCTCCCCAATCGATGCTTCGTTTGTCTTCCCCCTCATAGGCAGGTATGTCATCCCCACGCCACGACCGACGGTAACGAACACACATGTGAATGCCGTTGCCACCAAACATCCCATATCCGGGAGCTCCAACCACGTCTCCGGTGGGGCCGGCCTGTTCGGCGAAGGAAACCAATCAAGCTTCGCCTCCATTGCCTCAAGTGTCATCGTAGACACCCAAAGTGGCGCGAGTAGCTCATACTCTTTTCTCAACGTAGCGATCATGGTACGTCGAACAAATTCCCACTTATCTTGCCCTAAGCCCAGACCATGCGCAATGGCTCTGTACCCGCAGTTTCCATCACCCACTATCTCATACCATCCTCCAAAGTGTGGTCTCATACACTTGGGGAACTGTGAAAGATATCGCCACGGGTTCTTGATCAATGACGTGGCACCACACGGTAAGGGTAGGCCCGTCTTCGGTGGTCTTCCTTTTTGCTTTTTCGGAGGTGTTCCGTCCATCTTTTGGTCAGTGTGCTCCCATGATGAGGGTTGTCTTTTGGTGGCAAAGTTCAGAGCTCCTTGAGGCCGACCCTTATGCCTGACTTTGGCTGGCTCTTCCAGAGTAGTCTGCTCTGGATGTGCTATACTTCTAAGTGTACAGACTGCTCTTTGTTGAATCTCCACTGGCAATGTGGGGAAGACGCTTCAGGCAAATTCGTCAAGCAAAGATCTATTCACGTTGCGTGTGCAGAATTCTTCCTCTTCTGATGTCTTCACTTCTGACAAGGTCAGTTGCCTCCAGAACGGATGCAACGAGCTAGGTTCAATTGGGGTCTCGCTCCGAACATTTTGCGCCATGTCATGAACGCAAGGCAAGCCATCTCTGACCCTCATCTGGCATCTGCATATAGTGCTCCACATTGGAGCTTCTCCTTTCCTGTATTCCTCAATCAAACGAGCTAGTGCAACCGTAGACACCTTGAAGTGCAGCTTACGAAAAAGATGTGCGTCTGTTAGCAGCGTATATCTCTTCCCAATGCTCTCATTCAATGCCCCCCCGAATCTCAGTAATATGACTGCGCAACCGTGTATCATATTGATCGAACACAGTGCAAAGGTTGCCATCGTTGCTTGTGAAGAAGCTTTTCAGACTGGAATGGGTCCCTTCAACCCTGTATTACAATCAAGAATCCAAAAATTAGTTTGATTGTTGTAAAGGTCTAACTAAGTTCAAATAACTAGCTAAATTTAGATAAACCATTGATGCACATACCTGTTAGTGGTGGTAGTACCGAGCGTGAACACTGTATCTGTCCATACAGAGACGATTCTTTCCTTGTAGGGGTCAAGCCAGTTTTTTTGTAGGTACTGAACACATTTTGGAGCTTTCTTCCAATCACACTTCAGCTTCCAGAGTGATCTTTCGTACCCTTGTATGGTCGTTTCCTTGAAGAGCTTCATGCAGTCGTTGGAAAACGTTGTGCCCCTAAACTTGCCCACAAAAAGGCTTCTTCTCTAGACTCCCAGATTTGATCAGATGTGAAGAACCTTGAATAATCGGCCGAGACGTACACATCCTCCTCCGGTAGTACACTGAACTGAGGCTGTGTGTGTAGGGATGGAAAGCACAGCTGTGGGGTAGCATGAGATGAAGATGCTTCTGGAGGAAACGGTATCCCAACATCAAATGATGGTATATCAATAACTGGTTGAGGCGTGTTCCAATCCTGCAGTTTTTCCGGCGTTTCCCAAACCGGAAATGTCTTCTGAGGCGTGCTCCAATCCTGTAGTTTTTCAGGCGTTTCCCAAATCGGAAATGTCTTCTGTGGAGTGCTCCAGTCATTGAGGGAGATATTGTTTAACCCCTCGTATAAATGATAGTTCGTCTGCATACACGAAATCATGTCATCAATTAGTGCACTGATTATAAAAAAGCACGTTTACTGTCAAACGTGCCATATTACAGAATGAAACCTGGTTTCGGGTGGTGATTACACACGTAACGTGTGAAGAGTGTCCACACGTTACATGTGAAACACACCCACACGTAACGTGTTGAACACCTTCACACGTTATGTGTGAACATTCTTCACACGTAACGTGTGAAACTGTTCTTCAATGTAACAGCAAATTCGTAGCCCTAAACCCTAAACAACGCTCAATCTTTGTTTCTAATACCCTAAACAATAAAATGAGATCTTTAATATTAAACAATAAGTATCAAAAATAGCTTCCCTAAATCCTAAACATCAAATATAATGGGCCATCAAAAATAACTTCTCTAAACCCTAACCATGAAGCTAAGAACTTTAAACATTTTCAAAACAAGAAAAAAGAAGAAGACAACTTTAGGGTTACTTATAGAAATTACCTCGTTCCAAAGTGGAATATCTTCCCCATTGTTGCTCCAATACTCGTTGTTGTTCGGATTGTCCATTTTTTGTACAAAAAATGTGAGTGAAAATCAAGATTTTGGGAGTGTTTAGGATGAGGGTTTAGGTTCGAAATGGGTTGTTAGCGGGGAAAGAAGATGGGTCATTATTACAGTTAGGTGGGGACAAGACGGTTAATTCAATGCGTTTTGCAACAGACTGAACCACACGTTACGTGTCAAACCGTGCCACACGTTATGAGTGAAGTAGATTGGCACGTTATGTGTGAAACACACCCACACGTAACGTGTGATTACTAGGGTTTAGGGTTTAGGCGTATGTAGGGTAGGGTAGGATGGATAGGGGTAGGGTTTAGGTTGTGTGGTTTAGGGTTATGGCATTTCGGTAGAGTTTAGAATAATGAGTTTAAGTTTAGGGTTTATGGTTAGGGTTAGGGTTAGAGTTTAGGGCTTAGGGTTAGTGTTATGATTAGGGTTTAGGGTTTGAGTTTAGAGTTTATCTTTAATTATTAAGGGTGAATTTGGGTATGCGAGTTACATTATTTATGAGAGTGGTTGACGTTTAGGGTTATTAGGGTAAGAGTGGTTGAGGTCCTTAATGCTAGTGGTTGAGGTCTTTAATGCTAGTGGTTGAGGTCTTTAATTTTTGTGGTTGTGGTCTTTAATTACTACAGTTGTATATATCATTTCACTATATAAGAGGCATTAGGGTTGTTTGTTCACTACAACACTTCCAACACAAGCGGGATTGAAGATTCATTTGTGGGTAAGCTTCTTCTTCCAGTTTCTTTCGATTTAGTAACCCTAATTGGCCTTTTCATATTAATGGATTTATAGGAAACCAAGCACTACATCAAATAATGACATCTTTATCTGAATCATCATCAAACCTAAATAGGCACCATCAACAAATAAGTGCTCCACAATGCGAGTGTAATTTGAAAACCATTGTCCGTACTTGGGATTTGCAGTGGAACTACGGAAGGAGGTATTGGGGATGCCCAAGACTAGGGTGTTTATACAAGAATTGGATTGATCATGTGTACGAGGAGAGGGCACACGCAGTTATTCGACAACAATGGCGGGAAAAACAAGATCTTATTAAGGGGAATCAAGATATTGTTAAGCAAGAACTTTTACAAGATATGGATAAGATGCGTAGGTATAACCTCAATCTATATAATGATGTACATCATATAATGCCTTGATGTCGTATCTTTTGTGTAATGTTGTTTACGTACTATCAACCTTTGTAGGGAACAAGCAATTTTATCAAAGCAGAGACATGATATGTCGCGAAGTTTTACAAGAGACTATCCTAATTTTTTCAAACGCAACTAGGCGATGTCATTTATTTTGTGCTAGGTTTTCTAAGTTTATGAAGAACTTGTATTATTTCTTGTATTGTGAGCTAAATGTGATTGTATTCATCTAACGTAATGAACAATTCTATTCTATCTTCTATGTTGATTATTTTGGGGTGTTTTTTGTAGGATTTTAGATAAACAAATAAATACTACAAATAAACAATAATATGATACAACATTCATACATGTAACATTATAATATGTATAAAATAAATAATAATTTAACATTGAACAACAAATAAATACCACAAAATATACAATAATATGACATACACAAATACCCTAAACCCTATAACCATTCTAAACCCTATTGACTAACCCACACGTAACGTGTGGGTACAAACCACACGTAACATGTGAAATGGTCCCACACGTAACGTGTGGAGAACTGTCACACGTAACGTGTGGTTTGTACCCTCACGTTACGTGCGAGCCTATGCGCCAAACGGCAAAATGCCTATGCGCCGAAAAGTAATCGTGTAAATGTATTCGTATTTCTTTTTTAGGTTTGTTTTCTCTTTATTCGGTTTTTTAATGTTACTTTTAGGTTTACTTATTGAGATAATTGTCAAGTACTATAGATTTTAGTGGTTGATTTAAATAACTCCTTAGGTTTAGGAAAAAATATCGAAAATCAAATTGTTTCAAAGAAGAATTGAACTTTCAACCTTTTGTTTTATGAAGTCCTTTCACTAAACCATTGAGATAAAATAAAATATTTGACTTCTAAAGGAATGTAAAATAAAATGAGATGGAATTTATGAGGCATTAAATGAGTTGTCTACTTTATATACTTATAGATAGATAGATAAATAGATAGATATAAAGATTTGAGTAACTAATTAATATAAACAAAAAAATAATGAAAGATAAAATAACAAAACAAAGTTGTTAAGAATGAGGATTGAATCCTAGACCTCTTGTATTAAGAGAGTGTCTTTAACCATTGAGCTATATTAGATGATTTAGTTTGTATTGAAAGATTAACAAAAAATATGAGATAATTTCTCATATTTATTGGGCATTAATTACACCCTTAGTTTACTTTATATATTTATAGATTGTTTATCCGAAACTAAATTTTAGAGAAAGCTAAATCTAGATTTTTTTTTTTACAAAATAATATATATAAGAATATAATACTTGTTCGCTTTGGCTCAAATTGAAAAATTGTCAATTCAAACTGAGATCAAATTAAATGAGAACCAAAATAAAAAACGTCAGTTTTTCAATTTGAACTAAAAACTTGTAAACAAACTATTTAAACCGAAAAAATATTATTTTTGCAAACATTTCCGGTTCTTTTATCTCCCTCGAAATTCGGAGTAAAACGAGAATTTTTCAATTTGGATTGGAACAAAAAAATGTATTTTGTATAATATTAGTTTTATAATAAAGTTGGAGAGGTGGTTCATCCAAACATTCTAGAATGAAAAGAAATCGATTTCGGTTTAAATCGACGTTTTCTCATAATTTCAATTTTTGTTTAAATCAAGATGATAAAAAAACGGGGACAAGATGATTCGTGAATAGACGGATAATGATAAATGTTACATTAAAAAGGTGGTTGATTGAAAAGTAATATATATTAAAGATATTTTTTGGTAAAATTGAAAATAGGGATGGTTAATACAAATAACTTAAAATAAGTGGTAATTTTTAATAAAAATGAAAATGAGAAATAATTAAATACAAAAACTCTAAAATAAGGGATAGTTAAGTGAAAAAATCCCTCCTTGGTATGGCATGCTGGACCCGCCCTCCTCGACGAGATGACGACGTATCCTGTATACTTCTTCCCTGGCGGTTCGAAGCCACCAGATTTGGACCCATCACCAGTCACCACCTTCCTCGCAGTCTTCCCCGTCGGTTCGTCGACGCCTTCTTCATCGGCCTTCGTCGACGCCTTCCCCGGCGGTTCAAAGCCACTAGTCGCAGCACCGTCCTCTCGCAGTCACCGCCGGCCTCTCACAGTCACCATCGGCCTCTCGCAGCACCAGTCACCGCCTTCATCGACGATTCTCCTTGCCTCGGCGGTCCTCCACTTGCACCAGCGGCGACCGGTGATTTCTCCTTGCTGCCGGCCTCTCGCAGTCACACCGCCGGCCTCTCCGATTTAGGTAAATGAATGTTGGAATTTCACGAGTAACCTTGCTGTTGATTTCTTTCCATTTCAATTTGTTTTCTGTTAATTTCTTTCCATTCCAATTTCTTTCCCGATGATTTTGGAATTTTGATTTCTTTCCAATTTGCTGTTGATTTCTCCTTGCCTTGTGTATTTACCCAAACCTAGATATATTCCAAAATTCTAGTTAGTGGAGACTATTAAATGTCCACAACAGAATGTTATATATGATGTCAATTTTAGTCACAGAAAGTGTATCCTTTTAGTCCTCAATTTTAGTCACAGAAAGTGTAAAAATCACAGAATGTCAATTGATAACATCTTTTTGCTGTTCTGTAAAAATTCTAGTCACATAATGTCAATTTTAGTCACAGAAAGTCTGTTTTTTCTTCTCTAATATTTGCAGTGTAAAAATTAGTGGTGTGGTTTTACACTGAAGTGGAAGTCAAAGCATAGCACAGAAGCTGAAATTCTGTTTGTGGGTTGGGTATTGGAATTTAGAGCTGAAGACTGGGCATGCTGCAAATGCCTTTTGGTATGGTACCGTTGATTCTGTTGTTGCTCAAATCGAGCTTGTTGAGGCTCTTGCAACTCAATATAGAGTCTGGTATCTCCCCATGGAGACTATTATCAGAAACTATGAGCTCCTAAAGACTCTCAAGCTGACTAAACTCAGAAGGGATCAACCCAGTGAACCAATTGGAGGCCAAATTCAGGAGTGTAAGGTTAGAGCACTGAGCAAACTCAACAATGACTTCCCCTGAGAAATTGCTCTAAGATTCTTAAGCTTACCCAATTCAGGAGGAATTTCATCCTTAAACTTATTTAATGACAAATCAAGAAACTGAAGCTCAGACAAGTTTCCAAAGGAAGCAGGAATTGGGCCATAGAACTTGCAAACATCGGTAACACATTTGCAACTGCTAGTAAAAAGTGCATCATTTTCAACACTTGACTGTCTCCTTTTGTAGGAACAGGAAACATGGTTTTGTATCTTCTTGGTGTGGTTTTACACTGAAGTGGAAGTCAAAGCATAGCGCCGACGGTGGGGGTTGACAGATCGACGAGGGGTGGGAGGCCGAGCGAGCGTCGACGGTGGGGGTCGAGAGATCGGCGAGGGGTGTGAGGCCGAGAGAGCAGCGAGGTTGCTGGTGAGAGGTGGCGAGGTGGCCAGTGAGAGGTGGCAGGGCTGAGATTAGGGTTCGGGTTTGGCTGGGCAGAGAAAAAATTGTGTTTGGGGTGGGAGTGTTTGAGCCAAACCCAAATTGAAAAATTAAAAGATTAAAAGATTTTAAATCTGGTTCAAATTTGAAATTTGGGTCAAATTTTTATTTTTCAATTTCTACAATTTTTTTATTAAAATCTTTTAATTTTTTGTTACCTAATTTTTCTATTGGTCAATGTAAAAAATGTAAAAAGATTCTCATTTACATTTGATGTAAATGAGTTCTTGTCCAATAATTTTTGTTGTTGTTCGTGACTTCAAATCTAATGGTAGATGGAAAAAGAAGAAGGGCTTGAGTCAAGTTGGCCAACTACTGGGGTGGGGTTTCGGAGGGGCTATCGCCTAGGGGTCCAATAGGAAAGATGGCTCAATTCATATTGTAATAAAATTAAAATGACTAGTTGTGATTTTTTCAAGTTTATTATGTTTGTTGATTTTAAGCTTTTAACAAAAGTATGGTTTGAATTCATTTGTATTAAAAATAAATTAAAATATTGAAACTTTACTTTTGGATCATTCAATGAAGACCTAAACACTAGAAGTTTACACTATAATGAATGTGTTGTCAACTATTCCATTTTATTGTCCGAATTATTACAAGCAACCAAAATTTTTCATTAGACATTTTCATTGCCAGAAAAGAGTTCTTCTAATTGAACTCTAAATAAGTGTCTTTTTATAACAACTTTGTAAAATTCATCTATTATGATGATTTATGTCTACATTTCAACTAGCAAGGCCTAATATTTACTATGTATAAAAAAAACTATTCAATTTCATTACAAGTCATGCATCTCATTTGGACCAAATTTCTCAAAGCTATGCTTTAAAAATGAAAAGAAATATGAAAATTCTCTACCAATGCTTTTAACTTGTCAATCCACGGACTTGTTATTTTGTTGGTTCCTAATTGGCTTTTGAATTTTGATATATACACTATCGAAAATTCGAAATGCAAGTGCTTTTGCATAATATAAGATTACTTTGAGGGTAAAAACACTCATAAGGTTTTACCTCACACCAACCCAAAACATTAACTATATACCCTTTTTTTAAATCGGCATATGGGATATTATTGCACATTTAGCAATATACACCAAGTTTGCTGTAATCAAAAAAAAAAAAAAAAAGGCCAGGTGGGGTGCTCATGAGTCCCATGTGTCAGGGCATTATTCAACGTGTTGAATGAGGACAACAACATAATTGCCAAAACTTCCTACTTCTCCTCATCTCCATTGCTTTTTCTTTTATCCAAATTCTGATTTCTTGTCTCCTGCTAATTTACTCCTATGTTTTTACCATGTTAATGTAAAAAACAAGATTGAACCCATTAAACTTTAGGTAATAGCCCATCTGGGTCGCTCAAATCAAATATCAAACAAACTGATTAAATTGGACATTCAATTTGTTTAAAAAACTCACTCTTTCAAGAAAGAAAAGAGACACTTCTTTCACTGCGGCTGTGTTCGGTTGGTAGGAAGTGAAAGTTAAACTTGATTAAAGTTGAAGCATTTGCTTAATGTTAGAGGGGTAACATTAATGATTCGTTTGGTAATTCAAATTTTCGCAAAAGCTTAATGCTAGAGGGGGACATTAAGCAAAAGCTTCAACCAGTTGAAGCAAATTTCAACAAATTTCAACTTCAACCCATTTCAACCAGTTGTCAACCAAACAGACCCTAAGCAAAATGGGAGTTGAAGTGGAAGTTTAAGTATTTACTTCCACTTCAACCCACTTCAACCCCAACCGAACCGAACGAACCCTGCATGTAACTCTTGAGGCTAAGAATTGGGGGACAATGAAAAAGAAAGGCATGCATTTGTCTGAATGTAAACAAGAGCTGAGATAGACATTACGAAATCATCTCTACATCAATTAGAAAAAAAAAGAAAAATTGAACGAATCCAAAAAAATTTCATGCTTAAGTAGGAATCCTGCTTAAGCAGGCATCTTACGTTTCACAATGGTAATATTTTTAAAATTTTCATGTTTTTGAAACGCAGGAATCGTGCTTAAGCACTAATCTTGCGTTTCAAAAAAAACTGAAACGCAGGTATTTTGCTTAAGCAAAATACCTGCGTTTCGTTCTAGTACATAAACTCAGTTTCTGGGTACAATTTATGCTCAAACGCGGATATATCGCTTAAGCAAAAATTATGCGTTTTAAAGTGTAATGTACGAAGACAAAATTTGGAGTGTACCAAGAGCCTTCGAAAAAGAAAGAAAGAATGAATCCAAAAAAGTGCCTTTTTTTTACAATAGTGAAACATTAAAGGTCATTTGGATCGCTAGGAAAATGCATTTTAATACATTTTGGGTGGCAATCCAAACATAAAGAATTTGGAGAAGATAAAATACTGGAATGATTTTTCCTGTTATTTCCTTGATCGCTAAACAGCTTAAATAGATGATTACATGATATCTTTTCGAACTTGGGAAACAAGCAAGATATCCTAACTAAGGAGATATCTAAATAACAAATAAGGATAAAATAAATAAGCTAATATAAGCTAATAAACTAATACTCTCCCTCAAGTTGGAGCATGCAGGTCGACAATGCCCAACTTGCCTAAAAGATGAGTGAATTGAGCTTGACCAAGTGCCTTGGTGAAGATGTCAGTTGGCTGATGAGCAGAAGGAACATAGCTTGTGACGACATTACCGGCCTGCACTTGATCTCTGACAAGATGACAATCAATTTCTATGTGCTTAGTACGCTCATGCAAGACTGGATTCGCAGCAATATGAAGGGCTGCCTGACTGTCACAATAAAGCCGCATTGGTGAGATGTGGGAAACACCAAGAGAGCGCATGAGAGACTTCAACCAAATAAGTTCGCAATAAGTTGAAGCCATAGATCGGTATTCTGCCTCAGCAGAGGAGCGAGAAACAATCACTTGCTTCTTCGTCTTCCATGAGACAAGAGACTGACCAAGCTTGACAAAGTACCCTGTAACCGAGCGGCGAGTAATCGGACAAGATGCCCAGTCCGAATCGCAGTAGGCTGTTAGCTGAAGAGAGCTAGCGGCGGAGAGAAATAGACCTTGCCCGGGATGGCCCTTTATATAATGAAGCACTCGTAGGGCGGCATGCCAATGACTCTGTTTCGGCCCTTGCATAAATTGAGAAAGAGTGTGCACTGCATAGGAAAGCTCCGACCTTGTAATTGTAAGGTAGATAAGCCGCCCAATTAGGCGACGATATCGATCAGGAAACTCGAACTCCGGACTGTCAGAGGAGGCGATATGGTGCTGATGTTCCATCGGAAAAGAACACGGTTTGGCCCTGAGAAGTCCGGCTTCGTTGAGTATGTCAAGAGCATACTTGCGTTGACACAAGATAATTCCGGACTGATTTCTAGCAATTTCAATGCCGAGAAAGTACTTCAGAGTGCCCAAATCCTTCATATAGAAACATGAGCTGAGATAGGACTTGAAACGGCCGATGAAGGGAGCATCATTTCCTGCGAAAATAAGGTCGTCGACGTAGACAAGGACATGGAGAGTCAGGCCATGGTTCTCATACGAGAAAAGAGAGTAATCAGCATAGCTTTGAGAGAACCCAAAGGCGCATAGAGCAGCAGATAATTTCGCAAACCAGTTTCTAGGAGCTTGCTTGAGGCCATAGAGGGATTTGCGAAGACGACAGACATGTCCATGAGGGACATCAGCAAGGCCGGGAGGAGGTCTCATATAAACTTCCTCGTCTAGATCACCATGAAGGAAGGCATTGTGAACATCCATTTGATGAAGTTCCCATCCTTTAATAGCTGCAACTGATAGAAACACTCGCACCGTCGCCATTTTTGCAACCGAAGCAAATGTTTCGTTGAAGTCAATACCCTCAACTTGACGATTTCCCAATACAATGAGACGAGCCTTATGACGTTCAACTGACCCGTCAGAGTTATACTTAATTCTGTAGACCCACTTGCAACCAATTGATTTCTTATCAGGAGGCAGAGGAGTCAGCTCCCAAGTACCGTTACGATCGAGAGCATCTAACTCGGAGTCCATAGCCTTACGCCAGTGAGCATGACACACTGCGTCTGAAAATGATGAGGGTTCAGAATCTGCGGTGATTGCTGCAAGAAACCGAGTATATGCAAGCGAAAACTTAGTGCAAGAGACATATGCAGCTATGGGATAGAGCGTACCTGAGGAGAGTGATCGTGGCGTGGGTGTGGGATAAGCAGGGTGGGGGTCGAGCCGCTGAATTGTACTGCATACATAGTCGCGAAGACGGACATTGGGTTTGCGCAAACGAGCGTTGTTGGGCTGATTGGCAGGTTCAGACATAGCCTCAGACTGATCGGAGAGGTCAGAAGATGACGGTGCTGCTGGCTGAATGGAGACCTTACTCCCCCTGGCTGGTAGAGTGGGGAGGTCATCCTGTGGCGGAGGTGTAGGGCTCCCCCTGACATCGTCAAATACCGTCGCGGGCGGTACCGAAGGAGGCGGAGCAGAGTCAGCCTGAGGCAGGGAGGCAGACGAGGCAAATGGAAAAAATTCCTCATGAAATATGACGTCTCGATTGACGAACACAACCTGGGTTTCTAAGTCAAAGAGACGCCACCCTCGTTTTCCCGAAGGGTAACCAAGAAAGATGCATTTGCGGCTTCGGGGAGCAAATTTGTCACTACTGCGGGGAATTCGAGATGCAAAACAAAGACATCCAAATACCTGGATCATATTGTAGGAGGGCGGCCGACCATGGAGCAAGCTCAATAGATGGCGATGCTTGCGTTCTACTCGACCATTTTGTTGCGGTGTAGCGACGCAGGAGGTCTCAAATAGGATGCCATGATCGTTGAAGAATGGGCGAAGTGGCAGGAACTCGATGCCGTTGTCAGCGCGCACCCTCTGCACTTGTTTACGGAATTGGGTAGCAACTAAATTGCAGAAATTCTTGAATAAAAGAGCCACTTCAGACTTTGCAGAGAAGAAGTATACCCAAACTGTTCTTGAAAAATCATCGACAATTGTAAGGAAAGAGGACTCGCCATTGAGAGATGGAGTACTATAGGGCCCCCATACATCACAATGAACCAATTGAAACAAATCATCTGCTTTATTTGAACTAACTGGAAACGACAAACGAGTCTGTTTTGACATGTGACAACTATCACAAGGAGGAAAATTATCTAAAGAAGACTTATTCAAACTAATTGCTGATTTCTTGTCTAAAGATGAGTGAATTAGCAGGAGACAAGACATCATGACAAATTGAGCAGCCACATCCGAACTGGTAGAAGACTGAGCAGATGACGCACGAGCTTCAGAGTGAAGAGTCCGAAGCCAATATACCCCACCGTGTTGCTTACCCACGCCAATCACCATCCTCGAATGTAGCTCCTGAAGGACACACAACTTTGCAGTTAATAAAACCAATAAGCCAAGAGTACTAGTCAATTGAGCAAAAGACAGTAGGTGACAATCAAGTTGAGGAACAAAGAGAATATGTGTGAGTTGAATGGCGCCCATAAGAAGGCTGCCTTCCTGCGTTGCTGATGAAATCCGGCCATCAGGTAATCGGATTGCAACCGGCGGTATGTCAACCAAATTTGATAGGCGATTTTTATCACCCGTCATATGATAGGATGCCCCTGTATCGAGTATCCAGGAAGAAGACATACCGGATTTGCTAGATTCGTGCATAGCATTGTACATGCTCATTACTGCGGTACCATAAAGAATTTGAAGAAGATAAAATACTGGAATGATTTTTCCTGTTATTTCCTTGATCGCTAAACAACTTAAATAGATGATTACATGATAAAACACACCCTAAATAGACTTTATAAGAAAGTACACGCCGATGATTTTCATAAGGTCTTTCGCTCGGGAATGAATGTTATATGTCCTTTTTTGTGCTTCTCGGAAAACATACTAATATCCGAGATTATTAGGATGTTTGCCGTTTAATTAGCTTCTCTGTATTAGCGAAGAATCTATCTATACCCATCAAACATGGTTAAAAATGATGGATTTTTGTGAGATGGCAAACATGGGTTGTGGGTACTTGTGTAGAAACATGAGGCCCAATCCACAGGCTGTCCTTTTTTTTCAAGTAACCCACCTAAAAGCAGAGTCCAGCAGTGCTAATTTTGTCTTCTTCTCCCACATTCCCTCCTGATCTCCACATGTTCAGACTTCCCCACATCAATAATACACCACCACTATCTGTAATTCCACTCATATTAACTCCTCAAACATGATTTTCTTCATCACCTTATGACAAATTTCCATTCAAAAATCTATCCTAGCTTCCATTAGTATGCCAAAAATGTCAAAAACAGCTGCACTCTTGACATTCTTTGCCCCTTGTGTTACATTATTATTACCCCATTGAAACTATAATGTAAACAAGATGTGGTTAATAGTACATTTGGGTTTTAATTCTCTGGTCCCCTTTCTCAACCCTCTATAAAGGATCAGAAACAAAGTTTTGATAGGGATAGTTTAGGAGGGGTTAAAGGTTAGTTTGGTAATTTCCCACCAAACAACCTTATGAGCTAATGTCAGTGACAGTTGTGAGCACCAAAACCCCAAAGGTGAAATTCTGAAACAGTCTTGATTAATATGCCTCACAATTCTTTCTATTCTGATTCAACAAGGTTGATAAACCATATCTACAAAGACTTGATCTTTCTCCTTTTTCAATTTCTCGTCTTATCTTTAATCTCTGAAGGCCACTTTTCAACACAAATACTCTCCTTTCAGATCTTCTTCATAGGTGCAAAACTCTGGATTTCAACTGAGTTCAGCAATGGAGGATTGATGATGATGATGCTCACTTTCTGATTAGTCAATCTTGACCTTCACAAAAATAGTAAGACAGAAGCTGTCAAATTTCAATGCTATGTCCTGCCCATTTTTATGTCAATTGCAAACTTTACTATTTTTGCATTTGATCTTAAATTGCTCAGATGGGTAATTTTCTTGTAGTTTGATTATTGCTAGTGTTAATCTGATAGATGAAGATTTGTGTTCTTTGTAGCTTCCTAGCATTGTGCAATGCCTAAGAAGAAAAGCTGGTTTACTAGAATTAAGGGCCTACTCTTCCCAGTTACAGATGAAGAAGAGAAAAAGGTATGATCTTTATTCATCAGAGGATTATATTTATATATATGCTGAAGAAGAAACTAACTTTTGAGTCACTAATTGGAATCTGACAAAAATGAAAATTCACAGTTGAATAAGAGAAAGAAGAAGAAGAAATGGTTATTTGAATGGATGAGGACCACAAAAAGGCCACCATCACTTGCAGCCCCATCAGTATCTGAAGAAAGGACAGAAAACAAAGCTTTTAAAGAGGAAATCCATCAGCCTGATCTGCATTTGGCAGCTTCAGATGCACCTTCCACTTCCACAAGCCAATGTGAGTTGGAGGAGTCTGAACATCAAATTGCCAAGATCTCCCTAAATCATACTCACCTGCTACGACACGTCGAAGATCTTGCTGCCACTAAGATTCAAACTGCCTTTAGAGGTTATCTGGTAATCTCATTGCTGCCACTAAGATCTTGTGTGCGTACATCTTGACCCCCCAGACTCTGCTTCTGGTGGATTATACTGGGTTAATTGTTGTTGTTGTTGTAGCTTAAAAAAATGCATTTATGGCTGTGAAAATGTTGCAGGCTAGAAAGGCTTTGAGGGCATTGAAGGGTTTGGTAAGATTGCAGGCTATAATCCGAGGAAGAGCAGTTAGAAGACAAGCTGTGGCGACGCTTAAGTCTTTGCAGTCCATTGTGAATATCCATTCACAAGTGTGTGCCACAAGGTACCAAGTGGCCAAAGAAAAGAGACCAAATGAAGATGGTTGTGATGTGCAAGACTTCAAACATGACAAATTGAAGGTAAAGTAAAAAATGTACAAATGTCTAGCAATTCAAAATGCTATGTTAGGGAATCTTGATTGTAACACTATGTTTTGAGAGTGCAGATTGAACTAAGTAGCCAGTATAGGAGGTGGGACGACATGCTCGCAACAAAGGAGGAAAATGGCATAGTCTTGACCAAGACCGAAGCTATGATGCGAAGACATAGGATGAAGGCGTATTCGTTCAACCATAGGGTATGTTCTCGGTTCGAATTGGTGTCCCTGAATTTAGGGTTATTCTTGGTGGTGTCCCACGATTAAGTTTTTTTCCAGTTGGTATTCCTAAAGTTTTGGTTTATTTGCTTCGTAACAGAACTTTTCCATATTTGAATCCTTTCGGTTCGAATTGATCAAATCCGAGCTCATCATTATGTTTATTGTTCTCAATTTAGTAGGATTTGACTCCAAAAACAATCAAATCCATACTCAAACCATTCCGATTTAAATTCTGAAGGTCGAAAATGGGTTGTTGCTTCGGAATTCAAATCGGCATGGTTCAGACATGGAGTTAAATCTTACTAATTTGAGGGCGGAAAACACAATGGTGGACTTAGATATAATCAATTTGAACCGGTATTGTGCGCATATGAAAAAGTTTGGTTCCGAAGCAAACAAATCCAAACCTTAGGGGCGTCAACCGGAAAAAAACTTAATCGTGAGACACCAACAGGAATAACCCTAAACTTAGAGGCACCAACGAGAACTTTCCTTATTTTTATTAACGAGTAAAGATCTTTTCTGGTTTTAATTTGGAAACGGATTAGGCAATCATGTCGTAGTAGAGTACATTCTTGTATGTTGCAACTTGATAATCCATCTCAAGAATGGTGTCTAAGGATCCAAAAGTGTGTGGCATCACATTCTTGTATGTTGCAACTTGCAGCACTCTGCAGATCAATTAGAAGAGGCAAGAAGAAATGGAAGACTAAGATCATGGCTAGAGGAACACACGGAAGACGACGACGACGTGCCACAGAAGGAGGAGATCAAGATGGTGGACACAATAGGAGGGAAGCAAATGAGAGCAAGGAGCACAACAGAGGCAATGGTGCAGGAATCTCCTAGGAGGGCGGTGCACCGTAGGAAGCGTAGGCCACCAAGCTCGGTGTCAGATGGGAAGATGGATGCGGGGGAGCCAGCCTACATGGCTGCAACCGAGTCAGCAAGGGCTAGGGCTAGGCCAATGAGCTGCTCGCCTAGGCTAAGGCCGATGCAACTCGATTGCTTCTCGGATGGCGACTCGCCTTATAAGGTGAAGCTCTCACCAATGTCTTCTATCAATAGTGAGAGGACTTGTAGTGGTGGTGTGGTGAGGTCTTCTTGTAAGGGGATCAAGCTCTCACCAAAACCATATTTTGAAGAGAAGTTTTGTCAAGGATGATTGGTTTGGAAAGTGGGAGTTGATTTGAACTCTTAGTACAATACAATATGATCATCAATGGGATTTGCAAAAGTGATTCTATGTGAAAGGTGTTGGAATATAACATACATTAAATGTCTAATATATAAGATTAGTAGATTACTCATTTTTTGTTTAAGAATGAACCTCGTTAGGCTTATGTATTGGATTTGTCTACTATGCCTAACGTACGTTGATCATAAGCTTGACATGTTACATTAACAATAAAAGAATTCCAGATTCATAAGCTATGGTTTGTTATTGAATAAACCTAAACCCCAACTTGGAATGCAGAAACATATATCTACTTTATCAATATTCTTTATTTTTTTGGTCAGGATCAATATTCTTATTTAGATAAATGTGCACAACATAGCCCTAACTTAACGTGATCTGCCCAATATGTTGATGCTATCTGAAATGTCCTAACAAAAGCTAAGTTACTCAACATATTCTTCATGTGATGTAAGACATTGTATTAATTATTTACCCCTCTTTCCCAGGAGAGGAATATTTTTTTCCCCCATACATAATAAAAATCTTTTATTTTTCATGGTTCTCTGATCTAAGGTTGGGCTATTGGGCTCCAGCCCGGCCCAAAGGATTCACTTAAATTGTTGAATATAAGATCTTTTATTGTTGTCAAGTAATTTTTTCTTGAGAAAATTGGACGCGAAGGTTCCTTACGGGAAAAAATAGCAAGTTTATGTCTATTTTTTCCAAAATTACAAATATGACCCCCTATTACTACACATATGGTCCAAAGGGGTGGAAGTGTTTAGTTTAGGGTTTATGATTTAGGGGTTAGGGTGTAGGGTTTATGGGTTTTTAAAGGCTTAGGGGGTCAATGAACTAATTTATTTAATTAAGAGTCTAAACTTGCTATTTGATCCCCCTTAAGGGGTAAAAAATCCTAAGGATCGTTTTTTCTTTTGAAAAAATCGATGACGTGTAGTCGAGGTCTTTTCGTAGTTGGATGTGTCAAGTGATTTTTCTTTGTATAAGATTTTTTATTAAGTGTCATATTGTCATTCAAAAACTATCAACACAAAGCCATAAAAAAACTAAAAAAGGGCGTTCTCTAAGGCTTTGTTAGGCATATATATTTATAGTTTTTTTATTTATTACGTCTTTTTTATTTACAAATATATTTTATAATCTTGAAATATGTGTGGTATGGGAAAATGTGAAAAAAATAATAATTTATTTATAATAAAATGTTGTTTTTGTTGTTCTATTTAAAAGTATATTTTGTCAGAACTTTTTTAAGAAATATGTATATTTATTAGAAGTAGAATACACCGATCCCTTTGTCAAAATCATAAGAGTGAACACTCATTACTACTAATAACAATATAAGTGTATGATTATGATATAAGAAAAAGATACAAATCACTAATATCAATAACAAGATATTGTGATACAAAAAAAACAACATTAGAAATACCAGTGATGATACATGGACTTAGGGCTCACGTCCTAGAGTTAGAGTATGCACAATTGATAACTATGATTATAAGATCGCATGCTTAAATCATATATCTTCTGTTAAAATGGTCTAAAATGACTTCTATCGGATAAAAAAACATTTTTATATAATTAAAAATTTGCTAAATAACTACTTATATGTGTGGAGGTTATCTTTTTAGATTAATTAATTATAAAAAGGTTTGAGGTTCAACTTTTGCGGAAAGAGGTTATAACATTTTATAGTGGGTTATCTCTGGATCTACACAACAAAAAGCCAACGAAACTGATAAAAAAGTTATCATATGAACATCACATATACACATTTGAAATCAATATCTATATGAGAGAGCTATGAATTATTTGGACCAAAAAAAAGAGAAAAAAAAAGAGAGCTATGAATTATTTGTGCGGTTTTCTAGATATAATGAATTGAATGTGTGAGTCGCCAAATGTACCGTACATGCTAATGAAACCATATCAACAAATGCAGCACGATTTGTGATTGGACAAATGGAGCTTAACCTAACCAACCAGAATGTTGCACATGTCAAGTCATCTAACATTGAATCAATAAATATATTTGGGCCCACCTTAGTTTTGACATGCCAAAATTTGTTTTGTACTGACTTTTTATTCAACCACCTAGATATATGTTGAAAGTCACCTTCATCAACTAACATCAAAACTCAAAATGCCACTTGATGAATTGCAACAATTTACACATGTCGGTAATCTTAGTGTCATTGGCCATTTGGTATGATAAGGGTCTATTTAAGATTTATGGGTTCGACTAGCTTATTGCGGGCTCGAAGGTGCGGAGTACACACTTGTATGTGCGAGTTTTAACTCGGGGCTACAACTGTCATACTCTGCGAATGAGCACGATGGTCCCGCTAGACGGTTAGTGGATGAGGTCAAGAGGTAGCGACGTAGCGCCCTACCCCAAACGGTATAAAACACTTATAGAGTGAAGTGTACGGACTGTGCGGTTTTCCGACGCGTAATTTCGCCAAGTATTGGAGAGTGCACGATCTAAGGCATGGTTCGTGCAATGGTCTTTGTAAAGTAACTACCCGGAGCGCACGGTTCGTGCGGTAAGTTGTTTTGGCACGGTTTTAACCGATTTTAACTAACCTAACTTCCATATACCCATAGTGGTCGACCTATGCTCTATTTAAGGGTGTGTTAGGCTCAGGCTTTGGGGTCCTAATAGATTATTATTTAAATATGTAATTACATCCACTTTAAACCGAGAACTCTAAAGTGTACTATTGTGTTTTTTCCTTGAATGCTAGAGGATCCATTTGTCTTATCCCGAATCAGATTCCGTGTAACCCTATGACATTTCATAAGGATCGAATTACTAATTTTGGAAAGTGCTTAATTCTCACGATTCATTCGACATCCAAGTCAAATCCGAAATTTGATAAAAAAAAAAAAACGTACAACACCCTTTTCTACAACAGCACACTAGCATTTGGCTTAGCTTATATTATATGTTATAGCTCATGAGGGTCTATTCGAACCTTAACCTAGTAATTAGGGGGCTCGTAATATCTTAAAAGAAAATAACCCACCAAAAAAATGATAATTAAACGATAATATGATAATGATAGACTAACACCAAGTTTCTATTTCTTGAACTACTTTTACTTGTTAATTTCTAGCTACTTAGGCTTGACAAAGGGTCAAAGGCCAATTAGGTTAGCCATCTAATGATTTTTGTTCGAATTGAAAGGAATGAATTTGATCCTATCAAGTATCAACAGTACAGTTATAATGTAAAAGTGGTCCAGAATTCATGCCTTCATTTTCAATGCTTTAGCTACGAATAAGACGTATCAGAAAACTTCAAAAGCATATTGTGAGATCCAAAGGAGATCTTAGGACAATGAAAAAACTATATATTGCCAAAACACTATTTGCATGCGTATCAATAGATGAAGATAAGTACATAAATTTCATTGCATTTTGACTCGGACCATTATATTGTTATTACGTACAGTTTACGCTTATATATTGATTGCGACGACATAGCTTAATTAACTACGGAGTAAGATATATATACTTGTCGATCTTTGAATCTAGACATGTGTATATATATATATATATATATTACTATATTAGGGTATTTTGGTTTATGGGATTAAAAAGGTTCATTTGAGGTTGAATTATGGTCGTGCAAAGATATTCGTAGGACAAATCATTCAACCCAACAAAACCCGAATTTGACGAGATGTAGATTTGTTATCCGAATCGATCTGATAATCGACCCGATTTTGAAATCAAAGTTTGTGGGGCAGATTTTGATTGTTGAATGTTGTTCATAGCTTAGAGCCTTAGAACATTTTTCTAAGGATCCGTTTGACATATGTATTTATAATGATTTTTTTGTTTAAAAAATATTTTTTTTTTGAAAAGTAGTTTTTGAGTTTTAAAATTTGAGTGACACAGAAAAGCGTGAATAAGGAGAAAAAAAATAATCTTTTGTGAAAATGTCTTTATAAAGACAATGCCAAACAAACCCTAAGTTATATATTTTAGCTTTCAATTTTATAATTTGTACTATTTTGTATTTAGAGTTGCACATTTTTTGTTGGGGGAAATCTAAGGGATTGTTTGTTATACATATTTATAATGACATTTTGTAGATAAAGGTTTTTTTGATATAATGGTATTTGATAAAATATAGTTATAAATTCTTTTTTATAATAAATTGTGAAGTAATAATTTCACAAATTCCAAAGCATTACATATATTTATTTTTTTATAAATGATAAAGCCATTATAAATGACTTTACCAAACAAACCCTAAGTTAGATAGCGGCGTTAGGTTTTCAAGTTAATACTATTAGCTCATTTGTCTAGGCTGATTTTTATATACGGTTTTGGGCATAGGTTAAGAAGTTTGTTTTAAAAATATTGTGAATATTATATATTTAGAGATTTTAATTTCTTTTGACAGGTTTAAGCATTGTTTTTAGGATAAAAGTTTTTTTTAAATGTTTTTTTTAAGGTTATAGGTTAGAAAGATCTTTCTACATGTACATATGCAGCATCGCATATATTCTATTGATGAAAAGTTAAAATGTCGAGATATTGATCCAGTAGTCATTTTAATTCTGTGGAGTTTCAGAAAAATACTCTATTGAGTAGATTTTTAAAACTCTAGAAATTTTCCAATTGATTAAGGAATATGTCGTTATTCACCTAAGCGAAATGTTTGAAACATTTATTCCAAATAGGTTCCATTTAAAACATTTTTTTTGGGATCAAGTTAGAACAATGTTATTTTGTATGACTACATAGATAAATTTGTTCGTTACGTCAGACGAACCCTAAATTAGACGGGCTTATAGTTTTTTCTATTGGAACATAAGTTGAAGAACAAAATATGGTAAAAATGGAGTATGTTTCATAAATACATGATGCAGGTTTAAAAGGTAGATGATCGTGTTTGGTAAACTTACATTTACATTATAAGTGTTTATCATCAATACATTGTCACCTTATTCAGTTACAACTTTATTAATCAACTTATCAAATTCAATTAGAATATACATCGTTGACATTATCAACATGCTTTAGGAAACATGTTCTAACACTCTCAAAATTAATCCTGTAAAAACACTCTTAGGGCCCGTTCGACACGATTGAAGTTGGGATTGAAGCTAGATGAAGCTCTAACTTTATCTCACTTCATCTCTGTTGTGCGTGTTTCGGCATGATTTCTGCCACAAAATTGATTCAACTAGTTGAAGCAGTAAGGAAGATGAAGCTGGGCGATTTGGGTAATGCTGGGGGGGAGGGGGGGTGATGGGAAGCATTATTCAGTGGTTGAAGCTTGCAAGATTACTGAAATTGCCCTTGGATTGTTTAATTTTGCGAGAAGCCAGCTCCCAGGTTTTGCGAGAAGTTGCCCCTTCAACCGGCCCTTCATCAGAGGTTTTGCGAGAAGCTAGGTTCGTACTCGTCTTTCTTCTCCATTGCCCCTAATCCATTGTTGCTCCTCTGTGTGACTCATTTTTTTCTCCGGTATCAGCCCTCGTCGTCTCCTTTGAAGAACCGACATCGTTGTTCCTCTGTTGGCTTCGTGAATAACCCACGTAATTTACTGAATTTTACGATAGTCTTCTCCTGAAGAAGAACGTACCGAAAATGTTCTGCTAGGGTGTTGTTTTTATGGTTCAGGCACCAATTTTGTAGTCTTTAGGGTTTTTGATCTATCTTTACTCCAGATTTGATAAGAACGATTGAAAACCCTATATTTCTATGACTTTTGAAGAACCCTAATTTCAATGTGTAACCCTAATTTGTTTGCTTCCACACTCTAACTCGAAATTCAACTGGTTTTGTTTGTCAATTTGAAGTTGGTGCATAGATCTTTCCTAACAATTGAAAACCCCCAAAATTTGTCTCTTGTTAGTAACCCTAAGTTCATATTTATTAACCCTAAACCCCCCATTTCTATGAATTGTGAATAACCTAGGATGTAAAATGTGTAAATTATCGTGTATAGCTCAATGAAGAAAGTAGCTCAATGCAGAAATTTGTTCTCTGGCTGTCGTTTAGCTCAATGCAGAAATATGTAAATGCTATGAGAAATTTATTCTTTCTTCAATGAAAGAAAGCCACTAATTATATTTATCTGCTAACTATCGTGTAGATGTCACATACTTTCTTCAATGAAAGCCAAAGTAGCTCAATGAAGAAATTTATTCTTTTAACATGCCGACAATAATTTTATTCATTGTTATTGGCACATTAGTGCTTCTTACTCTTATCTCAGCATAGTTTCTTGATGCTATTTGGGTATATTCAGATGTCGGGCCCTCTTCGCTCAAAGGAATTTGGTCACATGGCTCTTGTAGCGACCCTGTATTACTGTTAGTTTTTTTATCTTGTATATTAGAGTGACATGAAATGCTCTTTGTGAATTGTATGCTGAAGAAGAGCTTTCTGTATAATTTGATGTTGTCTACCAGATACTATCTGCAATTCTGCATAATGCTTTCCTGATTAATTTTTCTCAAGTACGTGCTTCATGAGCTAAGTTGCCTCCTCAAGTATTGCCTTGCTTTATTTCCATGCTTAGTTTTGGTAGCAGAACATACTAATAGTCACTGAGACATCTAGGTTCTTCTATGTTAAGTCCTAGTAGCAGAACATACTTAGCTATGACAAGATAATAAGTCGGGACATCATGTTTAGCATGTTTGTGATATCAAATAAACTTACAATCATTTGAACTGAATCTTTATTTGTTTCTTTTGTTGTTGGCCCCTTGTCAAACAAATGCACATGTCGACAATTTTTTTATTTGTACACAGCTTGCTTATGGTCAATAGTTTTTCACTAGAGGGTGAAAAACTTTTGGATAGTATCAAATAACGACAAATTTGTTTTATTTCAATATATCTTCCATTCCTTTTTGGCTTTTTTGACCCTTGTAAATTTATTTGACAGCCAGTATCCCACAAGTGTAGTGAGTTGATTACTCATGTGAATCTCCTCAGAGATATACAGTAACAACTTTGCCATGATGATGCTCATTTAATAATTAACCCATTCAATTTCTGAGTAGTGAGTAGTTGATTGAGAACAAGGAATTCAGAGGAAATCTTTGCATGGATTAATTTCATGATTGCCTCACAAGTTTGCTTGTATTTCATCATTTTGCAGTACAACAAGCCTCTTGATTTTAGGAGACTACATGCACTTAATTGCTAGTATATGCATCATGTTGAATTAGTATATACTTTCTTTAAACTGATTTTTTTATACTGTAATTATAGGTAATACGACTGCCTAACAATGTCATCGTCCTCTAGTGATGGAGAGAGCGGTGTGTATCCAGAAGAATATGTATTGTTGCCAAGCGATGTGAGAGAATGATTATCCGACTACAGCTCAGATAGCCCACCCACTAACCCCTTGTGGGAGGTAATGAATTGTCTGACTAAAACTCAAAATTGTATTGTCATGAAGTTGCATTTTGTTGAATTGTTTTTCTGTTTTCAGGCAATTGTACAGGATTTTTGGTGTAATGTTCTGATTTTACTATTGACATGTGATTGATGAGGATAAAGATATTTTGTGCATTGTTGATTTCATCTACTGCTTTCGGGTTATTTTGTGCATTGTTCTGATTGTACAGGGTTATTTTTGGTGCATTGTTCTGATTTTACTATTGACATGTGATTGATGAGGTTAAAGATATTTTGTGCATTGTTGATTTCGATGTGTGGTTGCCTATTCACTCCTTTGATAAAAGCTATATGTAATTAAGATGTGTGGTTGCCTATTCACTCCTTTGATAAAAGCTATATGAAATTACGATGTGTGGTTGTCTATTCACTCCTCTGATTTTACTGTTGGCATGTGTGGTTCCAGCCTATTGCATTTTCTACATTATTTGGATGCCCAATTAAGTTCTTAATATTACGCACCTCCAAATTTTTTTATGAATCTGGATAGTTTATGAATATGGTGGTGGACTCATTTTCTGGTCACTTGTTCTACTTGATATATACTCCTATTTGGGTTTCTTGATTGTCGTTAAGAGTGAGTATATTGTTTGGGTTTCTTGTACCTGATTAATGATGAAACATCTGTATGTATGCTTATTTTTGGAGTTCTTGTTTTTATGATTAGTGATCTTCTGGGATTCGTTTTGGTATGATTAATTGTTCCTTAGCGGCTCAACAAATGCGTTGTCTGTTTGGTATACTGGAACTGTTTTGGTATGATTAATTTTTGTATTCTATTATCTGATAATTAATTTCATTCATAGGAATTTGACACTTCAAGGTTTGATAACCTTATTAACGGGGTCGAAACCTTTCCGCGTGTACGACTAATGCAAGAGGCTGCTAGGGGGCTGCGTTAGCATGTCGTGGAGCTTGAAAATGATGTCAGCTGGGGCAGAGACAAAATTGAAGATCTTACCCGTGAAGTTCAACAAGAGCTTGAGAATGTTGGTTACTTGGACGATATGAACCAACAATTGGCTGAGCAAGTGTCTGCACTAGCCACTTCAAACGTCTAGTTGGCGTTGGACCGTGACAACCTCCTCACTGAAAAAATTTGTCTTCTAGATGTTTCAAAGGGGAGGTTATATTATGGTTGGGTGGTTACCGTTCTCCTTGCCTTAGTTATTATAATGTTTGTTACTACTTCAACTCCCATAAATTTTGCTTACCGAATACCCCAAATTTCACTTCAACTACCTTACTTCAGATTCAACTACTACTTCAGCTTCAACTACTACTTCAACTCGCTTCAGCTACTACTTATCGAACAGACCCTTAGTAGACGCAACTTATTTGTTACTTTATTTTGAAATAACTTCTTATAACATAAAGGGTTTATTTTGCAAAGCCTCTTAAATCTCTTGTAATAGACTAACCAGCTTAGTGACTTAGTTGATAAATATGATATTTCGTACCATAATGTTACGAGTTTAATTTTTACTTTCGGAACTGTAATGTGTTAATGCTTCTTGGAGAATTTTTTTGACTACTAATATAAAATAGTTTCTTTTGAAAAAAACATAAATATAGACACGTGTTTTTTCTAGAAAAGATAAAGGTGGCACTATTATTATGTTGCATCATACTATACTACCTTATACTCCGTATTATAGTACTAATTTTGCAAGAAAAAGTCCAACTTATAAATTGAATTTTAATTAACTATTGCGTTGCATGCAATAGTGTGAATCATTTACCCTCCTTTGGACCATAAAAACTAATAATAAAAAAGAAAGTTAATTAATGTTGTCTAGAATCTAACCCCACGAATGCGAGAGACAAGAAGACATTGACAAAAGTGGAATGAGAGTGGCACAGGGAACAAGATAAGAGCACCAAATTTCAATTTAATGTATGATTATATACACTTAATCTCAATGATCTTTTGACATCCTTTTTGTGTCTACCAAACCACTATCTTTTCTCAATTTGACCCCTCTAGTTTTTACTCTATTGCGTTATTTTTATGTGTATTT
The DNA here is from genome assembly GCA_027886185.1 of Rheum nobile. Lineage (NCBI taxonomy): Eukaryota > Viridiplantae > Streptophyta > Magnoliopsida > Caryophyllales > Polygonaceae > Rheum > Rheum nobile. Next base: position 1,615,898 of record WOAB01000527.1, on the reverse strand, counting down.
TATATTTAGTTGGTTAATCTCAAATCTTCAATTGAGGATGACAAAGCCAAAGTTAATGGTCAATCCATACGTGGCGTTGTCCACCCATCAGTGTTAATTTAGGTGTCTTGTGAGCCCTGTTTTTTTATTATTGTTTGGACAACATCTAATGTCTCATTAACCCCCATTTACAACTAAGCTAACCAAGGTGTATATGAATATATAGGTTATTTCCTAACTTATGATCATGATGATAAGACAACATTGATTTATAAAATTGAGATACATGAGTGTAGAATGAGTGATCATATGTCTTTCTTCGGTTTATAGGTAATCTAATAGTATGTTTGGATTATAAAGTTGAAACGGTTTATATTTAACGAGACAAGGTATGGATTTGAGGTTGCGTGATAGATAAAATTTTGAGGTTGCGTGATAGATAAAATTTTGTAGAAATCGGATATCAGAAAAGGTATGGATTTGAGGTTGCGTGATAGATAAAATTTTGTGTTTGGATTGTAAGTTTGTAACAAGGTATGAGAATATGTAAGATGCTATTTCACTATAATAGCCTCAAACCCTATCCAAACCCGACCTCTAAACCTGAGTATAGAGAATCGACTGGATAATGAAAAATGGATATTATGCTACTTCTTTTATTGTCTATTGGATTTAGAATGAAATCTTATATGCGCTTGTGCGCTAGTACGTGCATGATCCCCAATCTTTCGACCCACAGACTTTCACAATTCATACATTGTTATCGGGTTTGGAAGTTCTAACCTCTTGTATGATATCCCAACCCTTTGTGATAAATAAATATCTCACATCGGAAGTAAATGAGACATAAGTTACATAACTAAGCCTATTATATATATAAGGTTGGTGGGCTACCTGACCTTCTATTGTCAATTGATTTTAGGATGGTATTTCATCGGGCTCATATGTTGGGCTTATCGCGCGTACGTGTTGCACTCGTGTACGCACGACCCTCGTTTATCGGTCCATCAGACTTTATCATGGTATCAGAGTTAGTCTTGGGTTCCTTTCCTGGTTTATTTCGGTTAGATGAACGCTATCCGTTCGTCTATAATTTATCTACCTTTGTCCAAGTGTCAACTAGGTCAGACCAATTGCACTTGAGGGGACATCGACATGTGAGAAATAACTATCTCATATCGAAAGGTTAAACATCACTAAGTCTGATATATAAGGTTGATAGGCTATTTCTCCTATTGTCAGTTGATTTTAAAATGCAACTTTATTAAACTTATACAAAGTTTATATACGTATGTGCGCTCCTACATATGTATTTACGTGCCACGGACTTTATCACCCTTGATACCGTACATACCCTTAAAGCATTGGTGGGTTTAACCTTTCTACACGCACAACACTTCAAATTATTGTAGATTCTTAAGTACATTCTTTTTAATTTCATGTAATTTCAAATTTGGACATGGAAAATGGATGGAAACTTCATTAGAACTACATATATATCTTTTAGTTGGGTTATGCTCTCAACCCAAGTCACGTTTTAAAAGTTGTAGATCCAACCTAATTTATCATTCTAGAAGACCCACGTAATTTCATTTGTCAAGTATTTTATTTGCTTGTTATAATAAGGTTGACTTGTTTTCGTACTATAATTTGCTACCCAATTAGACTTTTCCAAGCACTAATAGATCAAACGATTTTAGCAAGGTCACGTGCGTAGTTCGTTTGGTCACCGGCATTTTGCTAGTGGATAGTATTAAGGGAAACTGTAACAAATTATTGTACGAAAAAGTTCACGTACAAAAATTATTAGGGTGAAAAATAAGAATAAAATACATTACAATTAACGTAAATTTGAAAAAAAAAAGAAAAAAAAAAGACGCACACATACACGATATGACATGCACACAGGTTTTAGTTTGCATGTACCTGAATTTTAACCTGTATGTGCATCTAACAATTACTTATATATATATTATTTTTTGGGGTTAAAATATGCATGAGTTTTGAACTGTATGTGCATACAATGCATTTTGTTTGAAGTGCATGCTTTTCTACCTGTATATGCATGTAGTTTGTACTAGGTGTGTATGATTTTACACATACATATTTTCTAGAAATAAAAATGTATATGACTTTGTGCAAGTGAAAATTCATGCACATATAGGCAAAAACTTATGCACTTCTGATCCTAGACGCGCACAAGTTTGTACATGTATATGTGTGACTTTGTGTAAGTGAAAACTCTTTACATACATGTAAAAACTGATGCACTTCTTAGAATGTGCACACGTTTGTACTTGTATGTGTATGAATATTTGTTTGTCTTTAAGTGAAAACTCATGCACATGCAGACAAAAACTCATGCATTTTTTGAAATGTGCATAAGTTTATGTTTCATTTGAATGTGCACAAGTTTGTGTTTCATTTGACTTTATGTGAATGAATTAAAAAATACATAGATTTTGCCTATATGTGCATGAAAATAAGTCTGTATGTTCATACTTTTTGTGTTGTATGTGCTGGCGAATTAAAAAAAAACGCATATACATTCACATGCTCATATTTTCCCACAAAAATACTCTTTTTTTTCAAATAAAATCCGATACAACCGAATTATTTCTTTCTTTCTTTTTAAATTTGAGATCAAATAATTTATATTTATTCTTATTTTTCATCCTAATGTCCTTTCGCACCACATCCGACCCTTATTATACAATGTAAATCTAAACTACGTATAACGTCAATGTAATCTAAATTTTATTGTAGACCACGCATGCAACTATTATGGTCAAAAGTGGGTTCTATATCATATTCCTTTCGAGGTTACGTGCAACTAAAATTGAACTTTAACTTATGTGGTGAGATTTCACTTTCAAAAATTAAAATTAAGAATTTGATCCAAAAATCTAAAATGAGTGACCTTTTGATAAAATTAGGCTATCGCAATAAGTGCATATTGCGCTTTGACAATAGAGTTGTCTATATGTGAGCCTGAACTGGCGAACCGTCCCAAAACCGGATCGGGTCAAATCCGATCAAACTCTGAACCGGTTGGACCGGAATCGGACCGACGGTTCAAGGTCTGATCGGTTCAGGTTTATGTCTCTTGAAGTGTCGGTTCAACCCTTAATAATAATTAAAAAAATCTTATATTTCTTATAAAAAAATATTTTTTTTAATAATTTAACTATTTTGATTTAATGTCTTTTTTTATACAGTTTCAAAACACATAATAATATTTTTCATACTTTTTTATAATTATTTTTTAAACCGGGTAATCAAACCTGAAAAAACGGGAAAAACCATAACCAAACCGGCGGTGATTCCGGTCCATGAACCAGAACCACCGATTGACACATACATGACTATTGTTTACATGTAAAATAATGATGTGTAACATATGTTAACTTGCAAATCATCCAAATCAAAGATTAACTCGATCTCACAAGTATCAAAATTGTAATATCTTTTAGATTCGAGATATGCTGACGGTTTATTTAAAGAAAGATCAATGCTAATATCAATATGCAAAACAATTGCCCCCTTTGTACATGTACATAAGCTTGTACTCACATCATATGAATTATGATCGAAACTTAAAAATATTTTCGAAGAACTATTATAAAAGCCGCATTTTGATCAAGCTCATGTTTTATTTTCCAACATACAAATCAAACATTAGATCACTCGTCGCCTAAAAAGGAATACTTATATATATGTTGGATTACACAGCGACACACACCATAAACAGGGTGTGAACTGAAACATTAAAGCTATTTTTCATCTCAAATCAATATGCTAATCTACCTAATCTTAATTAATCATTCAAATAAAGAGACCGGCCACCATAAACAACTCATATATAAATAAACAGAAATGGCAATTCAAGATTAGTGGTAAACTTTATGATTATATTCCAAAGAGGAAGAGGTGGGGCCCACCTGCAACCCACACATGTGGTAAGATTGACATGCACAGGTTTATAGTTGAAATAAAACACTGTTTTGTTAATTGGATACCTTAAGTGTTGGGACCCACTTAAGCTTCAATATTTTTCCTGAAGGACACGTATACTGTTAATTGGATACCATAAGTGTTGGGCGGCCGAGGTGGTGTCTTTTTGGGAATATTAGTTTAGGGTTTATTTGGTAAGTGTATTGATAATTTGTTTTCAAATATGTCATATCATAGTACTCATCTTAGTTTTCAAACTGCCATCTAGTTTCCAGAAATCTGTTAATAGTTTTGAAAAAAAATCAAAAAACTGATCGAAAACATAACTAACAAACAACCCCTTAATTAGAGGTTTCGAGTTTAAGTCTAGCTATTAGGTGTAAAGTGGATCACCCTAGGTTGTGAAAAAAATCACTAATAATTCACCACTCTGATTTCGTCAGTAATTTTTGCGGTAAAAAGCTGAGTAATTTATAGTTGTTTTTAAGTACTCTACGTGAAATTTTAAAGTAATAAAACATATATGAAATGACCCAAATGCAAAATTAAATGAATGCATGAAAATAAGCAAATTTGTAACCCATACAATTAAAAACACTGCTTTAATAAAGGATTGGCAGCCAATTAAGTTTGGTGAGAATCAATGGCTTTAATTTGTGTATGGGAACCAAATGAATGGCATTCGAATTATAATTATGTTACATCTTTACTAGGCGCCCTAGCTAGCTTTTAAGCTTTGACAAACAATCACTCCTAGTTACAAAAATCAGTGGGATTATGTGAGGATCTCCATTCATATAGAAACAAGGAAATCTCACAATCTGATTGAATCCACTTAATGAGGAAACATGTAGTAGTGTCTATTTCACATTACCAAACAAACTAGTACTAGTCATAAACTAATGCAACTTGTATAAAGCAAGCTTTAAAGAAAGCTAACATTCATACCTCTCTAACATTTGGCTCCTTGTAGCTTAGACACATTTAATCATCATGCTCCAAAAACATTGTCTTTACTTGCTGCTGAGAATGACCTAACTATGAACAAAAAGAGAAGAAACTTCACATGCATGTACAACAACATCAAGATGATGTGTCACATAGAAAGATAGCATCTTTTTCCACACATAAATACTCCATCCGTTCACTAAAAAATGTCATATTTAATCATTTACACAAGTATTTAGAAATGTAATTAGTAAGTACATTAAAACACTATAAATTTTTCTTATTTTTTACCAATATGTATAACTTTTAATAACAAGCCTTGTAACCCACCAATAAATCATTATTTAAAATTTAAAATTTAAAATGAAACCTATATTTTGAATTTTAATCTTTCTGTTTATGATTCCAATTTCCAACAGAAGGAACAAATCAAATTTCTGTAGTACTAGCTATAATTTGACACATTTCATGCTTCCATTGGCCAATGAAAAAGAATGGGTAGAAATCAAAATCAGTTTCATTGGCTTAGTTTCTGTCATCCCATGTCTATCATTGACCTTCCTTTGTGATAAAAAAATAATATCCAAAATGGTTTTCATAATTCAAGATTGAATCTTTCGGACCCATTGATATGTTCTTCCATGTAATTGAGACACATATCATACTTTTTATCCTTTCACAATATCTGGAGAACAAAGATTCAAAGATTATGCATTCTGATCACAAAGCTATGCAAAAAAGCAAAAAATGTATGTATATGAAGAAACTATATACTTACACCTTCTTGTTGTTAGGAAAAAAGCAGTGGATGTGGGGAATAAAAGTGCCACCAGATTTGGAGAAATCTGTGCATCTTTTACTTGTGTTGAAGTCGGCATATCTATTGGCTTACCACACAAGAGATACCACTAAAAAGTTAGGCAGCCATTAATTCCTATATATTGTTACCTTTCTATATCACTACTAAAGATTGGAGCTTTAAAACTCCCTAGCTTGCTTCATTTTCTTCCTTGTTTCTCCCAAGAACCAAAAACCCAAAACACACACAATGAAACTTAGTGTGATTATCCTTTTTATAAAAACCCTTTTGATCATAGCCAATCTTCCATCTTTATGTTGCTCTAGCTTCCTCCTTCCTTCACTAAACAAGCTTCCTCTAGATGGGTATTTCGCCTTTGATGACCTCCAAAACGTCGCTCGAGATTTCGGTAACATTTACCAGCTACAACCCATGGCAATCCTGCACCCAAAATCAGCCTCAGACATTGCCACAATTGTCAAGTATGTTCACCAAATGGGGCTGAACTCAAACCTAACAATTGCAGCAAGAGGCCATGGCCACTCACTCCAAGGCCAATCACAAGCCCACCAAGGGATTGTGATCAACATGGAGTCACTCCAAAGGCATGAGCTCATCAAGGTACACAACAATGGCCAACAACCTCCTTATGTCGACGTCTCCTCAGGGGAGTTGTGGATAACCATCCTTAAAGAATGTCTCAGATTCGGGTTGACCCCGAAATCTTGGACAGACTACTTGCACCTGACCGTTGGAGGCACGTTGTCCAACGCTGGCATCAGTGGCCAGGCGTTTCGACACGGCCCCCAGATCAACAATGTCCACCAGTTGGAGGTCGTCACAGGTTTGTTAAGATAATTATGGATATTAGGACATACTGTTGCTTCCGTATAAACAAGATTGTCATTCTACAGTTTAACACACTTATTAAAAAATACAATAATTATTCTATATTCTCAGACAATAATTACCAATAAATTATTACCTAAACGCCTAAAATGACAATCTTTTCTATACGGAAGGATTGGGGCAGTTTTGTACTTCTATAAATACAATGGGACACAACTTTTGATACAGGAAAAGGACAGTTAATAAACTGCTCAGAGGAGCAGAACACAGAGCTTTTCCACAGTGTTCTTGGAGGATTGGGGCAGTTTGGAGTCATAACCCGAGCCAGGATCGCCCTCGAACCAGCACCAGATATGGTTCGTACACATCAAAATCCATGAAGATAACATTTTTTTTTCCAAGTAAAAACTGATGTTGTTATGAACTATGAACAGGTGAAATGGATCAGAGTGTTGTACTCAGATTTTGACACATTTACAAAAGACCAAGAACATCTGATTTCTTGTACAAAGCACACGTTTGACTACATCGAAGGGTTCGTTATAATAAACCGAACCGGTCTCTTGAACAACTGGAGATCCTCTTTCAATCCACACGATCCTGTTCAAGCAACCCACTTTATGTCAGATGGCAAAATCTTGTTCTGCTTAGAAGTGGCAAAGTATTATAAAACAGATGAGCTTGATCTTGCAAATCAGGTACCTCCAATAACGTCAAACACTTGTCTTTTTAGCATTTTTTACACTTTTATACCCTTACATTTCTTTAAAAAATAAAATATAATTTTTATTGTATTTTTACTTAATTTTTTTTTAAATCTTTATTTTTAATGTTTTTTTTTTTTCTAGAAGCATTATGTTTATTTTTATTTTTTTCACTAATAATTTTTCAAAATTATTAGTTAGCTTTCGAAGAAAGTGATTTTGAAGTACCACGTCTACTTTTTTATTTTTGTATGTGAAGTTAGTATTTTTTACATGTTGCAAGTTGGAACAACTATGGTTGAAATGTTATGAAATGTCTCAAAAGTTGAATATGCAATAATTTCATAATACGACACGTCTAAAGACGTTATTCAATTATAATCCTATGCGTTTTCTTATATTTATTAATATTATTATAATAATAAATGTCCGCCCCTGGATTAACTGGTTTCATACAAATACTAAAGATCGAACAACTTTTTTTTTAATGGTCTTGATGCAGGAAATTGAGAGGCTACTGTCACAGTTAAGCTACATTCCATCCACACTATTTGTATCAGAAGTTGCATACGTGGACTTCCTAGACAGAGTCCACGTGTCAGAGATCAAGCTCCGATCAAAGGGGCTGTGGGAAGTTCCACATCCATGGCTCAATCTACTCATCCCAAGAAGCAAGATGCACACATTCGCCAAACGTGTCTTTGGCCACATTTTAACAGACACCAGCAATGGGCCCATTCTCATTTACCCAGTCAACAGATCAAAGTAAAAAATTACTTACTGCTCTTCAGTCTTCTTTATGTTTTTTTTTTACTTTTAACTGCACTATAGTTTTTTACCACTCTTTGTTTTGGCAGGTGGGATAACAGAACATCAGTTGTGATACCAGAGGAAGATGTTTTCTACTTGGTGGCTTTCTTGACCTCTGCAGTTCCAGATTCCACAGGATCTGATGGGTTGGACTGCATCTTGGCACAGAACAAGAGGATTCTTGATTACTGTGAAACCGCCGGCGTTGGAGCTAAGCAGTATCTTCCACACTACACAACACAAGATGATTGGAGAGCACACTTTGGGAGGGCAAAATGGGAAATCTTTAGGCAAAGGAAACAAAGCTATGATCCTCTAGCGATCCTCGCGCCAGGCCAGAGGATATTTCAAAAGGCGGTATCTTTCTCTTGACATTAGGGTTTAAAAGAAAGGAGGAACATTTGATTTGGCACAAAATTTGACTAATGTTGTAGTAATTGTAATGCATAAGGCATGAAATGTTTGCAAGTGTAATGCACATGATTCTTGTTGTTCTGATCTCTCTATGTAAATTTAAATGACAAATGATGATATCTTAGAGCTAGCTATGAACAACATTGCACTATTGATCAGATTCCATTTATGTCAAATTGCACCAAAGGAATCAAAGAGAAAGAATAAGTGTTATCAGAATATCTAAGTAGAAAATACAGAATCACCTTAACCATATAAGGAATTTCAACATAGATGAATTTGATAATTGATTAAAAAGAACATACCACTTTGGATGGTGTATGAACTTTCATGTGGAAAAAAAGTTGCAAGATCAAAAAGTAGGACATTAGATTCTTATCAATATACAAACTTGATTGACTCTCCAAAATCACTTGCAATATATCCAAAAAGTTGCAATCTTTTTTTTTGTTTGTTTGGTCGTGGTCTTAGACTTGTCTGGTTCGATCGGTCAGTACAACTAATTAGGATAGATTAGTTGTTAAACAAGATTTATAAAAGCTAAAAATGTGAAACTTAATGAACATATAGCAAGTTAGTATAATGTTTAGCAATTGAAGAGACAAATATTTATAATTTGTAGAGATTAAGATAGATTATTTGTTTCTTTGAACCTTTGTATATTTTTGTAAAATTAAAGAGTAGAAAAAGTGTAGGTAAGCGCTTCAGACAGAAAAAAGTAGATGCAATTGGGCTGGGCTTATGGCGCGAACTAGTCCAATTAGAAACTGTACGTGATGGTTAATGGGCTCAAAGCCCCAAATCCAACAAAGTGGTTCGCGTCGATCTGCCTAATAATCTCTTTCTTTTCCTGGTAAATTTTACCAGATACTCCCAGCTTTTCATAAATATCGCTTGATATCCAATTTTTTTTAAAGTTCACGTGATAACCGAAATTTTTATTCTTGAGTTCATATGGTGCCCTATTAATGATTTTTTCTTAAAACCTATCTTATGAAGTGATCCTATGTCTTATATTTCTCATTAATATTTCGAATTGTGGATTAAATTTAAAAGTAAGTAAATGACTAAAATATCATACTTATTGTATTATAAAGTGATCCAGTTGTTGTTATTTGTACATATACAAAATAAAATCCAGGTTACCACATGATTAAAACAAAATGAGGACAAGTAAAATTGGAAAAAGTTTTGTGTTTGGATTAATATTCTTAATAACTTATAAAGACATTTAATTAAAAAAGTATTTTTATACAATTTGATAATGTATAATAAAATTATAATTTTTTCACTACACACAATTTTCAACAAAACATACATATAGTTATAAAAAATATTTTTCTTACCAAATACACTTTATCACACAACTCTATTTATAAATAAAAAAATAACTACTCATACCAAGCAAATCCTTTTAAGTTACCAAATGATTTTTTTTTCAAAACATTACTCCGTATTTGATTAAAAAAATAGTAAAAAAAGGTTTTTGCACATTTGGGTATCATCAATACTTTCTTTGAAAAACGAGGTATATATATATATATATTGATTACCATCAATATCTTTTGTTATTGCACTATTATCAATATTTAACTGAACGAAGATAATAGTAATAAAAATCAAAATTATGAAGATAGCAAAGTGTGACGAGACATTTTTTTTTTGATAAGGTAAAAATTAGATCGGAAACCACAGAAGAGTCGGTTTCTCAATCTATAACATCCTTACGGATGAGAATTATAAATTCTAGACTATCTCTAAAATCTTCCAAGGAAACCTGATGAACATTCTTCGCGATGAAATCGGCTACGACGTTGGTTTCTCGGAAGATGTGAGAAATTTGCACTGAAGAAAACAGTTGTAAAATACACATGATATCAGAAATTAGCATTTCAATATCCCATGGACAGTGCCAGATTTGTTTAAGGACGTTCACGATGGTAAGGTTGTCACATTCAAGATGAATGTTGGTAATGCCTAATTCATAAGTCTTTACTAGGGCATTCCTAACTGCCAGTGTTTCTGTTTTAAGCGGGGTTGAAATACCACATTTATCCCCATAGAGGAAAAGTGGTTTTCCCGTGTTGTTTCTGAAAATGTAACCAAAACTAGATTCACCATTGGTTTTGGTGGATCCATCTGTGTTGATTTTAATTATGTTATCCGGAGGTTTTTTCCATTTCTTTATTGGTCGTCTTACAATGTTTGTTTTATGAGTTTTTTTATTGTCTTCTGTTAGACAGTCAGGGTTCCAGTTTTTCGTTTTATTCCAGTTCTCCATTTGTTTCTTAATGTAATTTGGTACATCCTTAATGGGTTCAACATCATCATTTGTTCTACCAAAGCTTTGTTGGTTTCTATAGAACCAAATGCTCCACCAAGAGACCATTAATTCGGAGAATTGTGATCTATCAGCTTTTTGTCGAATTTCTTCAATGATTTCATGAATTTTTTTGTTTCCTATGTTTAGGGATGTGATTATGCCAAAAGTATCATGATTCAATTTTGCGATTGTTTTTAAGGTATGCTTGCATTGGAAGAGGAGGTGGTTCAAATCTTCCAACTGAGCATTACAGCGTATACACCCTGGGGTGGTTGCAACGCCTTTTTCTGCCAATCTAGCTTTAGTTGGGATTTCGTTTTTCATTATTTTCCAGACAAAATTTTTAACTTTGGGATACGTGTTCATTTTCCAGATCCAAGAGGAATCATAAGCAGTATAACTCTTATTTTTGTTAATTAGTTCCATAGCAGAATTAGTAGAAAATCAGCCATTTTTGCTCGTTTTCCAGTACATTCTATCATGGATCTCATTTAAGGGTATTGGGATCGAGGTTAGTTTTTCGGTGAAATTATTTGGTAAGTATTGTTCAAGTAAGTCCTTATTCCAGGTTTTATTTGACAGCATGAAATCAGCTACCAGGGCATCCTTATTCAGGATTAACTGTGGGTTTATGTTATCACATAAGAGGGTGTTCAGAGCCCAGTTATCCGTCCAGAATTTGATAGTCTTTCCATTATCAACTTGCCAAATTAGTCCAGATTTGAACTCAGACATAAGTTCAATCATTTTAGACCATTGCCAGGAGTAGTTTCCTTTTTTTTCGTAGTGAAGTATATGTTGTGTTTTCAGATATTTATCCGTAATAACTCTAACCCAGAAGTTGTTTGGTTCGGCTAGGATTTTCCATATTAATTTGAATTGAAGAGCTTTGTTCATGTCTTTAGCTTTTCTCAAGCCAAGACCTCCTTGATGAGTTGGTTTAGAATTTTTTTCCCAACCTATAAGAGGTTTATATGAGTTGTTTTTGTTCCAAAAAAAAAGATATGTTTATCTTATCAAGTTCATTATGTGTTTGTAGGTAACATGAAACTTTGCATAAGATAATTGGGTCTTGAAGCCAGATTGGTTTTTATTAGTGTTGTTCTTCCTGCTTGGGAAAGGGAATTTGCTTTCCATTTAGATAATTGTTGTTGGGTGCTAAGTAAGAGGTCATCAAAGGTGTTCGAGTTAACTCTACCATTGATGATAGGGCATCCCAAGTATTTTTCGAGAGATATCATGTTTGTGATTGTGAGAATGCCTTGTAAAGCTAATTTCTTTTGGTTGGTGACCTTTTTTGTAACTTGAAAGGCCGGTTTATGGAAATTTACTTTTTGTCATGAGATCTTGCAGTAGTCATCAATAATATCTTTGATTTCTTTACAGTTTTCCTAATTGGCTTTTGAGAATATCATAATGTCATATGCAAAGGCCAGAAACGGGATTCGTGTTCCTTGTTGATTGAATTGAAATCCTAGGGGATTTCGAGTTCGATCTGAGGCTTTTTGGAGTTTTCTAGCAAGGATTTCAGATCCTAAAATAAACAAGAAGGGCGAGAGGGGGTCTCCTTTTCGAAGTCCTCTTGAAGGTTTGAGTATTTCTGTGGGTCCATTGTTAACAAGTACCGAGAAAGATACCGTTGTAATGCATTCTTTTATCCAGTTGATAAATTTTTCATGGAATCCATACTTTTCCATAATTTTTATAATAAAATCTCATTCGATTCTATCATAAGCTTTTTCCATGTCTAGTTTTAAGGCAATAAATCCTTCAGTTCATTTTTTCGATTTAAAAGAGTGAAAGATTTCATGTGCAATTAAGATATTGTCTTGAATGACTCTGTTAGCAACAAAGGCACCCTGAAGGGGGTGTACCAATTTTTCTATGGTTCCTTTGAGTCTAGTTGTTATAATCTTCGAGATGATCTTATAAATAGTAGAACACAGACTTATGGGTCTATAGTGATTTGTAGAGTTAGGATTGTCACATTTCGGGATTAAGGATATGAAAGTGTGATTTATTTGTTTAAGCAGTTTTCCAGAAAGGAAAAAGCTTTTAACTGCTTGGGTAAAAGAGGGGCCTACGATGTCCCAGTATTTTTGGTAAAATTCTGTTGTCATGCCATCCGGCCCCGGAGATTTATCCGCGCCAATGTTAAAGACCGCCTTTTTAATTTCTTCGTTGGATACATTTTTTATTAATTCCAGATTAGCCTCTGATGAGATTTCAGGTTGGATTAATTCAAGGTTTTCCTGGAATAGTCTCTGATTTATATCCTCACTTCTGAATCTTTTTATGAAATCATTTCTGATGTTTTCTTCACCAGTGATGTTTGTTCCTTCTTGGGTTCTGATTTCTTTTATAATTTTTTTGTTTCTTTTTCCACTTGCTATTTTATGAAAATAGCTAGCATTCGTGTCATTATATTTGATGTGTTTTACCTTAGCTCTTTGATTCCAGTAAATTTTTTGGAAACACATAAGTTTTTCCTTTTTATCTATGATTCTAGTTTGTTTTTTAATGAGGTCATTTGTAGGGTGATTACAGATCTCAGTTTGGATTTCAGAAAGTTGTTTTTCTATAGTTTGTAATTGTGTGAATACATTTCTGAATGTACTTTTATTCCAGAGCTTAGCATGTTTTTTGAGTAGTTTTGTTTTGGATACCAGATTGTACAATCTGGATCCATGGTAGTTAGTTCTCCAAGCTTGGTTTACCACGTTTCTAAAATCCTTTCTAGTCATCCAATTTTTTTCAAATTTGAACGGCTGGTTTTTAAATGGTACAGCTGAATCTAGCTCAATAGAGATGGGGCAATGGTCTGAACTGGAAAAAGCATAATGCTTAGTACAGATATCAGGATACCATTGAAGGATCTGGTGGTGGATAAGAACCCTATCCAGTTTTTCATAGATGTTTTCTATTTCTGTACTGTTCTTTCGCCAGGTATAGTTGTTTCCCTGGAAAGGAGTATCCAAAAGCTCACACTCATTTTTAAAATGACGTAGTCTTGCAAATTTCGATAAAGACGGTATAATCCCGCCTAATTTTTCAGAAGGATTTTGAATTTCGTTCAGATCTCCCATAATAATACACGGAAGAGAGAAATTTTTAATGTAGGATATAAATTCGTTCCAGAACACATTTTTTGCAGAATCATTTGGTGGGGCGTAAGTGAGGATTAGTATAGGTTTTTTGTTCGTGACCAAGTTTGTATACTTAATACTAATAAATCTTGTTTCAATTTGTTCAATTTCAAGGATTTCGTTTGTAAGTTGGTATGTCTTCCACAAAACGCAAATGCCTCCTCCGAATCCCGTAGCCGGGACACAGTAGAATTGATCAAATCCTGCTTTTTTCCATTCTTGTTCATTTGGTTCTTTGTTTGTTCTTGTTTCAAATAGTGCAAGAAGTTGTATTCGTTTGATTTTGCAGAAAGACTCAACATCCATCCAAAAGGTTTTCTTTCCGATTCCGCGGCAATTCCAGGTTGTGATCTTCATAAAAACTTATATGTATTGTTGCCCCATATCCAAGGACATTTAGGGGTCTTATTGTCATTTCTATTTTTGTTTTTATTTATTATTTTACCCATAGTCATGATAGAATTCAGAGGACTAGGCGTTTTGTTACTACGATTTTGTTCATTCAAATCCTTTAAATGGATCAATTGTGCATTCTCAATGATCAAACAATATCTATACCAAAATTGATACAACATACTATGATCAACAAAGATAAGCCTGCAGGGGTTCTCCCTAGAAAGAAAACCAGGATCAGATGAGAGATATATGTCATGTATCATATTAATGGGTGATAGGGTATCATCAAAGTCCCGTACTTTTTTTCATGTTTGTTCACGTGTAAGGTAATACAGAGGAGGTTCAAAGAGAGATTGTTAGTGGAGTTAAAACTCCAAAAATTGTTAAAACAATTATCCAGCTCAAAATATAACAAGCATTTCTCGTGCATACAAGAGACAACTTTAAAATTATAATGGAACCCTGTCTTTTCTTTTAAGCGATTGTTCATGGAGATGAAACTCCAGACATGTTTGTTCATGGGATAGTTTTTCATATCTTGCTTTGTTTTCGAGGGGGAGGTTATCCCAATAGATGTACAATTCACTGCCTTTTCAGACTCCATTTCTGTTTTCGAGGGGGAGGTTATCCCAATAGATGTACAATTCACTTCCTTTTCAGACTCCATTTCTTATGGAATTGGATCTTTGTAATTGGCATGTAACAGAATCAAGGCATCAAGAGCTATCAAAATCACATAGTGTGCAATAACACTAAGGAAAAAACAATCAGCTTCACATTTAGGATTAATTGGTGACCCAGTCACAAACTTGGACACTAACAAGGACTGCAAAAAAAGCAATCCTACATCTTTAGTCAAAATATAATTTGGTCCCCAGAGATCATATATCCAAGATATATATCTCCCAATTTATTTGTTCAGAGGGTCAAGGTTCCAGAGATTATTTCGAATCAACAAAACAGGTTGGTTTCCAAACTGTTGGATATGCAATCCCTCAGGAAAACACCAACACTGCATTATCTCAAAAGTAATAATATCCAAAAAATTCCACATCTGTTTGTTCAGGGTTTGTGGGGTTTTCAGAGTCAAATCAAAAGAGTGAAGAGCATAAAATAAAGAAAGAACAAAAACAGGAATAAGAGAAAGAACTGGAGAGGGTGCATAAGCATCTAGAAAATTTCTATAAAAAGTTTAGAAATGCCAGAGATAACAATCCAGCAATCACTTAAGAGAAACAGGTGCCAAGTCTCAGAGTACCAAGTTAAAAACTTGGGATTCAAAAAACTAGTGCAGTAATAACTCCAAGCGTTTGTGTTCAACAATTGATTGTTCAAAAGGTCCTGGGGTCTGTATTTCATACTCATGTGCTTCAGCCATGTCGAAAAACATTTAAAATGTGGCCTGAAAAGCCATTTCGAGAGTCGTTTGTTCAAATAGAAAAGTTTCGAGTTGCTTCTTTTATTCATCCAACAAAGGAGATCCGCAGTATTGGTTTTCACCACAACATGAGGGTTCACCTCAGAGGAATTCTTAATGGTACAAGCCAGTAGATAGAGATTGTGAGTCTCAAGGCTTGAGTCCAAAAATGTATTGTTCAAAATAGGAGGGTTAACCTCATTGTTGTTCAGGAAAGTTGGTTCAGATGACAAATTTATATCAGTAGCATAAGTGCTAAAAATGCCAAGAGCCAGACAAACACACACACAAATAGGAGCAACCAAGGGAAACACCAACAAAGTGTAGTAGTAAACCTAGGACAGCAGAGCATCAGCGAATCAGCAAAGACGGGATTCAACAAGTAAGTGATATCATTTAATAAAACGAAAGAAACAACAAACAGGTCGAAAACAGAAGCAAACACAAAGGGAAAAACCACACCTAAGCCAGGAAACGAGAGTAAAGAAATAGAGAGAAGCAAAAGGAGGGAAGGGTTAGAACAAAACAACCTGGGAAAGCTGGAATTGAGGAGAGAAGACATTGTGGACCACTTCCCTCTGAGAAGGAGCCACCAGAGACTCCCCGGACGGACAGAGTAGAGCGGAGGACCACCGCAAAGCTTCCTTCGACCAGCAGAAAAGTCGTCAATCGCAGTCCAAAACTCCATCAAGCCCGGATCCCAGACCACCGCAGAACAACCTTGGTCGACGAACTCCTCAGAGAAGGACGAAGAGATCAGGGGCGACGAGATCCTCAGAGATGGAGTCGGAAGCGGGGAGCAGACGACGACCACACTGACGCGAGGAAGAGCGCCCCAACCAGCGAGAGACGACTCCCAAACAGAGAACCTGATCCCGCCGACGAGGAGAAGTTGGTGAGGAGTGATTTGGTCAGGATGGAGCTTGAGGTCAAGTTGAGGCTTGAGATCTGGGATGGTTTTGTGGAGTGGCGATGGCCGAAATTTTTTTAGGATTTCAATGCTTGGGAGCGTTTTCATGTTTTTTGAAAAACGTTTACATTCTTATCGTATATTGATAATGATTCCGTGACGAGACAGAAAATTTTGGAATGACAGAGAAACAACATTCACTCCGTATTTACGTGTGGAGATAATTCAAATTTATGAAAGAATATTCTCAAATCTAACTCTAAAACTAAAATTTATTGGTTAGTTATTAACCAGACACGGTATCAGGATTAGAAGATGAAATGATTGGGATGACATATATATTTGCTGTATCTCTCTTCCTAGAAGTTTGAGATACATGTTACTTAGAAGGCCCACAAACATTCACACATGCAGTACGTTGATTTCTCCAGCTCAGCGTTAACTCTGTACGTACGTTTAATCAATTGATTATTCGTTTAACCACTGTCATTAATTAGAAGAAACATTGTTAGTTTAGGGTGTTTTTCTGCTTACAATATTGTGGAAGAAAGTATCCCGTACGTTTTAACAAGGTTTGGCCTAATTTTATAAGTTAGGTAGCCTAAGTTTATGATAAAGTCCAGTAGGTCGATAAATGGATGACATGTATAAACTCGTGCGCATATACGCGTATAAGCCTGTCATATAAGTCCAGTGTAGTTTCATTTTAAAATTAATTGATAATAAGAAAAATAATTCACTAAACTTATATACTAAGCTATTTAGTCCAACTTTTCAACTTGGGATGAGTTATTCTCAACAGTTTATTAAATTACATATTGCTTCACATGATCGAGTGACAAAATCTTCCAATGTGAGTTTGCTAGCTAAAATCAGTTCTATTCTTCTCTTCATTAGTTCCTCATTTATATTAATGTATCTTATAAGAGCATTGAAGAAAAACATATCAAAACTTTCTACCGTAATAAAGAGCAGTAACATAGAACATATTACCACAAAAACATTTATAATGGATTTTACTAATACAATGTATGACAAATAGCCTTAATAGGAATACAGGTTGATAATTAAGCATGAAGTATTTTGTTATCTTTCTATATGTTAAAGTTGAATAATGCTTTTACTAAAGAATGAGTCATCTGGTTTATTATGAAGTTGACACGTACATTTGATTTATTTTCTCTTTGTTTAATTCTCTGTCACTTACTTCAGGATCTCACTATTTTTAAGAAATTTTAATTTATTTGAGTAATTTATTTTCGTAAGTGTTAAATTTTCAAATGATTTTTTCAAGATAAAGAAATTTAACTTTATTTTATAATTTTAATTAAAATGAGGCTCTAGGCTTCATGTGTACAATTCTATCATAAATATTCACATTAAATTCATAATTCTAATCAATTTGTTTTTTTTATAAAATACATTTTCGATATAATTATCAAAACGTGTATGTTATTATGCACCATTGGCTATATTTTTTAAATGTATATTTTATATTTAAATTTATACTAATATAATATATTATTAATATTGTGTTAAACCGTACGTGCAACATAAGGAAACCACACTAGTTATTGTAATTTATTATAATTAGCTTAATACTCGTATATTTTTGAAATGAAAAATATTAGATATATATTTTCCTCAACATCTGAAAAAACTAAAACAGATACCAGGTGAGGTCTATATTAAAGAAAGAATGTTTTGGCTAATGATATAATTTAGTGTCTCTAATTAAGCAACTCCTGCGTGTGCCCCACATTCAATAATGGGGATTGCATATAAGAGCATCTATAATGGTGGTATTTTGGGTATCATAAACATTTTTTAAAAGATAAAATAAAAAAGAATGTAAGAATTGGTTATAGAACCAATGTAATAAGTGGAGAGAAGTATCATGAAGATGATACTCACTCTTACACAATTTCTTACACATATGACACAAATTAATGACAAGTGTCTTCTTCTTTTTAGTTTATAAAAAATTTATATTAAAAACAAAGAAAAAAAATAAAAAGAATTATGGGTTCATAAGAAAAATAGATTAAAAAATAAAATACTCTAACAAATATCACTAATATGAAATAGAATATCATAAAATATAGTAAAAAAAAGAGAAAATTAAAAAAATAAAATATGATACTTGAAATTAGTATCACCATTGATGCTCTAAGGGACCCCCCTACAGATTTCAAAACCCTACTGCAGATTCTGCTGCTGCACGTTGCACTAATTAGCTTCTGTCTATTTTTTCCACATACAATTAATTAGGAAGGAAAAAAAAACGTACACCTGGGAAAATCTAGAACTACTGTCCATCTAAATTCAGTGTTGTCAATGCTGATCTTGTGGTACATAATAAAGCTGCTACTTTGGGTTTGTTAGGAAATAAGTTTATAAAGATTTTTTTTTTATAAGTAGTTGATAAATAAGATTATATAAAAATGTATATTTGTTAAAAAATGGTTTTTATACGTATGTGTGTAATTTATTAAAAAAATGTGTGTAGTAAAAAAAAAATTATTATACTTTTAACAAAATGTATAAAAGTAAGTGTTTGAAAAAAATTGTTTATAAATAATAAATAAGTAAGGCTAAACAAAGCCTTTATATATGCAGTAACATGTAACCTAACCTGATCTCAGGGGTAAAACTATTTTAATTTAAAAACTGAAGCATGATCAACTTTGAAATACATTTGTCATTAATAATGAATTGGTCTAGTGGTAAAGTGACGCTCAACTTTTTAAGAATTGACAGATAATGTTGACAACATATGAAATCTCTACCCTTGTGGTGGTAACATCTATTTATCTATCTATCTATAAATATATAAAGTAGACTAAGGGTGTAATTAATGCCTAATAAATATGAGAAATAATCTCTTATTTTTTTGTTGATCTTTCATCACAAGATAAATCTTCTAACATAGTTCAATGGTTAAAGACACTCTTATAAAGCAAGAGGTCTAGGGTTAAATCCTCCTTCTTAACAACTTTGTTTTATTATTTTATCTTTTATTATTTTTTGTATTAATTAGTTACTCAAATTTTTATATCTATCTATTTATCTTCTACATATAAAATAGAGCTTGTGTCCAATTAAACCCTTATTTTAGCCTCTAAATAAAATAAAATTTCAATTACAATTCATTTGTTAAATCTTTCAATTCTAATGTACACGTTTAATAAAAAACGTAGCGTTATAAAAGTTATTTTCCAATTAAAAACTCATTATTTAGTCTTCAAATTACACAATTTCTCAATTACAATTCATCTCTTAAATCTTTCAAATTTTAATGTAGAAGATCAATCTATATCTACCTATAAACATATAAAGAAGATTTTTTGAATAATCAATGCTCATTTTTTAACATTCTATCTTAATTGAATTTCACCTTATATCTTCCAGCAATTTTGACAATTAAAACAGTTTTCATCTAATCTCAAACGATTGTATGCTTAATTGCTTGACCTTTAATCCAATTATATTTTGTTTAAACTCAATTTTGATTACCAATTAATACTCAAATTACGTTACTTATTTTATCGGTCATATTTTAATTTCAATCACAATACGTACCCATTCATATTCCAAAACTATTCTAAATCAAACGTCTATTAATATTCTGAACATAACACTTATCTATATAATTGGTATTGCATGAGAGGGGGTAGAACTAGGGTTGAGCAAAAACCGGACTGGATCGGAATTTCGAACCGGACCGGACCGGTCTCCGGTCCAAAGATTTTTGGAAATCCGGGTCCGGTCCGGTCCGGGTCCGGTCCGGTGTTTTTAAAAAACCCTAAAATTTTAAGGGGTTTGAGATTTTTTTACATTTGAGGTTTAAGATTTAGGATTTAACGTAAATTATATTTAAGAGTAAATTATATTTAGATTTGAGGGTTTTTTCATGTTTAAAATTGATTAAATTATATTTAAATTTAACTAGAATATAAACCGGTCCAAACCCGGTCCAAATAGGACCGGACCGGTCCGGATATTTCCGGTCCGGGTTTCGGTCCATCATATTTGGACTTCCGGGTTTCGGTCCGGTCCGAGTCGGTCCGGACCGGGTTTGGACCGATGATCAACCCTAGGTAGAACACAAGCAATAAAATGGCACGCACAATCAACTTTCTATTACTATTATCATTATCAATTAGTATCAATTGAAATTGCAATCCCATTTGACATTGACTTCATGCAACAGATCACTACAATATGAGGTATTTTAATTTTAATGTCCTCAATCTCTTTATCTATACTTTTTTGTTCTGTTTTTCTTACATTATTTTACGCATTGCTATGAAAAAATATATGTTTATATTCTTATATTTTATTTTGACAAAAAAACTTTGTTTTTGCTTTATAAGTATATATTTTAAGACTTGCATTATGAAATATTGCTTTTGATGGATATAATACATTTTAGCTTGCAATATCACAATATAAAATACTAAAATTGACTATAAAATTAAAAAATAACCCATTGTTTTTTTGTTCATTTTTATTCCCATTAAATCCAAAAGATCATTGGTCATTTTAACAATGGAAACTTTAATTCTCCTTTTTCTTAGGAAAAAATTAAAAATCAATTCGTTTATGATACTATGAACATATGAAAAAATTGTCTGAATTTTAGGGAAGTATCATCGAAGTTCTTATTATATTGATATAAATAATCATAAGGCCAAGAAGACTCCAAATACCTCAATTTTCTTACTCATAAAAGTTATTAATTACTAGAAATGTAAAAAAGCAGTACTATAAATGTAAAAACGTGATAAGAAAGTTATTAATTATTTAACAAAACTAGCAAACACATTGAGAGTAGGGCTGAAAATCACTCGTGAGTGACCGACCCACCCGAAAACCCGACCTGAATATATGGATGATCACCCAAAGTAAATCGGGTGATGGATGGTTGGTGGGTCGGGTGAAACGGATGACGGGTGGGTGATGGGTTTTGTAAATCTCACCCATCACCCGATCCATCACCCGCACTTCATTCACTCATCCGTTCACCCGTCGGAGATTATAGTTCTAATTCTATTTTATTAAAATATATGACGTTAATTTTAGTTTTTATATGTTTAAAAGTTGAGTATTCTAAGAATATTTTATATGAACATCCATCAAATCCTATATTTAGAACAACTATTTTCATATATTGAAGAAAATTAATTACTTTTTACACTTAATCATATATTTTATTACATTTAATAATTATAAAATATTTATAATATATTATGCGGATGACCCGACCCACCCAAATCACTCGTTGGATGATGGATGGACGGATGTGGGTAAAAGGTTTTGTGGGTGACGGATGGGTCGGGTGAAGGATTTAATTCACGGGTCGGGTGATAAAATGGCTCCACCCATCCATCACCCGACCCATTTCCACCCCTAATTGAGAGTATGTATACAATAACATTATAGAATTACTAGATGATTTTTTATTATTTTGATTTCATCTAATATAAAAGTAACATTAACATGTCAACCTATTAATAAAATTAAAAAATATAACATACATTAAATTATGGAAAATTAACTGAAAACATTGGATTAGCATATACATGTTACTTAATTGTGCAAACATGTAACTAATAAATATTTTAGTATATATATAGTGCCTAATAATCTACTTAATTATGTTAATATTCGAATAATATAAAAAAATGATATCATGAATGTATAATTATTGAATTCACACCATGTTAAAACCTCTAAATTTTACAATGAAATGTGAAATGATTTACTCAAAATGAATTAGAAATACTAAGTGTAGAATAAAACGGGTACAAACTTCATTTTATCATAACACCTGATTGAAATTTCAATAGTGAAGTATATTAAAGTATTCTATTCTTTATAGTACAAAACATAGTAACTTTTACATGAGAGTAATAAAATGATTTTCAACTCATATATTTTTATTATTGTTTCATTATATAAAGATAATTAAATATAAAACTTAAAATTAGTAAACATAAACCAAAGAAAAAAAACAATTAAAAATTGAAAAAATACCATACTACTATTAATTATTATTATTTTGAATATAAAAATAACATTGCAGAAGAAATGTCAAATAAGATTATGTTATTTTTTTGTTATCATTTACTTTGATGATTTGATCCCATGTATGTGTTTAGACTTAAGACATATACTGATATACATATGAATAAATTCCTTTTTTAAAACATTTTAAAATTCTATTTTCTATAGATATACCATTTTCTATTAATAATATTAGGTTGTATAAAAATCTAGATATAAAATTGATGTTTATTTATTTACTTACTTTTATCATATTTATAATCAATAGCTTTTAAAGGATTTAGAATCAATAGTTAAAGTGGCTATGTACAATATAAAATATTACATGCTCAATTTTTTTTTATGATTTATATGTTGTTTCAATTAATATTTTTACCTTTTGACAAATTTATAATTTTTTTAAGATTACTTTATATAAAGGTTAGTTATTTAGTTGAAATGAAAATTAGGTACATCGATTTAGAATGTTGTTTTGCATTAAAAATATTTAGGTCATGATTTTCTTAGTTTCTTGAATTTGAATGTAAGTGACCATGTGTGTTTAACCACTTTATCTGACATATTATGTCATTTCACATCACTTATGTATTGAGTTTCTTTGTCAATAAGGAAAAAAATTATAAAAATAATAACAAATATGAATATAAAAGGAGATTTAATAGCCCACCATTCAATTCAAACAAAAAAAGTCATGATAAAACAACTAATAAATAAATAAGAAGTTTACAAGATCACAATGGAATACGTTTAAAATTTATGGAGAAGTTACATCGGTCAAATATCTAAATTGCAAAATTAATGTCCTCGCTTATGGTAAAAGTTAATCCGCATTTAGTGATTTATATGTTGCATGATCATGTTATATAATGGATGAAAATGCAAACTCACTATTTATGTTGAATTACGAATTGTGATCAATTTTAGAATCAAAATTAAAATTATTATGAACGTGAATAATGATATAGTGCTCAATATCAATTGTTAATTGGTGTTGCTCCTAAGGACTAATTTTACTTTCATTATAAGGACTCAAGAAACTCTATTACACCAAAAAATGAAAATAAAAACATATTAATTTTTTTAATATTGTCAAAATATACACGAGATAATTGCTAATAATTATTTATGACAACGTCTTTCGGGAAAAAATCTCCATACTTTCATCTCAACATTCTTGAAGCTATAAAATTTTGTATTACTTTTATAGAAAAAAAGAATGTTAAATAAAAATCTCTATTTTAGTTTTTTCATATTAAATTCATATATATAAAAAATAAACATTATTTAATATAAAACTTGAAAGATCGACGTTCTTTCCTTTATATATTTTGGATATTTTTAATGTTGAAGATTATTTCTATGCTATGTTAATATTTAATAATTCTTAAATTAATCTTAAAAATTTAAAATACAGAAAATAAAATTATAAAATATATCAATATAAAAAAAGTCGACCCCGTGCGTAGCACGGGCATAAATATCTAGTATATACTGTAATGCCCCAATCGATAATTAATGGTTTGTACGTGCTGAATTTATCAATAAAGAGTTTCAAGTTTACGAGCTGAATCTAATTTAAACTGATAAATCAAAACTAGGAAACGTACTAAGAATAATCGATCGAAGCTAACAAAGACTTTTAGGTCTCGTTTGGTACCATATCCTAGGTATTAGGAATCACTCAACCCAATTTCCGTGTTTGGTTAGGATTTTTTCTTGGAATCACTCATTGTAGAAATTTATACACACTCTCATATCCTCATCTACACCAAGGTATCACCCATACTTAACTTCATGTTCTTTCTAGACATCCAACAAATATGACCAAACACAAATTAAAAAGTATTGTGGCCGGTCCATTCTTCATACCCAATCCGATTCTTGACTCTAATCCGATTCTTGACTCTAATCCGATTCCCGTCATCGTACCAAACGCGCCCTTAGCTCGTC
Organism: Rheum nobile; assembly: GCA_027886185.1. Classification (NCBI taxonomy): domain Eukaryota; kingdom Viridiplantae; phylum Streptophyta; class Magnoliopsida; order Caryophyllales; family Polygonaceae; genus Rheum; species Rheum nobile. Next base: position 1,591,230 of record WOAB01000527.1, on the reverse strand, counting down.
TATTGTATAGTTGTCTTCTTAAACAATAACAAATTATGTCGTAGCATGAATGTTAAAGTTTTATAGCTTTTGACTCTTTGTTTGACAACATCATAGGTTTCTAGTACTAGTGTTTAGATTTGAAACATTACTTGAACTAGCCTAAGGTAAATAATTATGTCTATGGCCGGGTAAACTTAATCTTCAAGATTAAAAATCACAAAATATCTTCAAAAACATAATAATTTTAGTTAGGGGGTGAAATTCCGGTGAGGAAGGCCTCTTAGAGAAGGAATAAGGATGGACTTCATCCTACGGATGGAGTCCATCCAAGGGCCAGAAGCTAAGAAGCTAAGTGGGCCGGCCCGCGCGTGTTCACTCTCGCTTTTCGATTGAAAGTTAGCAGGCTCTTAAAACACTGTTCACTCGCTTTTCGATTATCTCCTTCGTTTCCTGAAATCAAACCGTTCTCTCTCGTTCTTCTTCGCTCTCTTGCTCTCGCTCTCTTCTCGATTCTCTCTCTCACTTTCACAAATCGACCATCCGCTGCACAATCAAGCATTTCCCGAGTGATTCGAAACATAAACCCTAGAAAAGGCGATTTTCACCGAATCAACAGAAAGAAGAAGAATCGTCGCAACAAACTAGAACTCAGAAATACGAAGAATCAACAACAAAAGAAGAACAAAATGAGGTCAAAGATAGCAAGTGGAACACAAGGTATATTTCTCACTAAATACATAATCGCAAAAGGTCGATGTAGAGATTTCTCACTAGATACATGCTCTGATTTGAAATATCTTCTATATATTAGACTGAATATACGTCTGTGCATAATAGATCAATAAAAATATCTTCTATATATGTCACTCGCTGCTTTTGCTCTAACATGTGTGTGTAGATGCATCACTAAAGAGTGTTAGTACATGAGTAAGTGTTTCTAGGTGCATGACTTAGTGTGTGATGGTGTTTGAGTAACTATGTGTGTATATGCAAGACTTCATGAGCCTATTTATATAGGTGCATGATTGAAAACAAATTGGTGCATGAGTAAGTGTTTATAGGTGCATCAGCTAATGAAGATGCATGAATATATCCGTGTGCATGAGTCAGACAATGTGAGTGCATGAGTAAGTGTTTCTATATGCATGACTTAGTTTGTGATGGTGTATGAGTAACTATATGTGTATGTGCCTTCCTCTTTCTATGCAGTGTTTATAGGTGCATGAGTAATTATGTGAAGGTGCATGAGACAGTGTTTATAGGTGCATGACTTGTTATGTGGAAAGTGCATGAGTAATTATGTGTAGGTGCATGAGACAGTGTTTATAGGTACATGACTTGTTACGTGTAGGTGCATCAGCTAATGAAGATGCATGAATATATCTGTGTGCATGAGTTACAGAATATGAGTGCATGAGTAAATTTGTTTCTAGGTGCATGACTTAGTTTGTGATGGTGTATGAGTAACTATATGTGTATGTGCCTTCCTCTTTCTATGCAGGTGCTTGAGTTAAGAGTGTGTAAATGCATGAGCCTAACATGTGGTTTTGTGAATAGTACTGTCCATTATGAATGATATATATATATATATATATATGTGTATAATATGTAGGAAAAGGCAAGCATTGTGATGACAAAAATCCACCCGACATAGTCAAGGAGTTAAGATATGGTACATTAATCATTACTCAAACACCAGACCAGCTTGCATCACCAAGCAAAACTCAAAACAAATCCAGATCTCAGGCTAAAACAAAACAACTAGATCCAGTTACTACAAACACAACTTTGCCATCACCATCAATAACAAAAAGAGTAACAAGATCACAAAAATATACAGACACTGGTAAGTCAAATAGAAATATAAATGCACTAGTCAACTAGAAATACAAATGCATGAGTAAAAAATAACTAAACTGCATGAATTATTTCTTATTGGTGCATGAGTTATTTCTTTGTAATTTCTTGTTGGTGCATGAGTTGGTATGTTAGTGCATGACTCACTATCTGATATTGCATGAGTAAATTACTTCTTGGTGCATCAGTATGTTCACTAGTGGAAAAAACCCTAATAGAGGCGGGCATTTGGACACTTATTGAGGCAAACACCGTTCGCTTCAAATGAGGGGGCTGCAACAAGTGGGGACCCTTTTTGAGGCGGGCAATATACGCCTCTAAAAGCCACTTGTTGAGGCGGGCCTCTATAGGCCCGCCTCAACAAGTGCCTCACTATGACGCCAAAGTGAGGCACTTTTAGAGGCGGGCCTATGTAGGCCCGCCTCTAAAAGTCCACTTGTTGAGGCGGGCCTCTATATGCCTGCCTCAACAAGTGCCTCACTTTGGCGCCATAGTGAGGCACTTGTTGAGGCGGGCCTATAGAGGCCCGCCTCAACAAGTGGCTTTTAGAGGTGGGTCTCCATAGACCCGTCTCTAAAAGTTATTTCATTAAATTTACAGAATAGATTCCTGATTTTATGATACACCATACACACATTAAATTTGCAGAATAGATTCCTGATTTTATTCACAGAATAATATACAACAACACAACAGATTTCACCAGAGTACAGTCAGGTTCTCAACAACAGTTTACATGACAAGTACAAACAAGTTCAATCCGATAATAAATACTTCGATGTAAAATACTGTGCCCATTGCTCACGAACAACATCCATTTCTTCATAAGTATATGTTGTCTTCCTCTTAGGATATAGCTTTATAAAAAACACAGAAATTATTGACACAAAACACAAATACTATCAATATATAGTTAGTTAAGTTACATACCTTATCTAGTCGCTCATTAGAGTCCTCGAGTCCCGTGACTATCTCTAACATGAACTTTTAGACATAATAGCCACACTCGGTTCCGCTGCTTTGTTGAGCGCACTAATTACACAACATAAGGGGGCTGTCTTAGATACAAGGCCTTTGATTATAAATAAACAAACCTAAAGCGTTTAAAATGCTATATGTACCTCTATATTGCAGACTCTCAACGTCTTACGTTTTCCTATTGATTTATCGCACTTCCCACCTTGATACTTAAACACTTGAAATGCCCTAGAAAATCAACATAATACAGTCACGAAACTGATATTGTTAATATTCCAAAAAAAACTAGTTCGTAAGCAAAATAACTTACAAATTCATGATTCCAGATGCATCAGTCATTCTGTTGTCTGGACCTTTTAGAGAATCAAAAAGATAGACATGTGCTTTAAATAGGTCTATCACGTATAGAGTCCAATGATTGCTGCATCATTTAAACGTAAATTGATAAACATTAATGATTGCTTAAAATACTAATTATATATGAAACTTATTGAAAACACTTACTCTTGATTATATGGGAGCAAAAACAATTTGGCACTGTTAGCATTGAACACACGTTGCAAGTAATTTGCTGGAACAGATGGATCGGCCTTGATTCTAGTGCTTGACACCATCTCATGACAAATGAACCCAATTCGAGAATTTTCAAATGCATATGTGTGATTGTCCAATAAATACCTGCACATTTAAAGAAAAAACGATTAAGAATGATAGTTGAACAATTAAAGAAAAAACGATTAAGAATGATAGTTGACAATTAAAAGATGATCAAACCATTTACATCATGTAGACTTGAATCACAGAAATGTTTAAGCATGCCCCCTTAAGGAACTCTTCTACATCGGATGCAGTGACGTATGTTTCTTGATCTGTCACATAATTCCAAACCAAGGCATCCAATGGGATGGGAGTACTATCATATATACCACCCGGCGCCGAAGACATAACAAATTGCAACCACTTGCATGACTGGCCATGACCTTGAATTTCTCCGTTTTCTGCTTTCTTCCTTTTGGCGGCTGATTCTTCTGTTTTACGATCATAGCTACCAACCACCTCTTTGTTGGACTGAGACTTAAGAGTTATTTTGACATGAAATTTCCAAATAATAATAATGAAGTAACATTTGTATTATTGAGCACAAACAAGGAAGATTTAATATCATTTCTAATAACTATCCCGCCAAGGCCTAAATTATGAATTCTATCCCGCCAAGGGCCTAAATTATGAATTCTATCCCGCCAAGGGCCTAAATTATGAATTCTATCCACCTTTTTAGAGAGAAATGACTTACCTTTGTATTTTTGGCGCTGTCATCCACCTTTTTAGAGAGAAATGACTTGTACTTCTTTGTTGGGCGTGGAGTAGTATAGTCCTATATATATATTAGAATTATAGATGATCAAGAGTGAGTAATGTGTACATTATTATTGAGCCTAGATTTCTTACCTCGTCGTCTTCGAAAATCACTAAGCGGATCGGCCATTGCACGAAACTACCCTGAGCACCGCCTAAGTTAGTGAAACCATCACCCGTAGGCACCGGAAGAATATCATCATGATGTCCATCATAAACAAAATCAACTTGGACTTTGTAGTGATCAAGCTTCATCGGTGTAAAGTGTTGGGACGATGCACCGTTTGAGGGTTGTACCATACCATCCGCTACGAGCACTTTGTTACTAGAATCTTTATCCTCAAGGGCAAGATGGCATGGAGTCCTTTCCTGCATAAGAGGTATTTTAATTCATGTTATAAGAGGTATTTGGACATAAAGAGTTCATGATAATACTCAAACTCAATCATACCTTTAGCTCACGTGGTTGCGGTGTGGAATCAGGACAAGTGGTATAGGGTGCATCAACATTAAGTTCAAGAACGGGAGTAGAAGTGAAGTTTGGTTGATTTATGTGTAACATGGAGCGTAGTTGCTTTTGGAGGGCCTCAGCAACCCTTTTATCTAACTCACCTTCAAACTCCTTTCTAACTTCAGCTCTGATCGATTCGATCAGATCTGATGAAGCTTCACTAGAACATCTTCTCCGTCGTTCTCTTGGACCGAAAGCAACTCTATAACCCACATTTCCACCTATTGCCTTGACACGGCCACAATGATTTTTTTTCCCAATGGCTTTGGTGAGGGCATCCTCATCATCCTCGAAAGTAAGGTTTCCTTTTTCTTCTTCTTTGATATACTCCTCCTATAATGTCAATTAGGAAAGTATAGATTAGTTCATATTTCCAAGTAAATTTAAGTAAATATTCATTAAAAAGCACTACTTACAACTTTTCTTGCAATTTCTACGGCATCCTTATCGTTCGGGCTAACTTCCCACTTTCCATCCTCAGTTCGAACTTGATGAGCCAAAACCCACTCCTTTGATCTGTATTTTCTAGCTCTAGGAACCGATGAGTTCACTGAGGAGCTACTTGACAGAGATAAAGCTGCTTCCTCTGGGAGTCGTCCTTCTTTTATCCACTCGTGTCGTTTTCTAATATAACCCGCCTGGCCGGTGCAATGAGGATTCTTGTGGTGGGCTGCACTTGCCTTTTCTTTCTCACTACGAGCCTGTCAAAAGTCAATTGCATTATTACCAATGATTTCCGCTAGCTGACTAGAATCTTTAATACTAAAAAGAAATAGCATTATTACCAATGACTCTGGCCTGTAATATTCTTGAAGAAAAACTGACCAATCAGCCTCTGTAATGTGGTGGTAGATTTCCCAAGGCATCTTGTTTCTAGGATACTTCGACGGCTTTTGCGTCTTAGTTATCCATCGAGCTACCAACTTGCTCTTGAAATCTCTAAATTGTTTTGCCACACAAGAATGGAAGTATTTTCCCCTTGATTTATTGACATTCTCAATGATGTGGAACATAAGCTGTGGATTTTTACAATAAGTTAGAAAGATAGTTAATATAGTATATATTTAAAACAATTTAAAAAGACATTATACCTTGGTCTCCTCCCAAAACCCTTGCCTCGTCTGCTCATCTATCCTTCGGTATTCTTTCACGTTAATATTAATTCTTTGAGCACAACTCCCAACTTGCTTTCCGTATTGTTTCGACCACTCGCCATCAGGGACATTAAACTCAAGGTGCATAGGCTTTTTTACTTGAACGCCTTTTGATGGACCACGCCCTTTAGCGATCTGTGTAATCGCGCTAACACCTTGTGATTCAGGATCACCTTGGGTAGGGAAAATAGCATTTCCACTTTCGTTAGACATAGTGGCTAGAATTCCTGCAACAAGCACACACAAAAAATTACTTATTGTAACATAAAGCTTCTGCATTGTCACATGAAAATGAACTTCCTAAGAGGAGAACAAGGTATAATTAACGTCTATGTAATAAAGACTATATCCCGCCAATGGCCTAAATAGATAATAATACGCAACTAAGCAAGAAAAAATACAAACTCAACTATCCCGCCAAGGGCCTAAATTATGAATTCTATCCCGCCAAGGGCCTAAGGAATTAGGGTAGAAGTATTACCTTGACCCAATATCGATCCTTCAAGACAATGCCTCTATCAACCTGCAGAATGTAATTTCCCCAATTAAATAAACTGTAAAAATGTGATCCTCTAGTATATTACATCCTCATTGCCTTCAATGCACGAAAGCTGTAAAAATGTGATCCCGATGATGATCACCCTATGTAATCAAAAGGGCAGACTTCGAAGATCGTGTCCTCACCAAAGGGTAGCGATGCGCAATTCACCTTTGTGGATTTTAGTCTAAGGGCAGCATGTCAACCTATATCGCCGATACTAGAGACCCATATCGCTTCTTTAAATGCCATGGTTCAACTAGAGAGTGCCCTTGCGTCATCCTACAAAGCAGCTCGTCGAGCCGTTCATGATTACAAAAGAAAGCCAAAGCCGAAAGCTGTAAAAATGTGATCCTCTAGTATATTACATCCTCATTGCCTTCAATGCACGAGCTTTAAACACAAAAAACACACAAATTCATACAAGCTTTAAACACAAAATACACAAATTCGAAATCAGTATTAGGCCCGCCTATTAGAGAAACGCATATTCATAGGGGCATTTCATCAAACACCTTCAATGCACGAGCTTTACACACAAAAATACACAAATTCGTACAAGCTTTAAACACAAAATACACAAATTCGAAATCAGTACATTAGGATTTGCTCGTATTTTACTTCTCCAAATCCGTACAAGCTTCAGTACTTATGATTTTACTTCTCCAATTACTTCTCCAATTCGGTATGAACCTAAATAAAATTGTAAATGTGTTGGATGAAATTAAAGTAAAATAGGGTGTTAGATGTGCTTACCGGCCAGCGGAATCGGGTGAGGAAGTCGGAACTCTGGTGAAACCGAGTGCTCGGCGAAAGGAGAGGAAGTCGGAGCTCGACGAAGATACGAAGATATGAACGAAGGCGCGCACGGAGCTGGATGTTTTTAATTTAATTAGGGTAGACTTATAGAGGCGGGCCTAATATGCCCGCCTCTATAAGCTGAATGTAATGAGGCAATAGAGGCGGGCCTCTTTATGCCCGCCTCTATTGCATACATTTGTTGAGGCGGGCTATAATATGCCTGCCTCAATAAAAGTTAATAGAGACAATAGAGGCGGGCCTCTTTATGCCCGCCTCTATTGCATACATTTGTTGAGGCGAGCTATAATATGCCCGCCTCAACAAAAGTTAATAGAGACGGGCTTTTTCGCCCGCCTCAATTATGTACCATTAGAGGCGGGCCTACATTTGGCCCGCCTCTAATACTTTAGCGGGAATATTTTTTCGGAAATTTTTTGAGGCGTATAATTATTTGCCCGCCTCAATAGATTTTTTTGAGGCGTATAAAATAATTATCCGCCTCAAAAACTGATTGCGTAGGTCGTTGTTGAGGCGTTTTGAAATATATACGCCTCTAAAAGGGAGCCTCAAAAAGTATTTTTTCCACTAGTGGTTTGTGCACCAATGAACAACCACTCATGCACTTTAACAGTATAGTCACAAGCACTTGTATCTGCAACTTTTCAAACATACTTATGCACCAATGAACAAGCACTGATGCATAAGTATGTTTGCAAAGGTGCATGAATAACTGGTTGTTCTTGTGTTTAAAAATGTGTGCATGAACAAATTCGTTTGCACTGTGAATTAACAGACAGTGAAGACCAACCAACTGTGTGCCCAGCCACCACAATGCATGGAGATGCACCCACTCCCACTCCTCTGTTTGGTAAGCTAATGCTCATCATATCTCTTTAAATTTTAATCACCATGGATTTGTTAGTCAATATCTAATGCCTTTGAGTTTTGAACGCATGGAAGAGAAGAAAGACCCAAGGAAAAGGCCATCAAAAATAAAGAGGCCAAGGGTCTTGGATGAAGATCACAGTGATAGTGAGGATGTACCTATTGCTGAGATTCTTTTGAAAATAGAGAGGAAAGCAGCAGAAGAAAGGGAGTCTGCTCGTAAAAAGGCTACTGCAGACATAAAAGGGAAGGCCAGGGTGGAGGGTGATGAGGAGAAGAAGACAAAGAAAACAAAGAAACAGGTGAGGGGGGATAAAGAGAAGGTGGAGAATGTGTTTGTTATAGAGTCCAAGATCCCAAAGTTGGGGAACAAAAGGGGAATTCTAGAACTCAGGAAGGACTACCCCATGCTAGTGTGTAGAACATCCCCATCTGTCATTTCATCCTACATGCTTTCCCAAACAGATTTCACAGCCAATCAGAGAACTGCTCTGATGGAAATTGGCTTTGAGAGTCTTGTACACTGGGACATAAAGGACATGCCTATGAGGCTAGGGCATTATGTATGCAGTAGGTTTCACCCTCTGAATTCTACAATAAAACTCAGCGATGGGAGGAAGATACCAGTCACCGATACTGATGCCTATGATTATCTTGGCATTCCCAAGGGAGAGGTTGAGATTGAGTTGCCTAAAGCACTCACCAATGAGCAGTTTCTAAAGAAATTGAAGGCTGATTTTGAGGGAAAGGAGATCATAAATTTGACTGCAACCGACATCTTGAATAAGATGAAAAAATATGATGGAGGGATTTGGTTCAAAAGATATTTCATTCTGTTGTTTGTCAACACGATTGTTGAGTCTTATTCGAGTGGGAAAATAAATCTGAAGATTCTTCAATTGCTGGAGAATGTAGATCAAATAAGGAACTTTAATTGGAGCTCATTCCTCTACAAGGCCCTCATCAATTGCTCTGTTGCATGGGCAAATAAGAAACAAAATACTTTCAATGGCAGCTTGCTTCTACTGTAGGTAAATATTACCATTTTGGTGTTTTGATAACTGCATGAGTTAATGTGTGTAGATGCATGACTGAAAAGAGTGTTGGTGCATCACTTGCTGTGTCATAGTGCATGAGTAATTATGTGTGTAGATGCAAGGGTTAAGAGTATATAGTGCATGAGTAATTATGTGAAGGTGCATGAGACAATGTTTATAGGTGCATGACTTGTTATGTGGAAAGTGCATGAGTAATTATGTTTAAGTGCATGAGACAGTGTTTATAGGTGCATGACTTGTTATGTGTAGGTGCATGAGACAGTGTTTCTAGGTGCATGACTTAGTTTGTGATGGCGCATGACTAACTACATGTCTATGTGCCTTTGTCTGTGTATGTAGGTGCTAGAGTTAGCATTCTGTAGATGCATGAGCCTATTTGTACACGTGCATGACTGAAAAATGTATTGGTGCATGAGTAACTGTTTATATGTGCATAATCTTATGAGTGCATAAGTAAATGTGCATAATCTTATGAATATATATGTGTGCATGAGTCAGAGAATATGAGTGCATTAGTCAGGGCCGCTGAGTGCATGGGTCAATCATTATCTAGTAATATATGTCTCGGCTATACAAGAATTCTATGACTAATTTCTTTTTGAATTATGTTTTCCAGTTGATTTATGTGGACAGGCTGAAGTGGAAAGGTCTGAATGTCCACAAAAACTCCTGATTATCAAGAACTGGACCACCAAGATGCTGAAGGATAGGGAGGATGAGGAGATCCTACATGATGGGTTCGGGAATGGATTTCTGCTCAGTAGACCAACCTTCAAAGAACATGTGGAGGCAAGAGTTACGGTGATGATGCGTGATGATGCGAGATGATGATGATGAATGTTGACGATGCGTGAACAGTGAACACTGAATCGGGTGTCGTAGCGTCGACTGCGGGGATATAAGACTTGAAGAGACAAGCCTTTGGGTGTCGTAGCGTCGACTGCGGGGATAAGGTTGATTCGGAGATCAAAGGGTTGACGTTAGGATTCAAGGAAGGAGCGTACTCAACTTCTAAGGAGCGAACTCAACTTGTAAACTAAAATCCAACGTAATTAAAATGAAGTACAAAGGGGGCTACTTATAGCCAAAGAACTCTCCCAAAAACCCTAATGGGCTTGAGCCTAATTCTAGCTAAATGGGCAGGCCCACTCTACAAGAGTTGGCACACGCCCGAAATGGAAATGGCTGGAATAAAAATACTAAAACGGAAAACATACTAAAACTGGAAATAACTAATAATATAGAAATAACTAATAAACTGAGCTAAGTACTACTCCAGGGAGGACGCCATGGTCTTGGTTGACTCAGTCCCTTAGTGAACCATCTGATGGCTGGCCATGATGCTATCATTAATGAGGCTGAAGAGGAAGAGCTTGATGTTCCAACCGAACCAGCAAATGTCGTGGAAACGGATGAGCAGGTGAAGTGTTTTATGGAGGAATACCTCAGAGAGATAGAAGGCATGGCTCGTAGTGTACGAGCAGTTTTGATGAAAAAGAAGCAAATCCCGGCACATCTGAAGAGAAATAGTGTCTTGCAGACGGTCAACAACCAAGCCGAAAAAATTATCAACGTCAAGCTTACCTCAACAATTCATGATGAGGTGTCTGAGGAACAACCAACCCAAGACACTAAGTTCTGGGATTTAATTGTGACATGTATGGAGGAGGTTGAGAAAACACTTACTGAACAGAAGGAACACAGCGGGAATATGTTTATTCCCGGGTTTTCAGATCTCATCCATACAATCATAAAAGAGCATGATGGTAATGACGTGCAAGAAGAGGAAGTTGTCAACATGGATGTTGATGAAGAAGTTGTCGTTTCTGACAAGGCTATTGCTGGAGAAGTTGTTGGGGAAGACGTTGAGAAGGACGTTGGTAGAGGAGTGGATGTGGAAGATATTGTTGATAAGAGTAATGAGGGTAAGGACAATGACAAAGACAAAGATACAAAGCATGCAGGAAATATGGGGGTAAGTGACTCTACAAAAATATTTTGTACATGATTCTCCATGAATGACATTAAGCTTTACAGTATGATACTAATGCTTTTTCTTAATTATTGCAGATGGGTCCAGAAATCCCTAGTTTTGACTTGGGCATGTCACCAATACAAGTAAAATTTACTTTAAAATTATTGTTGAGGGTGGTGTAGATGCATGAGCCTATTTATATCGGTGTATGACTGAAAAATAATTGGTGCATGAGTAAGTGTTTATGACTATGTGCATGATAGAATATTCCCATTTTGGTGTTTCGAGGGTGGTGTAGATGCATGAGCCTATTTATATCGGTACATGACTGAAAACTGATTGGTGCATGAGTAAGTGTTATATAGTTAACAAAAATACTGTTTTTTGAAGGTGGAATTAGAACAACAATTTGAGGCTGCTGTTGTAGAGGAAGTGGTAGAGAAAGTTGTTGTAGAGGAAGTTGTTGTTGTAGAGGAAGTTGTTGACAAAGACAAGGAGGACAAGGATAACAAGGAGGACAAAGAGGCTGACAAAGAAGTTGAAGACAAGGAGGACAAGGAGAAGGAGGTTTCTGACAAGGAGGTGAGAGAGAGTGTACAACAACAGGAGGTGGATCAAGCAGGACAAGGAGATCAAGTTGCTGACAAGGAAGTTGATGGCAAGGAAGGGATTGAAGAAATTGCAACTCAAAAGCAAAAGAGTACAAGCATGGAAGATATTGTATGAGTTAATGATTATTAGTACATGAATGAATAATTATTGGTGCATCAATGAATGCTTGTTAATGAATATTTGTTAATAAATGTCAGTGCATGAATGAATGCTTTTTGGTGCATCTGTTAATAACTTTTTTTTGTGTATGTGTTGTAGGACAACATCACCAAGCAAAAAGTGCAAGACAATAATGTAAATAAGCAACCAAAAAAGGTATATAAAACAAGATGTTTATCTCTGAATTATTCATTGTCTAACTAAGTGTTATTCGTTTCAAACAATTTCACAATTCAAAAAACTTGTGAATGTGGGGTTTGTCAGGTGAAATTTGTGTGCAGTTCTGAGCCAAAAGGTATAGCTGATGCTACACCAGCAGAGAAAAGGAACATTTTTTCTTCTGAAAACACAATTTCACCATTTAAGGAGAGAGAGGTAAATATTTCAGAAAGAACAACACCCGATAAGAAGATCATTTACAATTGGATAACTGTTGAAGAAGGAGGGGAAAAGTAAGTACATATTTAATTATATGAATTTGGTTATAAATTTAATAACATGTAGCTAGCTAGTTCACGAATTGGTTTTTTTTTTTTTTTGTTGTAGTGAAGATGTTTTCCGAATGGCAGATACCACTCTCAAGAAAAGGGACTTGATTACACTGGCTGTAAATGCTGAAAAAGACAGTCTGTTAATTGATGCATTTACAGTCATGTTAAATGAAAATGAAACATATAGGGGTCGTATGTCACCGTTGAGATTCTTTCTACCGTCATTGACTATGGTAAGACACAACTTTACAACAATATTATGTTAATTTGTGCTCTAATTTATTAATTTCCATTTTTTGTATTCGCAGACTTTTGCTTGTGATGACACCTTATACACAATGGAGGAGAAATCTATCATATTCACAGATTCAGTGCTAGAAACATTTGCTGCTGTCAAGGGTTTTAAGAACAAAAATTACACAATTAAAAATGCTGATGTGGTAATTATCTTACACTCAGCTTTTACTGGTGCATGAGTATGTTCATCAAACTACATGAGGTTTTTATTATTGGTGCATGAGTTAGTATGTTAAAGTTCATGAGTGATCGTGTGATTGTATGTTGGTGCATGAGACAGTGTTTTGTATGTTGGTGCATGAGACAGTGCTCAAAAGTGCATGGGGTTTGTTTGTAGGTGCATGGAGTATTGTTTGTTGGTGCATGAGGTTTTTTATTATTGGTGCATGAGTTAGTATTAGTGATTTTGTGGTTGTATGTTGGTGCATGAGACAGTGTTTGTATGTTGGTGCATGAGACAATGCTCCAAAGTGCATGGACCAATGCTTTCAGGTGCATGAAGTATTGTTTGTAGAGTGCATGAACTACTGTTTCTGGGTGAATCAGTGATTACATTTGAAGGAATAGTTGTTGGTGCATGAGGGGTTGGATGTATGTGCATGAAAACTGCATTAGTGTGCATGGGTAAGTCCATGTTGTTATTAGATACTTACAATCTATTTTTCTTTTACTTGTACAGTTCTTTTACCCAATTATTAGCCAAGGGCATTACTATTTGATTGCAATAAATGTCAAGAACCCCAGTTTCCATATCATAGACAACTCATCAAGTGGGAGCGATGACAAGTATGGAAAAGTACCATCTACTCTGGTGAGTAAACATTGAGTATAATGATTTTTATAAAAATTAAATGTTTTGATATACACAAATGTTATAGAATTTAACCGCTTTATTTGTGCAGAGACATTTGATGGTCAGTTTCTTATTGAATCATGATATGGAAGCCAAAGCTAAAACAATTGAAGACATTGCAAATGTCCCATGTGAAAGGCTGTAAATGAAATGGAGGGATGGGAAAAACAAAGTTGACTGTGGGGTCTTTCTACTAAGACATATGGAGACATATATGGGCAATGGACTCTCAAGCTGGAATCCTAAACTGAATACGGGAGACAAACGCCAGTTGGCAAAGCTTAGGATCAAGTATTGCTACGCCCTCCTAACCAACGAGTTTAATGAAAAGAAGGCCAGAGTTGAAGAAATTATTCAAGAGAAGAAAGCTAGAAATGTAGCAGCTGTGCGTGGTCGTGGGCGTGGGAAAAAGAATGTTTCAATGTAATTTTGACTAATCTAGTGAACAGTTTAGGTAATGGTTGTAGGAATTTAGGTAATCTAGCAGATGTTTTCAAGAAACAGTAGGTGTATTTGTAAGTATCAGGTCATCTATCGGACAGTACACATTTGAATAGTATATGAATGTTTCTCATTGAAAGATCAATGCTCATTCAAGCTTTGCAACAAACTGCATGAGTTGAATTGTAAAAAGTGCATGACTTAATATTTGTTTCAACATGAACAGAATCAGTGATTTTGTAATGGTGCATGGGTAATTTGTGGAAAGTGCATGAGTTATTATATGTTGGTGCATGACTTAATATCTATTTGAACATGGAACAGAATTAGTGAGTCCGTATTGGTGCATGGCGAGTATGTGGAAAGTGCATGAGTTATTATGTGTTGGTGCATGACTCAGTATGTGTTGGTGCATGACTTGTTATGTGTTGGTGCCTGAGTTATTATGTGTCGGAACAGAATAATGATTTTGGTGAATGAGTAGTATGTCGAAAGTGCATGAGTCATCGTTAGTTGGTGCATGACTAAATATGTAAAAGTGCATGAATTAATTAATGTTATAACAGAACTAAACAGCCAGGGCTAATTACAAAAAACACCATAAACTACAACATAAACTACACCAAAAACAAACCATTGATGTTGTACTAGAATTACAAAGTCAAGGCTTTTACAAAAACACCATAAGCTACCCCCAAACAAACCTTTGTTGGTGCATGAGTTGATATGTAAAAGTGCATGAGTCACTGTATTTTGGTGCATGAGTGAGTATACATAAGTACATTTCTTAATATTGAGGACAATATCTGAATACCTAATTTACAGAAAAGAGAAATAAAAGTGCATGAGTCACTATATTTTGGTGCATGATTAAGTTCATAAGTTCATTTCTTAATATTTGAATACCTAATTAACAGAAAAGAGAAATAACAGTGCATGAGTCACTGTATTTTGGTGCATGAGTAAGTATGCATAAGTGCATTCCCTACTATCTGAATACATATAAAATTTGAAACACCTAATTAACATATTGAGCACAAGTCGTGATGTTGTGTCCCGACCTTTTACAAAGAGTACATAATCTTGTCTTCTTCTTGGAATTTTCGATTCCAACCTCTTGGCTGGTTCTAATGCGCATCTTCCTGAACTTGTTCTTTGCCATTTCCGGAGGGTGGACATTCACTTGATCCGGTAACGGGCCTACAAATTTCTTAACCTTATAGTTGTTGGCTGATGTTGAGGCAGACGGATCAACTACTTGTGACCTTGTGAGTACAGCCTTTTGTTCCTTTAAAATAGCTAAAAACTCTTTCAATTTGTCCATATCATCACCAAAAATGTCGACACAAGAGTACATTTATGTCATCACTTCAGCCAACAGCCTCTTCTTTTCATCAATTTGAACACTCGCATCATAAACTGCACCATCCACTTCAAAAATTGGTTGTAGAATCGCTTGCTTCGTCCAGCGAGTGTTGATGAGGGTAGGAGGTAAGACAGTTGCATGAGTATTCTTCAAAGCAAAGAAAATATGTCGGCAGGGAAAGCCCATAGTGAGGAAATTATTGCAAGAACAATGATACTAATTACTTGCAACAACTTTCTGAATAGCACAGATTCTGCCAAATTCGTCTTCAACCCTAAAGTGATGGATATCGGCATCTTTTTTCAGTTCATCAAGGCTGCAATGATACGTGTCACTAACAAACACCTCCTGGACATCATAAAATGCGTTGATAGTGTAAATAGCTGCTAGGTTCTTTTCAAACTGGTAAGGTGTCTTCATCCGTGGAGTGCAGGTAGCGGAATCCATATCACACTTTTTCTAATTATGCCGCTGCGATTCAATTGCACTGCTATACTGCATCATGAACACTACTAGGCTTGATTGAGACCCTATGAAATTTCCAAAAAAACAGCTTTTGACTCTCAGACCTTGATGTCGTCTTCAATAAGGACGACATTCTCACATCATGAAAAAATACAGGGATCCAATAACGTCGTAGCTCAAACATTACTCCTAGCCACTCATGCCCTTGGAAACCAAATTCTTCAAGAACCGAGAACCACTCATTTTCAAACTCAATTGGAGTGAGTTCGACACTCCAAACAATCTTCTTGAACTTATTTTGGAACGAATCAATGATAGAAGGATTTGTATTTGGAGGGAACTTAACCTTGTTAGCAACCTTCATCATTATATGCCACATGCACAACCGGTGGACAGAATGAGTAAACACTCGTTCAACAACAGCCTTGACAGATGCAGCTTGATCAGTTATAATGACATGAGGTTCATGGCCCATCGCCTTCTTGAAATTCTCAAATAACCACACATAAGAGTCAATGTCTTCATGCAAAAGCAAAGCAGCAGCAAATGTAATAGACCTCTTATGATTGTCCACTCCAGTAAATGGTATGAACACCATATTATATCTACAATATGGGGTGCAAGAGTTTGAGCATGTTAGTGCATGAATGATTCGGTAAAGGTGCATGAAGCACCATGTATAGGTGCATGAGCTGATGAGCGTAGGTGCATGAGTTACCCATTATAAATGCATGAGCTGATGAGCATAGGTGCATGAGTTACTTAGGGTACATGGGAAAATCATTTGATCATACATAAATCAGATTACATAAGTAAATGAATGAAAATAAAATTACCTAATCAACTGGTATGTAGCATCAGTTGACACTACATCACCAAAATAAGAGAAACTCTTCCGATTGATAGGATCACACCAAAACAAACGGCATAGCTGGCCCTCCTTGTTTACATCATAATCAAAATAATATGCATTACAACATTCTTTCTTCTTCAAAAAGTCATTGATGACCATTTGAGCATCACTGCCTTTCATGTATGAGTTCAAACCCCTCATAAAGTTCTTGAAGTCAACAACAGTGGCGCCTACGTTAGCATATGAACCCACTAGATTCTTGTACACTTTGTAACTCTTAGTGACACCAATGTTGGATTTAATACAGTTCATCATAATTTCTTGATGAAATGGAGTCACTTGCTTGTTCCCTTTTGAGAAAACCATATGAGACAGCTCCAACATAGCATGTGTATGACCATACTCCAATTTTGTAACACGGCAACCATCATTACCTTCGTACTTGAGCCAACACTTAGCTTCACAGCCACATCTATTAGATATTCTCCTCCTTTTCACAACATCTCCATCTGTCGGGACAGCTTGGTTGAACTCGGAATATGGAGAGACAACTTTGTATCCTTCTCTGTTACAACAAAGGTGCTTCCAAATAACAGTCGGCGGTACATCCTTGTTTTTCTT
Organism: Rheum nobile; assembly: GCA_027886185.1. NCBI lineage: Eukaryota > Viridiplantae > Streptophyta > Magnoliopsida > Caryophyllales > Polygonaceae > Rheum > Rheum nobile. The sequence goes on along the minus strand of WOAB01000527.1, from coordinate 1,573,977 downwards.
GGTAGAACAAACACGAACAGTAAAATCACATGCCGCTGCATAGGCTTCGTAAAAGGCAATAGCGTCGTTAAGAGTCAGGAAAAGCTGCCCAAGATACAGCTTCAATGAATCATTGCACTCCGGAATAATATATTCAGTGGTAATGCCTGGGGAAACAGATATAACATTATGCTTCATTTTATGCTCATCTCCTGACAAAAGAAAGAGTGGAATTAATAATAGAGTATGAGCTAATAAGTGCATGGCCCTATACATAAACGTGCATGAAAGAGTGAATAAAGGTGCATGACAGGCGAAAAGAAAGTGCATGAGCTTATAAGTGGACTGCTGACTCAAAGAAAGTGCATAAACGTGCATGAAAGAGTGAATAAAGGTGCATGACTGACGGAAAGAAAGTGCATGAGCTTATAAGTGGACTGCTGACTCAAAGAAAGTGCATGACCATGTCGACTAAGAACGACAAATTCAAGCACATACATAAAATTGCAATACATAGATCTTAATTGCAATACCTAAAATTCAAAACTGACAAATTCAACCAAGCACATACCTAAATCCCCAAAAACAGAGAAATTCTGCTGAAACACACATACATAAATGCCTAAATACCTAAACAACAAACAAATCAACAACAAATTACAGATCTGTACCTGAATCAGTAGAAGGAGTAACCATGTCGACTAAGAACGACGAGACTAAAACGAAAACAGCAAGAAGAAAATAAAGCACACCGGCGGCAAGACGGAAACGATCGACCGATGAAACGAGCAAACGGATTAGTTTTATCACGAAGAAGGATGGATTACCACGAAGGAGGATGGATTACAAGTAAAAACGAACCAGCAAGCAACCTGGAATCTGGTTTTTTGGAGCGAGCGAAGAGAAGGAACGGCTGAGAACAGTGAAAATTCGAAGGAAAATGGAAAAGGAAAAGAGAAGGAACGGCTGAGATTAGATGGAGAGGGAAAAGAACGAACGGCTGTGAAGCATCCTCATTCCTATCCTAACACCCTATCCTCACGTGATCTTTTTCAGAAACAATATGTCTCTCTCATAAAGAGACCTTACTTCTTCTTTAACTATTAAATCAACCACATATGCCTAAAAAACAAAGTAATCTCAAACACGAGACCCACCACACCCATGCAATAAAGTTTAGTAGAACTGAAAAGAAATAGAAAATGAGATATGAACAGGAGAGTTAAAGGTACTCTAAATTAAGGAGTTTTTGCAGGGAACCACCCGTTATATGTCACTTTCGGCACTAAATCATCCGGATTTAACCTATTGATTTTAAACCACCCAAAAGTGACACTTTTGTTACATTCGACCACCCATGGACGGATTCCGTTAAAATTTCCGTCCAAATGTGTGAAAAGACTATTTTGCCCCTTGGTTTTTTGTGAAATTACAGGAATAGTTTTGGGAAAATTGCAATCTGGCCCTCTAGTTTTTGGTTTGTGGCAGAATAGTCCTCAAACAAATTTTCATAATTACAAAAATTGCCCAAACTTATTATTTTTAATATTCTGAGTTGATAGTATATTTTAACCCCAAATTAAAGTGTAAAAAAATTAACTTAGGTTAAAATAGGTCTCATTTGACCCAATATTTATAGAGTTTTTTATTTATAGAAATTTTTTTCTCCCTTCACACTTCACTATATCACCCAAATTTTAAACTTCAAAAATAATGTTTTACAAAAAAAATCTTTATAAATAAAAAGTCTTTATAAATAGGTATATTAAACAAATCCAAAATAATTTAAATAAGTGGAGTTTTCTATGATTTACCCTTAATCAAATAAATGTTACGGTAAAAAGCCTTAGTAAGTTCTCGGGACTTAGTTATTTAAGAATCTGCGTTAGTATCTTATTCACTCTTCCCCTAGTTGTCGGTTGTCCAAGCTTTTTATTTTGATTTGTTTATTTTTTTTTTATCTATTTTCTTGATTTCTCAATTTATCAGATATGTCTATATTTCGAATTATTAATTTTATCTTAATAAAAAAACATAAAATATAAATGGTACGGTAAACTACATTTTTGGGACGTCAAGTCAATGTGTTTGGTCTCTCCAAAGCCATCGAAGGGTAAACAAAACTCCTGTCAGAGAGCAAACATGGTCCCTCCTTTCAAGGTAACTGGCAAAGATCAGATTCAAGATTTCCCTATTTATTACATTCATTAATAAAAGAAAAACAGTACAATTATTTCCTTCTTTTTCAATTTCTAATTACATATAAAAATAATAAGACACTCATTGAAAAAATATAAAATATAAAGAATGATGTGGACAGAGGCAGAAAAGTTAATGTGCCACCCACATGGGTGTTGGTGGATGGGCCTCACACTGGACCAGCCCACTATCATTTATATTTATTATTATAAAATATTTCAAGAAAATAATAATAAATAAATATTTCATAATAAGTGTAATTTTAGTATACTGAATTACAAGGTATGTTCTTAAAAATTGTATATATTAATATTTTTTTAATAATTTTTTTATTTATTGGTAAAAATGAGATTGACAATTATTATTAATCACAAAATGAAGTATAACTAGTGTAGAACCCGTACCTTGTACGGGTAAATCTAATTTGAGAAAATCAAAAAAAAATTATAATTGAATTAAATTAATGTTATATCAAAATATTATTTTAGAAAAATATAGTTATCGCTTGATCATTGGAAATAATATGCTATGATATATAAGAATTTATGTAGACTCATTTAGAGAATAATTAATATAGAAATATTATAATGATTATTAATCTAAAAATCTCGATAAAATTATTCCTGATTTACAAAATTATTTATACATGGGATATATAATAGATGGTCCTTTAAACAATTTAAACATATTTCAAACAAATAATTAATGTGTGGTTCATTGACAAAAACTATTAGATTAGTAATTATATCTTTTGAATAAGAAAGCCAAAAATATTCTTAATATGTATAAGTGTATAACTCATGTTTGGATTATAATAGTCAAAATTTTAAAGAAAAAATAAAATTGATAAAATCGTGAACATGATCCTCTTTATGTTGAATATTAAGTATTATAATAAAATATTTAAAAAAATTATGTTTTTTTTAGTTTGATATTTGAACAATTCGTAATCAAAATTTCAAATCTTAACTACTATATTATACCTTCAAACCAAGTTTTTGGTTAAACATGGATAAAAGTCAGGTGAAGATTTTAAAATTATAAAAATTAAAATCATATATATATATATATATATATATATATAATTGATGAATAAGGCCAATGTAAATTTAAAAATATAAAAAATTGTTTTAAAATAAGATTTATGTTTTTCAAGAAAATATATATAGCTAAACAATGGGGATCCAAAATTATTGTTACACTCTCAACGATGGATAATATATTTGACCCTTATATAAAGTTAAAATATTTATATAACAATTTTATCGTATAATATAAATGTGAAAATTAATATCCAAATAAAAGAAAATGTTTATATTAGATCAAAGGTACTATTCATACAAAAATTTTGAGTTATTTGATGAAATTTTGAAGATTTTTATAGTATAAATTTAGTTAATTTAAGGAAAAAGGTAAACTAAAAATAGGATTAATCGCAAAACAACACGTAAGCAAAGTTGATCCATGATTGTATTAGTGTCTCAAAGGGGATATGAGATCAAACGAAGGGAAACAAATAATTTTGATATTTTAATTTTTTGGTAAAATAATTATATGAAATAATTCAACAAAATATATATAAAAAATCATTACAAATCAACCAGATAAATCAAATCTTTTTAGTTTTTTCTAATTATATAATGGACCCATCTAAGTTTTAAAATTTTGATTTTAATTTATATCCTTACTTCTAGAAAATGATAATTAAAAAGTTATTTGAATAATTAATTAATCAGTAGTGGCTGATTTATGTAGGTGTAAAGTTATCTCAAATTCAAATACTTTATAAATTTGTATACGTACTACATTTAATTTACTTTTGATAATGTGTATAATCATATGAAATTGAAAGTTTGTTACAAAAAAGATTTACCTGGATTTTTTAGTTAAACTTTTTGTTTGATTTAACAAAATTGTATTGGTAATTTATATTTGATATTTCGCAATTTGTTAGTGATATTTTCTTGGTGATTAACAAACTCAATTTAAATTTTTAAAACTGAAAATTACATTTAGCAAAATGATAAGTAATAAGCCCATAGAAACATTGTAAAATCGAAAAATGGAGACCATGTATTTTTTATAAAAAATTATAATCAAATAAAAATTGTTGAATAGGAAGTACAATATACCAAATTCGTTAAAAATGTGATATGATATAATTGTTGTTAAGATGAGTTGTTAAAATTTATATAATCTTGAGATATTGATGTATAATTTCACTAAATTTATGGACCATATAACTGTTGTATTATATTATTACTCTAAATTCCTTTGCTTCAAATTTTATAAAAAGTTGTATTATATATTTTTGATATAATTGTTGTTAAGATGAGTTGTTAAAATTGAAAGGTTTAGAAGAAAATCTCAAGATTATATAAACTAATTTTGTTAAGATACATTAGTTTGAAATTTTACTAAATTGTTAATAAAATATGTATGTGTAATAATATAATATAGTGGGTTGAATTATAAAAGCACTGTATTGTGAGTTGAAAATTATATATATTGTATGATTTTGGCCCATAAATTTATATATGTCAGATTATATATGCAAAGTCATGAAAATAATATTACTAATTACATAAATGAATATAAGATGTATTTTATATATACGTTTCGTAGGAATTCTATCATATATTAGTTTGACATATATAAGCTTATTTTTTTGCAATTTGTAGAAATCAAAATTTATAAAAAAATTGTATAAGCATTCAACAAAGTTGTATATAGTTTTAATATATATATGAAGCTAGGTGTGATTAGATAATGTGATTCAAATTAAAATATAATGTTAAGAAAAAAAGTGCATTAATAACAAAATGATACGTGGGATTTGTAAGGCCAAAAGTATTATGGTGGCTCGAAATTCAATAGCTTTAAAAAAAATAAAAATATATAGGCCACAAAATTTATTCGGGTCATTTTACTCTAAATGGGCCATAAATTTGTATGTGTAGTAATATAATATAGTGAGCTTGATTATAAAAGCACATGTACTATGAGTTGAAAATTGTATATATTGTATGATTTTGATTTTTGGCCCATAAATTTATATAGGTCAAATTATATATGCAAACGCATGAAAATAATATTACTAATTACATAAATGAATATAAGATGTATTTTATATATAAGTTTAGTAAGAAATCTATCATATATTACTTTGACATATATTATAAGCTTATTGTATGTGTAATTTATAGAAATCAAATTTTATAAAAAAAGTTATATATAATTTTTATATATTTGAAGTTAGTTGTGATTAGATATTGTGATTTAAAATTTTAAATATTTAAAGTTAGTTGTGATTAGATATTGTGATTTAAATTAAAATATAATGTTAATGAAAAAAGTGGATTAACCACAAATTAACACCTAGGATTTGTGGGGCCGGAATCAATATGGTGGCTTTAAATTCATTTGTTTTAATATATAGAATTAAATTCGGGTAAAACGATGTATTACGATCAAACGGAAATACTAATAACACCCGTTAGATCAAATAAAATTGATGATCTTGATTGTTAGATTTTTGGGTACATTTTAAAAAGAATTCCACTGGAACACGTAATTGATTCTCTTCCTTTTTTTACGGGATTTCCCCCCTCTCAGATTTTATTCACTCCCTCTCGTCTTCCCCTTCAATTCTTTTGGAGACCTCAGCAATTTCACCCAATTTCACCGTGTTAGTTGCCTTTGATTACCAATTAATCGATCACGAAAATTTGATTTTGGGTTGTCTAAATAGTTCTTGAAGTTGGGTTTTGCTACTCCTCCATGGAAGGATACTAGATTTGTTGAGGTTCGTGTGTTTCTTGGGTTTTGGAAGATTTTTATGGGTATCATTTAGCAGGTGGTGTTATTGAATTGATGAGAATTGTTTGCAGCAACTTTGATTTTAATTACTAAAAAAGAGGCGTGTTTCTTTCCATGGAGTATTATTTGTAGGTTTCTAATTAAGGCAACACATTCTCAACATAAATTTGATTGCTTGGTTAAGCGGGGCATCATTTCCCAGAAGAATTCGTCTTCGCCGATGGTGATTCTTTCGTCTATAAGCTTGGCGTCTTGACCTTGGGGATTCTTTCGTCTTCAATCTCTATTTATTACTTCGTCTTCCTCTTTAATTATGTTATCCCATTCAATTTTAAGATTTAGATAAATCTGCATGTTTTGTGAAATAACAGAAAAACATACATGCTTTTGTTCGTCACTCTATGTATATTTGATTCATGTTCCCTTTCACAAAATTAGTTTTTTATTTGTTCAATATTTTTCATTTCGCTAGATATTTAATTTAGGGTTTATGATTATCGTCTTCAAACTCTCCAAATTCGCCAGGACTTTGATTTTGATTTTAGGACTTGGTTTTTTGTTAGAGTTGATTGATATTCACACTGATTAACAGTGATATTCAATATATTGAGTGATGATATTTGTGTAATTAGGTGGTGATATTGATGTAATTAGGCAGTGATCGATATTCATGAATTGAGTAGTGATATTCGTGTAATTAGGAGATATTATTTATTAATTATGTGGTGACCAATATTCATGATTTCAGTGGTGATATTCATGTAATCGAGTGCGGTATTCATGTAACTGAATGTAATATTCATGTAACTGATATTCATATAATTGTGTGTGATATTCATAATATCAATTGTTGATATTCAAGTTTTAAGTGGTAATATTCATGTCTTTAAGAAATTAAATATTCACATATTAAACAAAAATATTCATACAAACATGAATGATATTCAAGAAACAAATATAGATCTACGAATTTGTAGAGCACCATGACGCACTTGATCGATATTCATAAAAGAATGATTGATATTCATGAACGCTGCAAAAATCATTGATTGATATTCATAAACTCATAATCGATATTCATCAATGTTGTAAAAATTGTTGAACGATGAAAATGAAATTGCACTGTTTCTGGAGAAAGGTGTGATTATGGAGTTTTTTTTTTGCTTCCATTCAAGTGGATATACAAGAAGATAAACTCCACGAAGGGAAATAATTGAGGAGAAGATTTAGTTTTCTCTCTCCTCCAATTTTATCATTTTTTAGATTTTCCTAATTAAGATATTCTATAACTACCTAATTTGCAGTCCTATTTTTATGTGAACACCCACACCATATCTCCAAAAATTTCTTAATCCAACCCTCTATCATCTCTCATCCAACGTTTCATATTTATACTTCCGTTTTACCATAACAATCGTTTTACCTGAACACACCTCTTAATATATATATATATATATATATATATATATATATATATATATATATATATATATATATTTTACTCAAATGTCACCAACATGCAGTGTGAGCCCATGTGACCAAGAGTGCACCATGCTTGGCTCCTCTGATTTTCCTTTCTCATTATTCTCAAAGAATTTTGTATTTTTTTATCTCCTCCATGAATGGAATAAAAAAGGACAAAATTGCCCCACCCACTTGCTCCATATTTGCACCCAAGTTACAAAAAGTTATTCCATTTCTTCTGTCCAAGACCCCACAATACAAAGTAAATAGTACTCTATATCTTTGTAGCAAAAATTGAAGCCAACAAATTATATAATTGGCTTTAAACCTCTTCAAATTCTTGAATTGATATCACAAACTCAATTGTTGATGGTTCTTGTATTATCAAGGATATGAGGAACAAACAAATAGTTAAAAAAGGAAATAGTACGAGAGAAAAGGGAGAGATTTTGAAATATGAATCTCCTTTACTTTTTCTTTCTTCCTTTTTTCATCATATGCTTTCTTTTCTGCTTCCACTATTTTACTTTTGTTCCATACAAATCATTCTCTACTAAAGAGGGTCCAAAGTTGCTGTTGATGATGATGATGTCTTCCTTCCTTTTGTATAAATAAACATCAATCAACAACTACTACTGAAAACTTAAAATTGGGGCACATTTAATACTCAAACCCTAATCATAATTTCCAAAAAAAAACATTTAATTTCCTATCCTTTTATTTTTACTTTGCTGAATTGAGAACTTCTGATGATGATCATGAGATGCATTCTGTAACTCCACACTCCTTCCCTTTCTTTTCACCTTCTTGGGGGGCTTCAATTTCTCTCTACATTGTTGATTTACACAAGAAGCAACTGCAGCAGCTTCTCCTCTGTTCTTTAACTTTGATTTCCTGTTCCTTTCTGCTGTGTAAAAAAAGATTGCTGCTTTTTTTTTTCCTACCAAGAAAGGTCTAAAAACACCACAAAAAAAACTAGGGTTTGTTTGTTTGGTTGTCCTTCAAAAGAGCCAGGCCCATAAATGATGAATGTGTTAAAGGGTGCAGGAGGGAAGAAAAATTACATAGTGATTTCCTTTTCTTTCTTTCTTTTTTACTGCTGTATTTAATTAGGTGTGGTCCAACTTCAACTACATAATCAGAGGTGAAAAAGATGGCACAACAAAGTAAAGGGGGCCAAGGGTAGAGGCATACTAATAAATGGCTGACTTTTACCCCCTCCCCTCTTTTTTTTTTTTTTACTGCTCATCTTTTTTTCACCCTTTCTTTAATGTATGCAATTTTTTTTGTATGGTACTACTAGAACTAGTATAATGTGGATGGATGGTGGTGGGCTGTATTTGTGGTGGTGGTTTTGTCTACAAGAAGATGTTTGGCTGGTTGTAGGATATTGGTTTTCTTAGGTGTGCTTTTGCAATCAACCTGCAAGATTCCAAGAACAAAGGCAACAAAAACATCCAACTCAACCAACAATAATGATGGCGACGAAACCCGATCGAAAAAACGCATCCAATACGAAACGAAACAAATTTACCTTAAAATCACGCGAGCTTTGTAGCCCGTGAACGAGGCCGTCTACACGGCCTACATTCCGATGGCGCCGGGCCCAGTCGAAAACCTGCAACGAATGTCGAACTTAATTCATCGAGAGAGCGTTTTACGTTTTAACTCTTCCCTACGAAACCCGACTCACCTGGGCATTTGGAAGTAGCATGATTTGAAGGGCGATAGGTCGAGCGAAGAGGTGAAGGCGGTGAGGCGTTCGGTGTTACCTTTGGTGGGTGAGGCAAAGGGACTATCAGGGAGATTGTGCTCCAAGCTGCACATTGTTCGAACGCGAACCGAAGTAAACACATTAGACAACAATTCCAAAAGCCACAAACAAAGATATCCTTCCTATAATGAAAGTTATTGCCTTTGCCTAAATTAGAACATCAAATAAGGTGAAACAAATTAAATTTATTACCTTTCTTGTAAGCTGATGTCTTCTTCAGTACTCAGAGGACTCTCTTTGCCATTATTACTCTCATTACCTGACCCTACTTTCTCTCCATCATCAATTTCATTCACAACCTGCTGAGAAAGCTGGATCTCACTAGCAGCAGCAGCAACTGGTGAGGATCCATTTTCTGATACAAAAACAATAATAACAACTTTGTCAAGATCATTGACCAAGTATAAGATTCTCTCGACATTTTCGGGTATGGGTGCGTACATCTCGACCCATATAAGATCAAGATTAGATTAAGAAAGTAACCTTGAGTTCGATCCGGGCTTAAGCGGTCGGAGACGTTAAGAGGATGGTTGAAGGTTGGTGTGTAAGTGGGAGACGGAAACGGGGCCGCCCCAGTCGACAGCGCACGGTGGTGGTGGTGGCTTCTCTTAATATCCAGTTGAAGACCCATTAATCTTCTACTCTGAAGCTCCAAAGCTTGTTGAAAATCAGTCTGTTGCTCCTCCAACTTCCTTCTCCATAGCAGATCTTGGGTGTTATTGTACATCATTCTTGACCCTAAAACAAACATCATAACATAATTTGGCTTCAAATAATGCAATTTCCACAAGTTTCAATATTTTTTTTAAATGGTTAAATTTGCTTACCAAGCTGGTTGTCAAAAGGGTCTCTAGAGTGATCAAGACCAGTAGGAGAATTACAAGCAGAAAACTCTCCTCTCTCCATTTGTTGCAGCTGCTGCTTCCTGAAATGACAATTCCACCAAAACAACACAAAGATTAAATCTTTTGATTGTAGGGAGGAAAGAACATAAAGTGAGGTTTGAATTGTGAACCTGAACTTGTCAGGGACTTTGCCCTTTTCCTTGTAAGGCTTAACAAGAACCCTAGCATCACAAACAAAATGAGGGTTGCCCTTGGCAAGTATAATCTTCACAGTCTCAGTGTAAACAAAGGTTACAAATCCAAACATCCTCTTTTGCTGATAAGGTATCCTCACATCTTGAACTGGCCCATAGATGCTATAGACAAACAAACAAAGAAAACTAAGTTCAGACACCATAAGATCTGATCAGTCAGAGAGAGAGATAGGAGGAAGATGAAGACCTGAAATAGTTGGAAACATCTTCTTCTTTGAAGGTGCTATCAGCTGGGAAGGTCAAGTAGATCTGCCTTGAACCAGGGTTAGAGTCACCATTGATCAAGAACTCACTTCTGCTTAGCCTTGATCTGCTGAACTTGTGCATGTCTTCACCCATCATAAGTGCAGCTGCAGCTGCAGCAGCTCTGCTAAAAAATGGCACAACAAACAACAAAATTAGTAAAAAAGATTGAACCTTTTTTCAAGTTTTCACCACCAAAGATTGAGTCTTTAATAATTTGGTACCTCTGGGACTCATTCTGTTGCTGAACAAGGAAGTTCAAGCACTTGTTCCCAGAGAAAGGGAAGGAGTTGGAAGCAGCCATGAGCTGAGAAGCAGCCACAAGCTTCTGGTGTTGCATTGACTTGGATCTGAGCAGCTCATGGGCCTGCTCCATCATCTCAATCTTGCTGGGGGAGCCCACCAAGGAAGCAACCGAAACCGAGCCCGAACCCGAACCGGAATCCGAATCCCCAACAAGCCCACCACCACCACCACCATGCAAGAACCTGCAGCTGCTCCCATTCTTGCAGTACCCTCTTGCATAGTATAGGCAAGGCTTCCACCCAAGTGATCCAGTGACATCATCCCCTAGTCCAAGGCTGACGTCACTCACTGAGCAGCTCCTCCTGTGGGGCCCCCAATTGGCTCCAGAGCTGTAAGGGAAGAGCAAAGGGTTGTTGTTGTTGTGGTTGTCTGGGTCATTCAAGAAGCTGAGCTGTTCTTGGAGCTGAATCTCATCAATGAGGTCAGATGAGGGTTGCAAGCAGTTTGTTGCAGAGGAGGAATTAGGGCTGATTAGCTCATCTGGGCTATGGAAATCAGGGAAAACAGAGGGTCCCCATGAGGGAGATGAAACAGAGGAAGGGCTAGCAAGGCTTGAAACACACAAAGAAGAAGGAATCTTGAGGCCATTAGGCTTGAAAACTGAGTTTTGTCTTGAGAATGAAAGTGGGTTGTGGCTGGTGGTGGTGCTGGTGGTTGTGGTTGTGGCGGCGGTTGCAGAGAGAAAAGGGGAGGGAGAAGGAGGAGTTGAGGGTGTGGAGGGAGTGTTTGGGGAGATACCCAATTCTTGTCTGGCCTTGAAAATCACAGAGTGAAGGAGACTTTCTGGTCCAAATGCAAGCCTAATCATTTCCTTCTCCCCATGATCTTGTATGAGCAAGAGCCCCATGATTTTGGAGGCATTTTCAGGATCCAAATGTTGGATCCTTGAGAAAACTATCTTGGTTGCTTCATAGGGATCCATTGTTGTTGTTCCCACTTTCAAAAACCCACCAGAGAAATTTGGGCAAAAATTAAAGATCACTACTTTGTCAAGTAAAAGGAATGTGATTGAGCAAGAAAGCTCAACCCAAACAAGGCCTTAGCTTTCCTCCACCTACTACCCAAACCAAGCTTTTATTTTGATGAGTTTAGAGAATACTACTCATCTCATCACTGACTCCTGATTCCTGCAAAGATGAAGAAAAAAATTAAAAATTTTGAAAATTCGTATTGATTTAGGAAAGAAAAGATGGAGCCTAAGAAAAGCAAAAGAGAGAAACCCACCAAAAAGAAAGTGAAAGGAAGAGAAAAGTCAAGCTTTAGGAAGGAGTATTCTCGTGGGGGTGAAAAAGAAAAGGAAGATGGGGTAGCTAATACCAAAGTGGTATTAATTCCTCCTTTCTTCAAAGCATAAAAACAAGAGTAACAAAAGATGGAAAGATAAGCATGAAATCCAAAAGGAAAAGTTATTGCACAACAGCATAAACCCACCACTTCTTTCTTTCTTTCTTTTTCCCTCCCCCTCACTAAATTTCTCACCCAACATTCATTTTTTTCAGGAATTACCCAAAAAATCTTACCAATTTTGATGCTAAAAAAACCCTGTTTCTGGGTCTATCACCACAAGAATAGTAAATTTTAAAATTTTGACAGAAAAAAAACTTTATCCTCACCTGAGGTGTGTTGCAGAGCCACTGCAGCTGCTTAACAGAGGAACAAAACCCATGAAAATGGAAGTTGTGTTTGCTGTTGCTGAGGTCACTTGAAGAAGATCAAGAAACAGAGCAACTTCAACAGAGTGTTTCTATTTCTGGGCTGCTGTGGAAATCGGAAAACAGAGTGTGTTTGAAAGTGAAAGAGAGGAGGAAGATGAATTGAGTGGATCCAGATCTGCTTCAATATAAGCGCACGTTCCCTCTGCTCTTCCTCTCTGACACTCTTTTACTCTGCCCCTAATTTAGTACCCTTATTTTCCCTTTTTTGGTTTATTCATGTTTTTCTTTTCTTTCCTTACTCGCTCACCTCGCGCGTTGTTCTCACGCGCGATCCGCCTTCTTCTTGGTGTACGAGTGCCGGGGAGCGCGTGTAAATAGAGGCGAGTGGGTCAAATGCTTCTTCAGTACCAGCGAGGGCCCACCTCCCACACCCTCCTCTCCCGCTCTATTAAAATAATGTGAACAAACATTTTGGTTTTCAAATTAATTTACTCCAGTAGTATAAAATAAATATTAAACTTTGAGAGTCGTGTACACGGTACACCTCATGAAATAAATTTACCGTTTTTTCTACGTTAAGAGGTTAAATTTAAAAAATATTTTTAAAGTAAAATAAGTGAATTTTTAGAAAAAAAGTTAAGCTAATAAATAAAAATGACTTTTGCTAAATATGAAATTCTTAGGAAAAATTCATAAATTTAAACAAAAATGTGATGTTAGTCTTTAAATTTTATTTTGACAAAAAAAAGTCTTTAAATTTTATTAAATATAATTGTTATTTTAAATTTTTATATAATAACTTAGTAATTTACGATATTTTATATTGAAAAATATAAAAATATTATTTTTTATTAATTGGTGATAGTTTATAAATTTAAAAAATTTAAAATTATGATAATAATAAATTTTGAATAATTATGTAAAAATATAAAATGATAATATTTGTAAACAGAGTTCATAATATATTTAAATGAATATGGCCATTGGATATTTAACTTATTATTTCAGACCTAGAGTGTAGTTTTTGTTAAATTTAATCGATATGTTTGATATAATGTTAACTATCAATTAGTATATAGTTTTATGGATAGATCATATTCACAAAATCAGTTTGTAATTAATTAAATTTAATCAGTTTATATTTAACTTACTTGTACGTGAGATAAGTTTCGAAAATCTAATTATAGAACTTCTTTCTATCTCTACGAAATACTTCATAGTTATAATTTAATAAATATTTATTTCATTTTTAACCAATTAATAAGTAAATAATTATTTAAAAAAAATATCAATATAAAATATTTCATAACTAATCAATAAATCATTATCTTAAATTTATATATAACAAACAGTTTTTTAATAAAAATTAAAAACTAAAATAACACTTATTATTTAATGAGAGAGTAGGAGTCTTTGTGATCTTCTAATTGCTTCTCGATCTGTCAGTTGTCACAATATATGATTAAGTTAATAGTATATATTATATATTTTGTTAGTGATAGAGTGTATATATTGTCACAGAGTTGAGAATATATTTAAATGAATAGCGTTTATATTAATTGAGTTGAAAATTGGCCTTAATCAGTCTGCACTCAACTTATAAATTAGATCACGTACGCAACTTTATGATAGTTCAAAAGTATGATTTGGATAACAATGAGTTTAGTATGACACCTTATGATAATTTAAAATTTTATAGTTTAGATTAAATAAATTAACCTATTGGTTTTGGGGTTATGAGTTATGACGTAGATGATGCTCGACTCTAACAATATTTTTGAACTGGACTAGCAATATTGTATATTTCTAGGTTTATGTCATTTCATAATTCATATTCATGTTTCCATATTTGTTAATTCATGTTATTTTAATTTTTTAGGGTTCTATCATTCGTATATGATTTTAGATTTATATGTTGGATAAATATACTTTATAACTATGTTTTCAATAGCAAATTTATAGCTATAATGATTTATAAAATATAATTTTCTATCTTAGAAAATTTCAAGTATAGTAGAATAATCATGCATAAAGTTTATGTAAAATTTATAATTTTGTTATAAATTCACGACTTTAACCAATTATATGATACATTGATACTCTAAGGGGTACGTGAATTCAATTTTTTTATTTTCTAAATATACTCTATTATAACATAATTGGCTAATTCGTTTTCAAACTAAAGTAGATTTGTTTGCCTTGTAATTTTTATTTATAGATTTTTCAAATAAATATATTTCTAAGAAAAATATATCTACAAAAATATTACTTTTTTACTATATATCATGGACACCCATACCAAAGTTTAGAAACTATTATTTGAACGATATTTGGAAAGTGTTTTTCTATAAAAAAAAATGTTTAAACTCTTTCAATAAAAACATAAATTTTCAGATTAATAAAATCTAATTAACTTTTTGTAATAAGGTATTTAATCGGGACATAAATTGAAAAAACCCCGTGATGTTATGCATTTTGTAATTGGCCGATAAACCGCGCAGTCGGTTTTTTTTAGCCGTGCACTTCCTCCTGGGCGGCTCTACATGCCGCCCAGAATATCCTTCCAAAAACCCGATTTGCACATGGGCGGCACCTAATGCCGCCCATGCAAAACGGTTTTTTATGAACCCGAATTGTACCTGGGCGGCACATATTGCCGCCCAGATTTTTAGGTTTTTGTAGAACCCGGTTTTGTAATTTAATTTATTTATTTTAAAATTAAAATATGGTTTTCTGGAAACCGGGTTAAAACTCGGCGGCACGGTAAGCCGCCAAGTGTAAACCCAAAATTGTGGGCGGCACAGCTTCCCGCCAAAGGGCGAATTTGAAATTGAAACGTGGGCGGCACAGCTTGCCGCCCAGGGTCGTCTTCTCGGCGTTATTAAAAGCCGCCCAGGGTCGTCTTCTCCGATCGCGATTTCCAGAGTTCGAGAGCGAAAATGGATTCCGGTGGCGAATTTTCGGTTGACGACATATGGGAGTTCTTGGCGGAGGAAGAACAGACGGAAAATCAGATGGCTGCGGCAGGAGTTCTTGGCGGAGACGGCGGCGATGTACCAGAATCGACGGCCGATTCGACGTTGGCGGCGGCGGCGGACAATCTCTGTTTGACGGGGGGCAGCAGCGACGAGGCGTTGGAGGAGGCGAGGCTGGGGGAGAGGGGTGGCGACGCGGCGGAGGAGGCGGCTGAAGCAAGGGACGCGGTGGAGGAAGCGAGGCTGGCGGAGGAAGGAGGCGAAGCGGGGGCCGAGGAGGGAGGCGAGGCTGGGCTGCACAGCGTGCCGCCCACTATGGAGGAATCTGGGCCGCTCGTGGTGCCGCCCATAACCGATGTCGAGGAGGGCGATATTGGGGGTTTTTGGGCGAGGAGGGCGATATTGCGGCGGAGAATGCCTTTGACGTCGCGTGCGCGGTTGCTCATCAAGATATGTCAGACTTGGGTGAAATTCCCGTTCGCCAAAAGCGAAAATATGAACGGAGGCCAACTGAAAAGGTATGGTGTTTTTTAAATTTGTAATCGTTAAATCTAATTTATTTAATTAAATTGTTACTGCACTTGTAGATTTATATATACTTGGATTTTAGATTATTAAATCATTATCTGATAAAAAATAGTATAGGTAATAGACTCAATTATAGTGTTAAATAATATTAAATATATCATTGTAATGAAAATTTAATATATTATTTTGTTTGTAAGAAAATAATATTTGGACATATGTAAATAGGTTATAGTGGGTAAAATGAATATAGTTATATTTGTAAATTTGGTTTTTATTGTATTTAATCATTATAAAAAATAGTATAGGTAAATCGCGATAATTATACTGTAATATTAAATATGTCATTGTTATGAAAATTTTAATATATTGATTTTGTTTGTAAGAAAACAATTTTCTATATTTTTTATGCGAAAATAGGAAGTTTTGGGTAAGATCGCACGGTCCGATCGAGATAGTCGCCCTACTACTGCATCTGCTCGCAAGAGGAGGGTTGGCGGTGTATTGCAGGGCCATAGTGAGGCCGATAGTGAGGGCGCTAGTGAGGACGATGTTGGTCTCATCCGCTCAGTTGAGGACGTGATTATGGAGGACCCACCTCAGCAGTCACATCAGGAGGACCCACATCTTGATGACTCACCTCAGCAGCGGCTATCTCTGGAGGAGTCACATGAGCAGCATGTCCCATCTCCGTGTGAGGCATCTCAGCAGGCCCCGTCTCAGCCTGAGCCAGCCACACAGGAGACTCAGTATGGCCCATGTCCGCATACCCCATCTCCACATCATGAGCCATCTCAGCATGCCCCGTCTCAGTCTGAGCCAGCCACACAGGCCCCATCTCCGCATGAGCCAGCTGAGCAGCTTGTATCTTTGTTGAGGAACTTTGATACGCACATTGCAGAGCTGATATGGACGAAGGCGTCGTTGGACCCACCCGAGGACATTGTTAGGAGTTTGAGGGTTCAGACACGCCCTATGCAGTTTGCATTTTGGAGGGATCGTATTCCTAGAGGGGTCCCTGTGGAGGGTTCCTGGTTTTGGATTGCGCAACAGACGGGGTTGACAGGTTTACTTGATTTGCAGTTCGGCAATGTTGATCACAACCTCATTTCAGCATTCGTTGAGAGATGGCATCCAGAGGCGAACACCTTTCACTTTCCTTGGGGCGAGATAGCTCCTACTCTACATGACGTGCTGATGATTTTAGGGCTGCCAATCGAGGGATTTGAGGTGACGTCACCATGGACCGGTCATGATAGGGAGATGGCGGAGTGTGAGGCTTTGTTCGGCTATTTATTTGGGATAGATTCGGACTACAGCTATGATGAGGATGATGCTGACATGGTCCGCGACCTTAGGAAGGGTTGGGTCAAGCAATTCCAGCTTGGGAGGCATGTGATGCGGATGATTGAGGAGGGTGCCTACCCAGAGGATATAGCAGCCGGTTTCTTATGGCACGCCATGTCGGCTAGCATCTTCGTTGACAAGTCAACGAATGAGCTGAAGACCACACTGCTAACTCTTTTTGTGGACTGGGAGCGTGTTGTTCATACTGCTTGGGGTACCGGGGTTCTGGCTCTCCTTTATAGGAACCTCAGAGAGGGTTCTCGGCACGGAGCTGCACAGTTCGCCGGTTGCGCACGTCTTTTGGAGGTAGTCATTTAATATAGTTAAATTATAATTTAGATTATTAATATACATTATTGAATTGTTTATAACTAATGGTTTTCTTTCTCTGTACGCAGGTTTGGATTTGGACGTGCTTTGTATACTTTCCGGGCAACCCTAACCTCAAGGAAGGTGCGGACGACGACCTCCGACGCGCTGGACGATACTGCATTGGCCGGACACCTCTCCGGTCCTCCCGTGACCAGTCACACTACAGACGAATTCTGAACGAGTATAGGCCAGAGGATGTACGTATTGCCTTCCCATGTATATAGTGCATACGCTACTATATTTGAGAGAGCCGAATCATCTAGGATGGCGGAAGAGCGTGCAGCAGCTCAGCAGGCATCGTCTCAGCCGACCTCTTATGTTCCTCCAGTATGGGCACCGGGCGTGGGTTCGGGTGTGTCCTTAGCTTGTGCTTCCACTCCACATCTAGATGACTCATCTGATAGTGAGACGGAGAGTTCGTAGTATGACTTTTGACTTTTGTGTTTGTACGTTTTTGGGGATTGAAATTCCAGTAAATTAAGTATGACTTTTGGCTTTATTGGTTTCGTATTTAGATATTTGTTCCGTCGTTTCTAATTTGTTCCGTCGTTTCTAGTTTTAGTTCTTTGCTTATTGGTTTGTTGGATTTTCGTACGTTATTTCTAAAAAACACATGTATATTCTTAAATTACATACACATACTAAAAACACGTACAAATTCTAAAAACACATATACATTCACCGATGGCTTAAATTACATACACATACTAAAAACACGTACAAATTCTAAAAACACATATACATTCACTGATGGCTTACACACTTAAAAAAAAATACATACACACTGGAACAAATGACATACACAACTCTTGCACTATACATATACATTCACTCAAGAGCCCAGGATGAACCTCCTAGGACCACGGCGTTCATGCTGATATGCTCCTTCTCCTAGCTGCATCACAGAAAAACTTAAAATCCTACAAATACTGAAATATGGAGATCCCATGTTTTTCTGTGCTGCAGCCAGGAAAAAAGAGCAGATCAGCATGTACGCCATGGCCCAAGGAGGTTCGTCCTAGGACTCTTGACTTGGTCAAGAGGAACACAAACAACCGCCTTTTCCACCTTCACTAGTGAGCTTAAACCGAACTGTCTTGTATTCATTGTAGACTCACGTCATGTTGTGGTCATTTTCAACAGTGCGTTAAAATGGATGCGATTGCCTTGTGGACATTATCCTCTTGACCGAGTCAAGAGTCCTAGGACGAACCTCCTTGGGCCATGTCGTTCATGCTGATCTGCTCTTTTTTTCTTGCTGCATAACAGAAAAACTTGAAATCCTACAAATACCGAAATTTGAAGATCCCATGTTTTTCTGTGCTGCAGCGAGGAAAAAAGAGCAGCTCAGCATGCACGACATGGCCGAAGGAGGTTCGTCCTAGGACTCTTGACTCGGTCAAGAGGATAATGACCACAAGGCAATCGCATCCATCTTAACGCACTGTTAGAAATGACCACAACATGACGTGAGTCTACAATGAATACAAGACAGTTCGGTTTAAGCTCACTAGTGAAGGTGGAAAAGGTGGTTGACTGTGTTCCTCCGGGACTGAAGTTCTGAAAATGCTAGACGACGAAACCCACGATATTGAATTCTTGTATCTAAAATAAAATATTATTTATTTAGATTCCAACGAATACTACAACCTAATAGCGTAAATAATCAATAAAATACATATATTTATTTTTCTTACCGCGATCAAACACATCCCTTCCTCTTGGATGTGAAAGCTTGCCTCTTTGGGTGAGACAAGCTTGGTAGAAAGGGGACCCCGTATGGCCTATTTATAGGCATCTTGGGCGGCACAGTGTGCAGCCCATGGGCTGTACAGCGGAGTTGTGGTGATGAAATGATATGGGCGGCACTGTGTGCCGCCCAAGATGCCTATGGGCGGCACTGTGTGTCGCCCAGTACCCTCATGGGCTGCTCTGTGGGCCGCCCACAACGGTCCTATTTAGCCTATAAATACGGCCCCACACACAATTTCCACTCCTCACAAACTTTTCTTCGGTTCTATTTAAGGTAATGGCGCCTTTGGTTCTCGAAGTTTACGAAAATGGGCGAATCACCTACAATCGAATGATACGCCAACGAAGTGGAATGGACATGTTTTTTCATGGCTACGAAGGTGGCGAGGTCCGCACGTTGCAGATGGGGGATCTCGAGCCTGGAGAGGGGGGGTTGTCATTAGGTTTCTTCTTGTACTTGGCGTTATTTTACCATCTCGAGCCTGGAGACGGGGTTCCCCCTGGTCGGATTTTTTACTTTCCAGCAGGCGTGGATCCTCCACGACTCTATGAGGTGGTACACGAGGATCAGATAGCTAAAATTATGGCTCTTTACAAACCTGGTGTTCCAGTTCCCATTTACACAGAGTCTGCACACCCGAGACGCCATATCCCCGGTCTTTTAGAAGATCCGGAATCTGTGGTGGACAACGGCAGCTATGATGATGGCGGGGAGGCCGATTCGGACGGGGATTGGATAGCTTTTTTTATGTTTCATGTTAAACTAGTGTACGCTTTAATGTTTTCGTGAACGTGTTTTTGTTAATGATTAGTAATATTGTTGTCTCGTATAGCATTTTCCCGATTTTTTTCAATTCTCAAAAACAAATGATTAAAAACACAATATACGATCAATCTCAATCAAACTTTCACACAAAAGGAAATACAATATCATATATAAAGTCGATTACAATCCAAAAAACCTAGGTAAGTATGTCAGGTCGCCCATGATATGCTCGCTCCTCTACATAATTCTTGAACCTATCCTTGAAGCGCTCATGACTATCCCATCCATCAACACTTGGATCCTTATAAATGCGCCACTGTCTTGGAGGCGGTGGAATGGGACAATGGTCATTAACAAGCCAAATCTGTACACGTAAACAATACAGTTACTAAAAAAATTATGAAAGAATAAGTAAATACGAGAGAGTAGGACTCCACGTACCGGTACGTAATGGTCTCTCCTGCCTACATGTGCTATCGCATAAACCTTTGTCGGAGGCTCGGCACCCGGAGGGGCCCACAATGGAAGACATGTGTGCGGTCCGAACCATGATAAGACAACAACAGCCACTTGGTGTTCCGTTGCAAACGCCAACCCAATAATAGGCATTATACACCAGAAGTTTGCCGTGCACGGTGAAGGAATATAATTCAATTTCCTAACAAATTCTTCCAACGTCAACGCTTCCTCCACAAGAATTGCTACGTAGTTCGCTCCATGTGCCTGGACGTGCTTCGAAAGCCCTAACCGGACATCAATGTACTCGTCTTCTTGGCGACACAACAAAACGGCAAGAGAACGGAACCCACAATGACCATCACCTTTGACATTTTGAACTCCAGAAATGTAGGCGAGCATGAAATGATCAATATTCTCGTGCCCCCAGTTGAAGCCGAGATACTTGACCGGCTTGTTTGAACCCGACTTGGACTTGGTTGAAGCAGATTTCGGCTTTGCAGGTTTAGTGGCACTCCCCTTTGCTATTGAAACTCCACTGTGAGGTCGTCCGCTAGAAGGGCATCCTTTCGATCCCGGGGATCCAACGGACGATTTCACATTGGTCGTCTCTTTCTCTGCAGGCTCATCCTCCTCATCCACTCCCAGCTCCTCATCCTCCATCTTCATCTTCTGCTTCTCCTTCTTCATGTTTGCATCCACATGCTCGTCCCAACACATTTTCCTCTTCGTACCGGTCTTTCTCGCATTCATCCTAGGCCTCCCCTTCTTGGTCTCGCCACGTGGCGGGTCTTGAATATCGCACGATGTAGGGTCCTTTGACTCACGCCACTTTTCCGCCATCTTCTTCAAATCAAATCCCTCAACTGTCCCACATAAGTACTCTTCAACGAAGTCATCCACCGTGACATTGTCCGCTGTCAGTGAAACACCATCATCGACATCAAGATCCTTAGCATCCACCCCTTCCCATCAGATCTGCTTCCAGAAAATATCAACCTCTTCAGGCACTAACGGATAACCCGTCTCCACGTAGACCTTAATTGTGTGTGGGCAAGGCAGCCCCAGTGTGGACCTCCACCAAAAATTAGCACATTTGTTCCCAATTTTCCCCTCCTTTGCTAACACAACTTGGGCATACAACATCCTCAGGCATTTTTCAGAGCACTTTTCAAGGATGCGCTTGAAGAACACCTTAACCCACTCATGGCCTTTCACTATCTCCATAGGAAAGGCAGTGCAGTTCTTGGTCATCTCATATCGGATCTTCCGATGCTGATCAACAAACATGTTGTCGATGTGCTGCACAAGTGTGTTGAACCCTCCGACGGATGTCTCAATCATGTCCTTAAGCATAGAGTGCTGATCCTCAACCCTGAAAATAATATATTCGTATACAATTAAATAAATAAATTTTATAACCCAATTTGATTGCAAATGTTTGTATGAAAGTTACCTGTTTGATGTTCTTGTGGCAAAATGGAGAACATCATCACACCATGCCGCAACCAGCTTCTTCTTATGCTCATTAAACCAAGTTTGGTCCACATATCGCACCAAGCCTTCACTCCATATCCCCTTAAAGTGAGCAAGCCGCTCTCTGTACTCCTCCTTTGTGTGAGACCTCATCACCCGACGAACACTTCCCGAGAATTTCTTCTCATCAATCTTCATCGTCTTAGCATATGCCTTCATATTACGGTCTACATGGACCTGGCACAAGTGATGACGAACCTTCGGAAACACCAGTTTGGCAGCCTTGATCAGTCCTAGCTCTCGATCAGACATGATGCATACGGGATTTTTCTCCCCGTACAACCACTTCAATCGTCTCAGCGCCCATGCATAGTGGTTTGTCGTCTCCCTTTCCATGAACACAAGAACAATGCAATATGTGTAGTTGGTGCAAGTAAACCCAACAATCTGGAACAGAGGCATACCGTACCTATAAATGCAACAACAACAAAATTAAAACCCGCAGAAAATACCATTATCTACACATAATACAAAAAAGACTAAGGTTTACCTGTTGGTTTTGTAGGTCGAATCCATAATGATGACATTAGGAAACATGCACAACAAATGTCGAGCGTCTGGATGAGAAATAAACAAGCATGCCAAAACCTCATTCCCATCTTCCCTCGTCTTAGTAGCAGTGTCCAACAAATAGCCTTTCTCATTCAAAAATCCCAATGACCATTGTGTCACATTCAGATTGCCCAGGGATTTCAACCTCTCCTTAGCCCTAACAGTGTACACCTGATTTCTCGAACTCGTTGCACTCGAATATTCATTCCTAAGCTGTGTAGAAATAACCTTGGGTCTTGCACCCGCCGCAGTATCAATCATCACTTTCCTACGCTGCTCCTTCGTAAGTCGGGTAGCAAATGCATGGCCGGTCAAGGTGGTAGAAAGCATATGGTTATGGGATCCACTAACAACCGATAAGGTCCACCCAGGATCTCTAATAACATTTCCTTCCCTAAAAGTATCATGCAGCAAAAAGGGACAACCCTTCTTTTTTGACCTAGTTTTATTCACTCGTATCGGGCTGACCTTTATACCATCGACTACCACCTTCTTCTTGCCGGACCTAGGTAACCCGGATCTCTCACAGTGAAGTATAATCTTTTTAGGATTTGATGATTTAGTAGTGATCAACATAAAAAGACTAAAACCTACCCTTTGCACCCAATCTCTCAATCCTTCCTTACTAGGAAATATCTCAGTAGTAGTAAAATGGGATGAGAAGTCGATAGCTATAAATCCATCATCACTAGAATCACCCTATTTATATACAAAAATTACCACATTAGAGACTAATTAATAATTAAATTTCTAAAAACTAATATCAACAAATTAAATATTATTTCAAAACAGTTTAACATTTCAAAGACTAAGTATATTTAAGATCTAATTATTTTATACAGTAAAAATTACAATATTACATACCTTGAAGTACTCGGGAAAAATTGGCGCCTGCAAATCACCCTCATCATCTACAGATGTGTTAGCGCTCGAAGAGGACTTCGACAATCCCCTCCAACCAGAACCGCTTGACGACGACATTTATTATGAAAATGAGTTTCTAGATTTGGATACAATACAATACCACCATCCCTAATTTATATAGCCGGCTACACCTGTACTGGGCGGCCCTACGTGCAGCCCACATCGACCGTTGGGAGTGAAACGTATACTCACTGGGCGGCACCACGTGCCGTCCATGAACCCTGGGCGGCAGGAAGTGCCGCCTATGAACCCTGTCCCCCCAAAAAACCCGGTTCACTGACCCGGTTTCTTGGGCGGCACGAAATGCCGCCCACAACCCCGGTTTCAATGAACCGGTTTTTAAAAACACATTTTTATTTATTTCAAAAAAAAAATCCCTAAACTGAACCCATCATGGGCGGCTCGTAGAGCCGCCCATGTAACTCGGGTTTTCTCGGCGGCATGTCGAGCCGCCCATGGGGAAGTGCGCGGCTAAAAAAAAGCGACTGCGCGGTTTTGCGCCGTTTGTAATTTGGAGAGCACCAACTGTGTCCATTAGGGGTGTTCATCCGGTCCGATGAACCAGATTTTTTCAAAAGTCTGGACCAGAGATCGGATCAGACCTATTCGGTCCGGTCCGATTCAGGATCGGTTTAGACCGGATTTTATTTTAAAAAAATAAAAAATAAATATTTATTAAAAATTTATAAAAAAATATCTAAAAATATATATATACTCCTAACTTATAAAATTAAAAAAAAATATCTATAAAAAAATACATATAAATCTCCCAAAAAACATATAAATTTAAAAAAACAAAAACAAAATTAAAATCCGATCCACCGGTCCGGACCGATTTTTTTTCGGGTTTGGACTGGACCGGACCGGAACCGGATTAAGGAAATTATCTAGATCGGAGACCGGACCGTATTTTCACCGGTCCGGTCATTTCCGATCCAGTCCGATTTTTCGGTCCGGTCCATTTTTAAACACCCCTAGTGTCCATCATTTGTCTCCTCCGCGGCCCCACAAGTGACAAATTAAAAACACATTCTATTCTTTTCTAGGGTGTATTTGGTATATAAATTAAAAAATATTCATTGTTAAAAAATATTTATATTTTATTACACGAATTCTTATAATACCCAAATTTCAAACCCTACTTTAAAAGAAATACTTTATAAATAAAAAACTCTTTATAAATACACCCACTTTCATTTTCCAACTTGTTTATATCTTGTGACCAGAGGCGGATCCAGGGGGTCCGATGACCCTCCTTCCCTTGGATCAAGTCATATATTAAAAAAAAAATATTTTAAATAAATATATATATTAATGTCTTGTTTATGTAAACAAAAAGAGATATTAACTCAATTGGTTGTGGAACAAGAGTTTAACCCAAAGGTTTGGGGTTCAAGTTCTCCATCTCCCCATCTTTTGTATTTTTTTTAAAAATAAATAACAATTTATGTCCTTTATTTTCTCTTTTATACAAATGTTTGTATTTCCTATTTTTTGTCCACAATGATTATGAAATAAGTTAAAATTTTTGTAAGGTAATTGAATTAATCTTATTTAAAATTCTCACAATATATTTGATACTAACATTTTCTAGGTAGTTCTCTTTACTATTTGTCCAAAAATATTTTCAAAATTGTAAATTAGTTAAAAATGTTTTTTCAAAACATAATAATCCACCTAATATATAAGATTTGTACAAAAAATTATACAAATAGTAACGTGATTAATGCTAAACAATATTATATAATTTTTTATAAACGGTTTTGTGACCCCTCTTCGAACAATTCCTGGATCCGCCACTGCACGTGACATGCATGTAATTCACTCGGATAATCCTATTTAATATTCTATTATCTTCTTGATCCAAATAACTCATATGTTCATACTTTTTATCCTAAAAACATTTTATATTGTGACTGTGAGTAGACCTGATCAAACACGGGCCCGGACCAGGCCCGTGTCATTTTTTGAACCCGTTTTTACGGGGCCGAGCCCGTTTGTCGGGCCCAAGGTGGTAACCGTGCCTGCCCGGAAGTCCGGGCCGCGGGTAGCCTGCAAGGCATACAACCTATTTTTAATGTATATTTTTAGGCTAGATTTATGTTTTAATGTCTTTTTTAAATATATTTTATATAATTAAAATTTTATATGGGCCGGACCGAGCGATCCGTACAGACTTGGCCATGTTACCGGGCCCGTCCCACCAGTCCGAACGGGCTGGGCCAATCAGCCCGAACGGACCGGACCAACCAGCCCGAACGGACCGGGCCAACCAGCCCGTTCGAACTAAAACCCTTATCCAGATCCGTATTGTTTAGCGGGCGGACCGGCCCGCGTTTGGTCAAGTCTAACTGTGAGATTATAAGCTATGGTCTTTTAGCTATTATAGCCTAAAGGGTAGATCGAATATGTAAACTCATATAAATGTCATCACTTTAAATTTGTATGTTTGTACGTCTTGTCTTATTTTCTCTACATATAATCTTTAACGTTGAGTCAACATACAATTATATACATATATAGGATCGACTAATTAAAATTTGAAATACTCGATCAATCAACCATGCAACTTAATTAATTAATATAGAAACCACCGTAGAAATAAAAGCAATAGTCGAAGATTGCACCGAATCGTTCATGATCGATGAAAAAGAAGTCCTTTTTCACATGGTGTGTGTGTGGGCATAGCTTGCAATATAATATTCCACCGTACCATTTTTTCAATTTTGCAAATGGAAAGTCTATCTGTAAATTAAAAGAGTGATATTTCTTATAAGGTAAAATTTAAATTAATAAAATAAATAAATTTACAGTATCTTTATGGATAAAAACTTACAGTTTTAAATTTATCAGGAATTCTTAAAGTGACTTCTCATGTCATGTATGTGTAGAGAAATAACTATAAAAATAAAAATAAAGAAGAAATTCTTCATAAT
Source organism: Rheum nobile (assembly GCA_027886185.1). Taxonomy (NCBI): domain Eukaryota; kingdom Viridiplantae; phylum Streptophyta; class Magnoliopsida; order Caryophyllales; family Polygonaceae; genus Rheum; species Rheum nobile. The sequence continues at coordinate 1,547,298 of WOAB01000527.1, read as the reverse complement.
GTTAGTTCGTCGAATTTTGCTAAATTTACAATTCGATCTAGTCTAGATACGTCAAAAAATTTCCGTACAATCATGTCCTTCAACAATGCGCGCGTACAACTTACTACGTAATTTATATTAGTACTCTATTTTCTCCCATTTCAAACTAATTATGTTCTTCATAAAAAAAACTAATTACTCTGGTCCAAAAGCATATTCTTTTTCCGAGGGTACGTGGCATGCATGCATGGTTTTTTGTTACTAATTAATGCCACAATCTTAGGGTTTGTTTGTTTAGACCCTTTATAAATATATTTTTAAAAATAAATATTTTTTTAAGATAAGTATGTTATATATAACATGTAGGGGTGTTAAAAAATGGACCGGACCGGTGAAAATACGGTCCGGTCTCCGGTCCAGATAATTTCCTTAATCCGGTCCGGTTTGGTCCAAACCCGGAAAAAATCTGGTCCGGATTGGTGGACCGGATTTTTTTTTTAATTTATATGTTTTTGGGAGATTTATATGTATTTTTTAAAAGATATTTTTTTAATTTAATAAGTTAGGAGTATATATGTTTTTTAGATTTTAAATAAGAATTTAATTTATTTATTTTTTAAAATAAAGTCCGGTCTAAACCGGTCCTGGACCGGACCGAAAATTCCGGTCCGGACTGGATGAACACCCCTAATAACATGTATTTTTTACAAAAAAAAAAGACATTTTTACACAAATAATAAAGGCACATATTTCAAAGCTCCATAAGTACTTTTTTCAAAAAAAAATAACCATTATACTCTCTTCGTCCCATAATATAAGCAACATTTTCTATTTTGGGCGTCCCAAAAAATTCACCCCATTTGCTTTTCTTTCCATTTATATCCATAAATATTTTCCATATTACCCTCATAAATTATCTATATTTACCCAATCTATCCTATCATATTTTATTTTATTCTCACTACCCCTTACCTACCCACATCACTACACTTATTATTCTCCTCCCATATATCACTCTCTCACTCATAACCCTCTCTCTCTCACACACTCACCAGAACTCTCTCTCTCTCTCTCTCTCTCTCTCTCTCTCTCTCTCTCTCTCTCTCTCTCTCTCTCTCTCTCTCTCTCTCTCTCTCTCTCTCTCTCTCTCTCTCTCTCTCTCTCATCTTCCCTCTCTCTCTCACACTCAAATGCCGCTCTTTGCCCTCTCTCTCATCTGCCCTCTCTCTCACACTCAAACCTTAATCTCTCATCTGGATCTATGGTCTCTGGATCTTGGCCGAAGGAGATCTCGTCTCCTCTTCTTCATCATCTCTAGATCTCTGGTCTCTGGATCTTGGTTTGTTGATATTTGTGGATGGATCTTGGCCGAAGGAGATCCCATCTCCTCTTCTTTATCATCTATGGATCTCTGGTCTCTGGATCTTGGTTTGTTGATATTTGTGGGTGGATCTTGGCCGAAGGAGAGCTCGTCTCCTCTTCTTCATCATCTCTGGATCTCGTCTCTTCTTCTTCATCATCTCTGGATCGCGTCCTCTGGATCTTGGTTTCTGAGAATGAGCTTCCATTGGACAACGAGCTCTGAAGATGGTTTATTTATGGCGCCCCCGAAGCAAAAGAAATCTTCTTCGGTCTGCTCTCAATACCCTAAGTGTGAATGGGGAAAGCAGTGCCAAGGAGTTCACAGCTTCAGTCCCCATTACTCCGAAGATACTGTTGAGGGTGGTGCTCCTGAAGCCAAGGTGGATGAAGAAGCTGTAGATCAGCTCTCTAAGTCCCCGGAGAAAGAAGCATGACCCTCTAGAAAAAATATCCCACCTGAGGTTGAGATTATTATAATCTTTGATGATGAATCTGATGGTTGACTTCTCAACTCTATCCTCTGTTGATTGCATGTTCAATTTGATTACTCTATTGTTGTTGATTTGATTGCATGTTCAATTTGCATGTCCTCTGTTGATTGCATGTTCAATTTCGGGATTCTATTGCTGTTGATTTTGATTGCATGTTCAATTTGATGGATTACATTTTACTCTGTTGTTGTTGATTTATACTCTGTTGCTGTTGTTGTATGCATGTGTTGGATGCTCTGGTTATCAGATGTTTTGTCTTGTCCATTGATCTGCAAATTAGTTTGATGCATGCTCATTGATCTGCAAATGCTCTTTATGATTTTGTGTCTTGTTCGTTGATCTGATGTTCTGCATGCTCATTGATCTGATGTTTTGTCTTGTTCATTGATATGCAAATGGTTATCTGATGTTCTGTAACACCCCTCAATTTATAAGAACATTTTGGAATTTTTCTAACTCCTGAATTACTAGACGGATTAATTTCTGAAGAGTTTTGGACTTTCTGTAAGAGGTTTGAACTCTGTAAATTTTTCCGAGTATTATAAAACACAGTTGAAGTGTATTCGGGGTTAATTTGACGTTTATGTACGAATATATTTAACCCGGAGTTAAGAAATTTAAACCGAGCCGAGTCCGGATAAGGATTAACGAAGTCGGCCTTAAAACCGCGACTCACCGCGATTGACCGCGATCAACCGCGATACACCGCGACCGGCCGCGCTCGCGGTAACGCCTTTTGCTGAGCAGTGTCGTCTTCCTCAAAGGCGGTTACTGTAGCTCTGTTCCTTGATTTTTCTGGAAGGACAGGTGGCTCTCCAGCTGGCTTGGTTTGTGTTCCCTTGTTTCCTGCGTGTTTCCCTTGGTGAGGCTCAGATTTTCAGTATAAAAGGGGGTGGAACCAATCCGAGAGTTTGCCTTCGTCTTCCTCCTTGAGCTCTCTCTTTTCTCTGGTTTTTGCCCACTGAATTTCGCCATTTTCGTGCCTTTCGAGCTCGATTCGAGTGATCCCAAGGATTGGTGAAGCCTGCCCAAGTGTTAGGGAAGGCTTACAAGTGTTTTGTGATCGATTTGAATGCAAAACGAGGCCTCCACGAATCGGGTAAATTCCCCTCCCCGCCATGAAAGTTGTCGAAGCTTTGCCACTGTTGATGAACCGCGACTGGCCGCGACTTGCCGCGATCGCGGTAAGGGCGTCCGAGTCGTGTGTCTTGTGGTTTGGCTTTGGGCTTGGCTCGATTCCTTTGATTTCTTTTCCTATTCTTTTAGATTCATATGTAAGTGTATGGAATCTAACTTAGGGTCTCGTTTTGGATCGTTCCAATGGGATTTTTATCCAGGTTTCGTTCCAGATTCAAGATTTAGGACCCGTTCTTAAGAAGTTGTCTTAGCAATCGTCTATTCTAAGGCAAGTGTCGGTTCGCTCTTGCTCATCATTCCATACTTCAATTAATTATCAATTGTTTGTTGTTAATTAATTTGGGATGGTTTCTTGTTTATGTTGGGAACAGTTTTGATCAATTATTTGATAAAAGAAGTGTTGTTATAATAGGTTGTATATTGCTAGATACAGCGCTATTATGTTCATAATGGTTTTGTTGTGGATTTTAAAGGTGAAATTCATATAAAAAGATTATAATAGGTTACATATACTGTTAGTGACAACGCTATTTTGATATATATATATATATATATAGATTGTTAGATCTATGATGTTGGCCATGTTGGCTTTGATGTGGATTATTATGTGCTGAACTGTTAGTTAGCACGAGTATTCGTAGGAGCGCTTGAACTCTGCGAGGTCCATTCGTTTCTTTATAACTAGCAAATAACAGGGCATTCAAGTCCCTATGCCAAACTTCTGGTCATGACCAACTGTGATGTGGATTTAGGTTTGGACTCTGTGAGGTCCATTCCTTCGATGTATGTCCCTCATGACGACACATATATCTAAAAGCTTATAACGTGATGTGTGCTTTGGAATTTAATAAGATAAGTGCCGTTGTCGCACATAATTAATGTACCTTGGGCGAGTAGTGCAGCTAAGCGCTAGTGCAGTTAGGAAAAACTCGTCTTAGTTGTAAATCGCTCGTATGCGATGATGTGTTAGTATGTTTGTTTAAGTTCCCCAACATTTGTCATATTTTCCTATAAGGCTCATTTCATTTGGAGTCTTCTTTTGGGATTGATTGCTGTGAGACTCGGTCTCCAGAATCTTCTCTTGTTCATGCTGTTTTATACATTCTAGTAGGAGTATGATGGTTGACTAGCGTACTCAGTTATTATTCGAGGGACGATGAGTCTAACCTAATACGACTGCTTCGAACCACTCTGCTTTGTACCCTTGCGTAGTCTTTCATTAGACTGACCAACCTTTATATTCCTTGTATGGTTGACTGGTGTCATCCGTCCGTTCCGGCACATTAGATAAATTAAGGATTTGAGAAGGCTAGAAGCGACTAGAAGAATGAACGATGTTTGACAAACTGTTTGTTTAAGATTTCCGCTGTGCATTATTGTATTTTGTTAAGATTTCCGCTGTAAACTTTGCTGTTATGCATTTTGTTGTACGTGGGAATGGTTGTATTCCCAGTACATTGACTTTGTAAAAGTTGTAATATATGGCAATATAAGCCGTGATTTGATTTTATATCAACTGTAAAAGCCTGGGGTGACTTCGTGATGTTGAATCCGGGGTCATTGGCGGTAATACTTTCAATTGTCAAAATCTTACGATTTGGGGGTGTTACAGATTTGGTATCAGAGCCAAAATGTTTTCCAAGAGCTCTGAGTTTTCAAATAAAAAGTCGTTCATAGTCGTGCCTTTTCTAGAAGTCTGATATGGAAGTTGCTTCTGTATCTAGAAAGACTAAATCTTTCTTGTTGTCCCGAAGGATGGGAGCTTGCTTGTCTTTGATTAGAGAACTGGACGAGGCCGAGATGGCTTTGCCGTCTCCTGAGAGGCCGAGTTTTCCGACTCCTCCGAGGTGTTTTGAGATTGGTGAGTCCAGTAGTCCACCCGAGGAGGTGAAGCATGTGTTGCCTGAGTCAGTGGTGTTGAGAACCCATGCTGAGGTAGCACCAGTTGCAGAGCCAGTAGAGCCGTCAAGGTACGCGCTAGGCCACTACGACAACGACTATTCCATGGGAGTGATCCCAGAGGACGAGGAAGGTGGTGATGAGGAAGGATCACCTGATCACTACATCGACTATACCCTAGAGGTTGAGTCAGTACCGGGGTTAGATTCTGATGAGGATCCCGAGGAGGACCCTGAAGAAGACCCAGAGGAGGATCCAGAAGAAGATCCTATAGAAGTCGAGGTACAGGTTCAGGTTCAGGTTCAGGTTCAGGAACCTGATAGGTTGAGGCATTTGTTGGTTCAGAGTGACGACTCGGGGATGCAGTATATCTACCCGCGTTCGCCACCAAGACCTACAGGCCCATCCATGACAGATGCTGAGTGGAATGCAATCTTTGTTGAGTTTCGCAACAGAGAGAGAGGCGACCCTCAATCAGGTATTGTCCAGGACATGAGGAGGTCAAGCCAAAAGGTCTCCGAGATCTTTCGTCAGGACCGAGAAGTCTCTGTTGAAGAGCATCGGTTGATGAGCGAGATGGATCAGGTTCGGAACAGGGCGAGGCCTAGCACTCCAGAGCAGAGGGACGAACCGTGTGTTCTAGGACCGAGTAGGGTTAGGAGTCCGTCTCCGGATTCCGAGGACCAACCCCGCTCAAAGAGACATTGTCTAGGGAGTCTGCTCTACAGGAAGCGTTTTCAGGACGCCAAGTAGAGGGTCGACTTAGACAGTAGTAGTTCTTTCTTTTTGTGTGTTTGTTTTGTTGTATATACGGCACAGTGCAGAAATCTTCGGGCAATTTTGTTAGAAGCTCGGGAGATCTTTCTTGTATGATAGGTAGTTCTGTTAGAAGTTAACCATATATATAAAATTACCCAGTTGATCTATTCCAAGTGACTTTATCATGATAAGTATTATGGAAAAGATATTAATACGTGGGATTTGATCGGTAAACAGATGGTGAATACAAGGAATACCATACGCGCTGGTGCTGGGCCGAGCAATCCGAGGCCAATCATAAGGGACGACCTGGACCGTGTAGAAGAACACGAGTCAATGTCACAGAACAATCCTAGGGGCAATGACCAAGCTGAGGTCCAAGCTCCAGTGGTTTTTGATGCTGCGGCTGTTGCTGCTATTCGAGGAATCTTCATGCAGGTATTTGCTGATGTGATGCGACCTGTCGCACCGCAGGCACCTGAAGTGCCAATTCCGCCAGTTGTACAAAGGGTTGAAGAACCTAATGTTCAAGTACACCATGTTGAACCGGTCAGAAACATGGATAATTATGGTCGAGCTTTGAAGACCATTAACTCCATGAGGCCGGATAGTTATGACGGTAAAGGAGAGCCGGTCAGGGTAGCTCATTGGTTTTCCCATATGGAACGATTGTTCCGTAACATCGAGTGCACTGAGGCTGAGAAGGTGCACATAGCTTCTCTGCAGCTGAAAGGAGATGCTAGTGAATGGTGGGAGAACACGGGGCTAGCTGATAGGGCTGATCTAACTTGGGGGATGTTTAAGACGAAGATGAATGACCATTTCTTTTCCCAAGCTATGAGGGATGAGAAGCTGAAGGAATTCTTATACCCCAAGAACGACGGACTAAAAGTGACTGAGCTGGCAGCTAAGTTCAATCATTTACTACAGTACGCTGGGTCGATAGTGTCCAGTGAAGATCAGAAGATTTGGCACTTCCACGAGTGGATGAGCCCGGACATCAAACCGATGATGTTGCGTCACGGATGCTCTACCTTGGAGCAATACGTTGATGCAGCATACAAATTAGAGGTGACTTTGGAAGAGTCGACCAAGCGACGGAATCGCTAGAGATCGATGCAGGGTCAATCTCAGGCCAGTGGTTTTAAGCGTCCTGCGCCGCCATCCAACTTTGATAAGTCTGGTAAAGCGAGGACAGAAATGACTCAAGGTGGGTCAACACAACAGTAAGGTCAGGGCAAAGGCCGGATCCAATGTTTCAACTGTGGTGCCTATGGGCACAAGAACACTGAATGTACGAGGGAAAAGAAGCTATGTTATAGCTGTGGAAGAAGAGGGCATGTGCAGAAGTTCTGTCATCCGGAAAAGCAGACAGGGACAGAGTCACATCAAGGGTCAGTTAATCAGAATACTCGACCTAGGTTCAAACCGGCAGAGACTCCAAGTCCTTCAATACAGACTGCCGCGCAGAACAAGGGCAAAACCCTAGCAGCTTCAGGAGGTCAAGGTCAGCGCTTATACGAGATGCGTGAGGCTGATGGACCTAACACTCCAGTTGCTCAAGGTATTCTATACCTCCATTCTACTTCTGTGAGCATTCTATTTGATTCGGGTGCTACCCATTCATTTATTTCGGAAAATTGCGTTAGTAAGTTAGGATTAGTGTGCAACAAGGTTTGTGAACCCTTCGTTGTTAATCTTCCTAATGGTGACCGTTTAGTGGGCACCAAGAGTTTGTCAGAGTTTCCAGTTACCATTCAGGGTAAGGAGTTTGAAGCAGATTTAATATGTATTACTATGGCTCCATACGATATTATTCTCGGTATGGATTGGTTGACACGTCATGGGGCTGTGATTGATTTTAGATCGAGGACGGTAACGGTGTCATCTGGGGGCCAGTTTGTGTGCAAGTTCAAGGGTCGGAATGACGCTGATAACGGTAAGCTTATCAATGCGATGGCTACGTTTAAGCTGCTTGGGCAAGGATGTGTCGGGTACCTTTGCTACCTGGATTCACCCGAGAAAGATGGACCTACAGTTCTTGAGATTCCTGTGGTCAGGGAATTTTCTGATGTTTTTCCAGAAGAAATTCCTGGTCTACCCCCGAGTCATGACATTGAATTTTTTATTGATCTCGAGCCTGGTACTGCGCCGATTTTAAAAGCTCCGTATCGGATGGCTCCTGCTGAGATGCAAGAATTGAAGAAACAACTTGAAGATCTTCTTGACAAGGGATACATAAGGCCGAGTGCATCGCCTTGGGGTGCTCCAATATTATTCGTCAAAAAGAAAGACGGATCGTTTCGACTTTGCATCGACTACCGTGAGTTGAATAGAGTTACGATCAAAAACAAATACCCTTTGCCAAGGGTAGATGATTTATTGGATCAGCTGCAAGGAGCAAAAGTCTTTTCCAAAATCGATCTGAGATCTGGCTATCATCAGCTCAGGATTCGTGAGGAAGATATTCCGAGGACTGCATTCCGGATGAGATATGGTCACTACGAGTTCGTGGTCATGCCATTTGGGCTTACGAATGCTCCGGCTGTTTTCATGGACCTGATGAACCGATGTTTTCACCAGTACTTGGACAAGTTCATGGTGGTCTTCATCGATGACATTTTGATTTACTCTCCGAGCATGGAAGCTCATGAGGATCACTTGCAGATCATTTTGTCAGTCCTTAGGCAGAATCAACTTTACGCCAAGTTGTCTAAGTGCGACTTTTGGATCAAGGAAGTGGCTTTCTTAGGCCACATTATCAATGAGAATGGGGTGATGGTCGATCCCCAGAAGGTTGAAGCTGTAGCTAATTGGAAACAGCCTCAGAATGTGAAAGAGGTGCGTAGTTTCCTAGGACTTGCTGGATACTACAGACGGTTTGTGGAGGGATTATCGCTCTACCGATGACCGGTTTGCTCCGCAAGATCCACACGAAGTTTGTCTGGAGTGACAAGTACGAGGCCAGTTTTCAGAAGCTGAAGCAATGTCTGATCTCTGCACCAGTGTTGACGCTGCCAGAAGGAAATGAAGATTATGCGGTTTACAATGATGCTTCAAAAAATGGGTTAGGATGTGTGTTGATGCAAAGAGGCAAGGTGATTGCTTATGCATCGAGACAGCTGAAGACCTATGAAGAAAATTATCCGACGCATGATCTGGAATTAGCAGCAGTTGTGTTCGCATTGAAGATTTGGAGGCACTATCTTTATGGCGTGAGATGTCAAGTCTTCACGGATCACAAGAGTCTCAAGTACATATTTACTCAAAAGGAGCTGAATATGAGGCAACGTCATTGGTTGGAGCTACTCAAAGACTACGATATCGAGTTGTTGTATCATCCAGGCAAGGCTAATGTTGTAGCAGATGCATTGAGCCGGAAGACACCGCACAAGACCGTAGTAGCTTTGCTTGTTGCTCAGACCAAGCTGAACCAAGAATTGTGCGAGATTGAAGTCTTGTACGATCAACGTCGTGGATGCCTGAGTATGCTTGAGATACAAGCTACGCTTCTTGATCAGATTAGGGAGAAGCAGGTCGACGATGTGATCTTGGTAAAGCTATGCAGCGAAGTAATGAACGGGAAAGCTCCCGGCTTCGTGATTCAAGATGATGGATCGCTTTGGTTTCAAGACCGGATTTGCGTGCCTGACGTAGATGGTATTCACCAGTTGGTGATGAGAGAGGCCCATTCGTCAGCCTATTCTGTACATCCAGGCTCTAGCAAGATGTATAAGGACCTCAGAATGAAGTTCTGGTGGCCCAATATGAAGAGAGATGTGGCAGAGTTCATGGCCAGATGCTTGACTTGTCAGAAGGTCAAGATAGAACACCGAAGACCCGGTGGAGAATTGTTACCTCTACCAATTCATGAGTGGAAGTGGGAGGATATTGCTATGGATTTCGTCACGGGGTTACCCAAGACGCGAAGTCAGAAAGACGCTATATGGATTATCGTTGATAGGCTCACAAAGAGTGCTCATTTCGTGGCTATCAAGATAACATGGGGAATCCAGAAGCTATCGAAAGTGTTTTTACACGAAGTTATCCGTCTGCATGGTACTCCAAAAACCATTGTGTCAGATCGCGATGGCAGATTTATGTCCAGATTCTGGAAGGAGTTGCATAAGGCAATGGGAACCGAGCTAAGGTTCAGTACTGCGTTTCATCCTCAAACTGATGGAAAGTCCGAAAGGACCATCCAGACCCTGGAGGATATACTGAGAGCATGCGTTCTTGATCGTCCGACTAGCTGGGAAGACAGCTTGAGTCTGATTGAGTTCATGTACAACAATAGCTGGCATGCTACTATCAAGATGGCTCCATTCGAAGCTTTATATGGTCGCAAGTGCAGATCTCCGATTTGTTGGAATGAGAATGCCGACAAGATTCTGATCGGACCAGAGCTAGTCGAAAGGACTGCCTCAGACATTGTGCTGATCAGACAAAGGTTGTTGACCGCTCAGAGTCGACAGAAGTCTTATGCTGATCTGAAGCGTAGAAAAGTGGAATTTGAGGTTGGCGACAAAGTGTTTGTCAAAGTATCGCCGACCAAGGGCGTGTTCAGATTTGGTAAGCGTGGGAAGCTTAACCCTCGCTACGTGGGACCTTTTGAGATTCTGGATAGAGTGGGATCTCTAGCGTACCGTTTGGCATTACCGCCATCGGCACATCCAGTGCATAATGTGTTCCATGTATCCTTGCTAAGGAAGTATGTGCCAGACGAGTCTCATGTGCTGAGTTATGAAGACATTGAGATCCAGGCGAATGGTACGTACGAAGAGTTACCGGTGCGTATTCTTGAGCGCCGAGAGAAGCAGTTGCGCAACAAGGTTGTACCTTTGGTACGGATTTTGTGGTCCAAGTCAGGTGCCGAAGAGGTTACCTGGGAGACTTGGGAGACTGAGGTGGATATGCTTAGACGCTTTCCCGATTTGTTTTCGGCCTAGAATAGTCAAGTTTCGGGGTCGAAACTTATTTTAAGGGGGAGGTAATGTAACACCCCTCAATTTATAAGAATATTTTGGAATTTTTCTAACTCCTGAATTACTAGACGGATTAATTTCTGAAGAGTTTTGGACTTTCTGTAAGAGGTTTGAACTCTGTAAATTTTTCCGAGTATTATAAAACACAGTTGAAGTATATTTGGGGTTAATTTGACGTTTATGTACGAATATATTTAACCCGGAGTTAAGAAATTTAAACCGAGCCGAGTCCGGATAAGGATTAACGAAGTCGGCCTTAAAACCGCGACTCACCGCGATTGACCGCGATACACCGCGACCGGCCGCGCTCGCGGTAACGCCTTTTGCTGAGCAGTGTCGTCTTCCTCAAAGGCGGTTACTGTAGCTCTGTTCCTTGATTTTTCTGGAAGGACAGGTGGCTCTCCAGCTGGCTTGGTTTGTGTTCCCTTGTTTCCTGCGTGTTTCCCTTGGTGAGGCTCAGATTTTCAGTATAAAAGGGGGTGGAACCAATCCGAGAGTTTGCCTTCGTCTTCCTCCTTGAGCTCTCTCTTTTCTCTGGTTTTTGCCCACTGAATTTTGCCATTTTCGTGCCTTTCGAGCTCGATTCGAGTGATCCCAAGGATTGGTGAAGCCTGCCCAAGTGTTAGGGAAGGCTTACAAGTGTTTTGTGATCGATTTGAATGCAAAACGAGGCCTCCACGAATCGGGTAAATTCCCCTCCCCGCCATGGAAGCTGTCGAAGCTTTGCCACTGTTGATGAACCGCGACTGGCCGCGACTTGCCGCGATCGCGGTAAGGGCGTCCGAGTCGTGTGTCTTGTGGTTTGGCTTTGGGCTTGGCTCGATTCCTTTGATTTCTTTTCCTATTCTTTTAGATTCATATGTAAGTGTATGGAATCTAACTTAGGGTCTCGTTTTGGATCGTTCCAATGGGATTTTTATCCAGGTTTCGTTTCAGATTCAAGATTCAGGACCCGTTCTTAAGAAGTTGTCTTAGCAATCGTCTATTCTAAGGCAAGTGGCGGTTCGCTCTTGCTCATCATTCCATACTTCAATTAATTATCAATTGTTTGTTATTAATTAATTTGGGATGGTTTCTTGTTTATGTTGGGAACAGTTTTGATCAATTATTTGATAAAAGAAGTGATGTTATAATAGGTTGTATATTACTAGATACAACGCTATTATGTTCATAATGGTTTTGTTGTGGATTTTAAAGGTGAAATTCATATAAAAAGATTATAATAGGTTGCATATACTGTTAGTGGCAACACTATTTTGATATATATATATATAGATTGTTAGATCTATGATGTTGGCCATGTTGGCTTTGATGTGGATTACTATGTGCTGAACTGTTAGTTAGCACGAGTATTCGTAGGAGCGCTTGGACTCTGCGAGGTCCATTCGTTTCTTTATAACTGGCAAATAACAGGGCATTCAAGTCCCTATGCCAAACTTCTGGTCATGACCAACTGTGATGTGGATTTAGGTTTGGACTCTGTGAGGTCCATTCCTTCGATGTATGTCACTCATGACGACACATATATCTAAAAGCTTATAACGTGATGTGTGCTTTGGAATTTAATAAGATAAGTGCCGTTGTCGCACATAATTAATGTACCTTGGGTGAGTAGTGTAGCTAAGCGCTAGTGCAGTTAGGAAAAACTCGTCTTAGTTGTAAATCGCTCGTATGCGATGATGTGTTAGTATGTTTGTTTAAGTTCCCCAACATTTGTCATATTTTCCTATAAGGCTCATTTCATTTGGAGTCTTCTTTTGGGATTGATTGCTGTGAGACTCGATCTCCAGAATCTTCTCTTGTTCATGCTGTTTTATACATTCTAGTAGGAGTATGATGGTTGACTAGCGTACTCGATTATTATTCGAGGGACGATGAGTCTAACCTAATACGACTGCTTCGAACCACTCTGCTTTGTACCCTTGCGTAGTCTTTCATTAGACTGACCAACCTTTATATTCCTTGCATGGTTGGCTGGTGTCATCCGTCCGTTCCGACACATTAGATAAATTAAGGATTTGAGAAGGCTAGAAGCGACTAGAAGAATGAACGATGTTTGACAAACTGTTTGTTTAAGATTTCCGCTGTGTATTATTGTATTTTGTTAAGATTTCCGCTGTAAACTTTGCTGTTATGCATTTTGTTGTACGTGGGAATGGTTGTATTCCCAGTACATTGACTTTGTAAAAGTTGTAATATATGGCAATATAAGCCGTGATTTGATTTTATATCAACTGTAAAAGCCTGGGGTGACTTCGTGATGTTGAATCCGGGGTCATTGGCGGTAATACTTTCAATTGTCAAAATCTTGCGATTTGGGGGTGTTACATGTTCTGTCTTGTTCATTGATCTGCAAATGTTGCAAATGCTCTGGTTATCTGATGTTCTCTTGTTTATTGATCTGCAAATGCTCTTGTTATTACCTGGTTTCTGTTGTTGTCAAAAGCTTGGTTTCAATGGAGATTTTCAGAGGAGAAAACAGAGGAGGAAGATGATGCTCTCTCCCTTTCTGATTTCGACCCCTTTTATAGCCAACCAAGAGCTCCCCCAGTAGGGAACAAGCAGGAGACCAGCAAGGAAGGCTAGGCGAGGCTAGGCCTGACAACCGGCGCCACTTGCAGGGGAAGAGGATAACGATGCCGAAGAAAAATATCCCACCGCGGGGTGCGGCAGGGTGCGGTGGCGCCCAGTGACCGCCTCACCTGTTTGCTTCAGAACTGGTCCTCGCCGCGGGTGCGGCCACTTGACCGCGGGGTGCGGTCAATGCCATTTCCCCCCCTTTTTGTACGTTTTGACTTTGGGTTAATTTTTTTAACCCCGGGTTAAATATATTTGTACACGAATGACAATTTAACCCCGAAAATACGTCAACTGTATTTTATATTACCCAGAAAAATATTACAGAGATCAAACAATTTACAGAATGTCTGAAACTCTCTAAAATTAATCCGACTTGTAATACGGGTATTGGAAAAATTCCAAAATATCCTTATAAAATGAGGGATATTACAAAGCATCACTGACACGAGCCCATTTACACAACATTAACATTTGAGAAAGTGATCGAACCCCTTTGAGTGTTTACAAATGTACTCACAAGTAGTATTTGAAGGTGTAAGGAGTATTAAGATCAAACCCCAAATGAATCGAGTTGGGTGAGTTTTCTGAACTTTGCTGTCGAAGCCTTCGCCACTGTGACCCCACCGCACCCGCGGTAAGAGCTCCACCGCACCCGCGGCGAGCTGTCCGTGTGTGTGTGTTCTTGGGAGTTGTGGTCTGGAGCGAGGCTCGGTTCCTTCGATTCTTTTAGATTCAATTATGTGGATATTGAATCTAACTTAGGGTCTCGTTATGAGTCGTTTCTTAGGGATTTATTATCCGAGATCTGTCCCAGTTTCAGACCCAGGAACCCGACGTTTCTAAACTTTGTTCAAGCTCAACTAATCTAAGGCAAGTGGCGGTTCGCTCTTACTCATCATTCCATATTTCAATTAATTATCAATTGTTTAGTTGTTAATTAATTTGGATAACTGTTTGTGATTGTAAAAGATATTATAATAGGTTGTATATCTGCTAGAACAACGCTATTATAGATATAAATGATTAAAATATGATATTATACTAGGTTGTATATCTGCTAGAACAACGCTAGTATAGATATATGTTTTTGATGTTGGCCATGATGGCTTTGATGTGGATTATTACTGTGTTGAACTGTTTAGTTAACACTAGTAGTTAGGAACGTTGGACTCGTTGAGGTCCAGTCGTTTCTTGATAATTATGGTGGAGAGGGTAGCGGAATCCCTCAAGCCAATTATGGATCATGATCGTCCTCTATCCGAGTATAGAGGTGGTGCACTTAGCTAGTGTCACAAACCTTGGGAAGGATTCTCTTCGACATATGTCCCTCATGACGAAACATATATCTAAAAGCTTATAACGTGATGTGTGTTTTGGAATTAAATGAGATAAGTGTCGTTGTCGTACATAATTAATAAACCCTTGGGCAAGTAGTGCAGCTAGGCAATAGTGCAGCTAGGAAATCTCGTCTTGACTTTGATCAGAGTAACGTTCTCTTTCCAATCTGGATTCTCTTTGAGCGGTGAGGTTGGTCGTGAACCGAAACATCAAGTCGTTTTGAACGCTTGTGTGTAATTATTTATGTTCCCCAACATTTGTCATATTTCCGATAAGACTCAACTCGTTGGAGTCTTCTTTTGGGATTTATTTCTGTGAGACTCGGTCTCCAGAATCTTCTCTTGATCATGTCTTTTTATGTATTCTAGTAGAAGTATGGTGGTTGACTATCGTTATCGGTTTTGATTCGAGAAACGATGAGTCTAACCTAATACGACTACTTCGAACCACTCTGCTTTGTACCCTCGCATAGTCTTTCATTAGACTAACCAACCGTAATTGTTCTCTACATGGTTGGCTGGTGTCATCCATTCGATTCGGCACATCAGATAAGTTGTCATCCCGTGAAGGCTAGAACGACTATAGAGGCGAACGGTGTT
Organism: Rheum nobile; assembly: GCA_027886185.1. Taxonomy (NCBI): domain Eukaryota; kingdom Viridiplantae; phylum Streptophyta; class Magnoliopsida; order Caryophyllales; family Polygonaceae; genus Rheum; species Rheum nobile. The sequence continues at coordinate 1,532,169 of WOAB01000527.1, read as the reverse complement.
TTGACATGTTTATTCAGGTTAAGATCCTTGGTGGGTGATCATAGCGATCAAGACCCCTTTTGTTGTTATTTCAAAGACTTCCGCTGTAATGATTCTGATTATGTATTTTGATGTATTTAGAATTATAATGAAATTCTGAGACTTGGTTTTAACGAAAGTTATGATATGTTGTATTATAACTGTGGTTTAATGATTTATATCAACTGGAAAAACCTTGGGTGACATCGGACAGTACGTCTGAGGTCACTGGCGGTAATACTTTCAAGAAGTTATTTGGGGGTGTTACAGATTTGGTATCAGAGCCAAAAAAAAATTCGGGTTGGGATTTTATAAATCATTTACTCGTTTTAAATTGAGAAATATTTTCGAGGGCTCTGAGTTTTCAAAAATGAAAAGAATTTGAAATGACATCGTTCATAGTCGTGCCTTCTTCTTTAAGTCTGATATGGGAAACGAACTTCCATATTTAGAAAGACTAACTCTCTGCTCGTCGCCTGTAAATTTTGGGTGCTTTCGTTCTCTTCAAAGGGACTCGGAAGAAGCCGAGGTGTTTCGTCATCTCCAGTAAGGCCTAAAATTCCCAGTTCCCTCGTTATGATTAAAGGTTGTAGAACCTAGTAACTCGGTTTGAGTTCATCAATGAAATTTACCTAGTTTGATCTCTTCTAAGTTGATTTCATTACGTTAAGTACATTGGAAGATATTAATGTATGAAATCCTTGGAATTTGATCGGTAAATAGATGGTGAACACGAGGAACACTATCCGTGCTGGTGCTGGGCCAAGCAATGACCCCAGACCAAGCATAAGGAATATTCCAGACCCTGTGGAGGAACACGAGTCTGTTTCTCACAATAATCCAGAGGGCAATGGCCAAGCTCAGGCCGACGCTCCAGTGGTGTTTGATGCAGCATCAATTGAGGTAATACGGGGTATTGTAATACAAGCATTTACGGAAATAATGCGACCAAATGCACCTCAGGCACAAGCTATGCCAGGTCCCCCATTGGTTCCTAGAGTTGAGGAGCCAATGGTCCATGTACACCGAGAAGAGACAGTCAGGAATAGAGGTGATTATGGCCGAGCACTAAAGGCCATTAACTCTATGAGGCCTGACAGCTATGATGGAAAATGAGAGTCATTCAGAGTGGCTCATTGGTTCTCTCATATGGAACGGTTGTTTCGTAACATTGAATGCACTGAGGATGAGAAGGTGCATATTGCTTCCCTTCAACTGAAGGATGTCACTAGCGAATGGTGGGAGAGCACCGGTCTAGCTGATCAAGCTGACTTGAACTGGGGCATGTTCAAGGCCAAGATGATGGATCGTTTCTTTTCCCGGTCGATGAGGGAAGAGAAGCACAAGGAGTTTCTGTATCTAAAGATTGATGGATTGAAAGTAACCGAGTTGGCGGCCAAGTTCATTCATTTATTGCAGTATGCTGGGCCAGAGGTGTCCAGTGAGGAGCAGAAGATCTGGTACTTCCATGAATGGATGAGCCCAGACATTAAGCCATGGATGGTGTGTCACGGATGCTCTACCTTGGAGCAGTACGTGGATGCAGCCTATAAGTTAGAGGTGACTCTGGAGGAGTCGACCAAGAAACGTAATAGCCAGAGGCAGGTGTAGAACCAACCTCATGCGAGTGGATTTAAACGTCATGTGCCACCATCTGATTTTGCCAAGTCTGGCCGAGTAAAGACATATATGACTCAAGGAGGGTCAACACAGCAGTCGGGTCAGGGCAAGAGTCCGATCCAATGTCACAATTGTGGTGTAACTGGGCATAAAAAGCTTTGCGTGTCAGAAGGAAAGGAAGACGTGTTTTGGTTATGGAAAGGAAGGACATTTGGAGAGGTTCTGTTGGCAGGGAAAGCAGAAAGGAGCGGAGTCACATCAAGGGTCTATTAATCAGAACAACCGACCCAGGTTTAAACTAGCAGAGACTCCTAGTCTTTCGATGCAGACAGTTACACAGAACAAGGGGAAAGCCCCAGTGACTTCTGGAAGTCAAGGTCAATGCCTTTACGAGATGCGTGAGGCGGATGGACCCGATGCTCCAATTGCTTAAAAGTACTCTATACCTTCTGTTGGTATGTTGTTGATTCGGGTGTTACCCAGTCTTTTGTTTCGGATAATTGTGTTAGTAAGTTAGGTTTAGTTTGCAACAAGGTTTGTAAACCTTTCGTTGTAAATCTTCCTATTAATGAATATATGGTTAAAACCAAGTGTTTGTCAGAATTTTCGATTACCATTCAGGATAAGAAGTTCGAAGCAGATTTGATTTGTATAGCCATGGTTCCATGCGATATTATTCTCGGTATGGACTGGCTGACGCATCATGAGGCGGTGATCGATTTTAATTCAAGAACTGTGACGGTGTCATCTGGGGGCCAGTGTGTGTGCAAATTTAAGGGTCAGAATGACGCTGATAACGACAGGCTCATCAATGTGATGGCTGCGTTTAAGCTACTTCGACAAGGTTGTGTCGGGTACCTTTGCTACCTGGATCCGTCCATGAAAGATGAACCATCAATTCTTGATGTTCCTGTGATTAGTGAGTTTCCGGATGTCTTTCCGGAAGAGATTCCTGGATTACCCCCGAAGCGTGACGTGGAATTTTCTATTGATCTTGAGCCGGGTACCGCGCCGATTTCTAAAGCACCGTACCGGATGGCTCCTGCAGCGATGAAAGAGTTGAAGAAGCAACTTGAGGATCTTCTCGACAAAGGTTATGTAAGGCCGAGCGCATCACCTTGGGGCGCTCCGATGTTATTTGTCAAGAAGAAGGATGGATCGTTTCGACTTTGCATCGACTATCGTGAGTTGAATAAAGTCACGATCAAGAACAAATATCCTTTGCCAAGGATTGATGATCTGTTAGATCAACTACAAGGAGCAAAAGTCTTTTCCAAGATCGATCTGAGATCTGGTTATCATCAGCTCAGGATTCGTGAGGAAGATATTCCGAGGACTGCATTCCTGACGAGATATGGTCACTACGAGTTCGTAGTCATGTCATTTGGACTTACCAATGCTCCAGCAGTTTTCATGGATCTGATGAACCGATGTTTTCACCAGTACTTGGATAAGTTCGTGGTGGTCTTCATCGATGACATTTTGATCTATTCTCCGAGCGTGGAAGCTCATGAGGAACACCTTCGGATTATTTTATCAGTCCTTAGACAAAATCAACTATATGCAAAATTGTCTAAGTGCGACTTTTGGATCAAGGAAGTGGCTTTCTTAGGCCATGTGATCAATGAGAATGGGGTGATGGTTGATCCCCAAAAGATCGAAGCGGTAGCTATTTGGAAGCGGCCTCAGGATGTGAATGAGGTGCGCAGTTTTCTAGGACTTGCTGGATGTTACAGACAGTTCGTAGAAGGATTTTCTAACATCGCCCTACCGATGTCTAACCGAGATTACTTGGGAAACTTGGGAGACTGAAGAGGATATGCTTAGACGCTTTTCCGAGTTGTTTTCGGCCTAGAATAATCAAGTTTCGGGGTCAAAACTTCTTTTAAGGGGGAGGTAATGTAATATCCCTCATTTTATAAGGATATTTTGGAATTTTTCCAATACCCGTATTACAAGTCGGATTAATTTTAGAGAGTTTCGGACATTCTGTAAATTGTTTGATCTCTGTAATATTTTTCTGAGTAATATAAAATACAATTGATGTATTTTCGGGGTTAAATTGTCGTTCGTATACAAATATATTTAACTCGGGATTAAGAAAATTAACCCAAAGTCAAAACGGACAAAAAGGGGGAAAAATGGCCTTGACCGCACCCCGCGGTCAAGTGGCTGCACCCGCGGCGAGGACCAGTTCTGAAGCAAACAGGTGAGGCGGTCACTGGGCGCCACCGCACCCTGTCGCACCTCTGCCGCACCCCGCGGTGGGATATTTTTCTTCGGCAGCATTATCCTTTTCCCCTGCAAGTGGCGCCGGTTGTCAGGCCTAGCCTCGCCTAGCCTTCCTTGCTAGTCTCCTGCTTGTTCCCTGCTGGGGGAGCTCTTGGTTGGCTATAAAAGGGGTCCAAATCAGAGAGGGAGAGAGCATCATCTTCCTCCTCTGAAAATCTCCATTGAAACCAAGCTTTTGAGCTTTGTTTGAGAAGGTGATCGAACCCCTTTGAGTGTTCACAAAGGTACTCACAAGTAGTATTTGAAGGTGTAAGGAGTATTAAGATCAAACCCCAAACGAATCGAGTTGGGTGAGTTTTCTGAACTTTGCTATCGAAGCCTTCACCACTGGGACCCCACCGCACCCGCGGTAAGAGCTCCACCGCACCCGCGGCGAGCTGTCCGTGTGTGTGTGTTCTTGGGAGTTGTGGTCTGGAGCGAGGCTCGGTTCCTTCAATTCTTTTCGTATTCTTTTAGATTCAATTATGTGGATATTGAATCTAACTTAGGGTCTCGTTATGGGTCATTTCTTAGGGATTTATTATCTGAGATCTGTCCCAGTTTCAGACCCAAGAACCCGACGTTTCTAAACTTTGTTCAAGCTCAACTAATCTAAGGCAAATGGTGGTTCGTTCTTGATCATCATTCCATATTTCAATTAATTATCAATTGTTTAGTTGTTAATTAATTTGGGATGATTTACTATTTTCGTTGGGAACAGTTTTGATAACTGTTTGTGATTGTAAAAGATATTATAATAGGTTGTATATCTGCTAGAACAACGCTATTATAGATATAAATGATTAAAATATGATATTATACTAGGTTGTATATCTGCTAGAATAACGCTAGTATAGATATATGTTTTTGATGTTGGCCATGATGGCTTTGATGTGGATTATTAATGTGTTGAACTGTTTAGTTAGCACTAGTAGTTAGGAACGTTGGACTCGTTGAAGTCCAGTCGTTTCTTGATATTTATGGTGGAGAGGGTAGCGGAATCCCTCAAGCCAATTGTGGATCATGATCGTCCTCTATCCGAGTATAGAGGTGGTGCACTTAGCTAGTGTCACAAACCTTGGGAAGGATTCCCTTCGATATATGTCCCTCATGACGAAACATATATCTAAAAGCTTATAACGTGATGTGTGTTTTGGAATTAAATGAGATAAGTGCCGTTGTCACACATAATTAATATACCCTTGGACGAGTAGTGCAGCTAGGCAATAGTGCAGCTAGGAAATATCGTCTTGACTTTGATCAGAGTAATGTTCTCTTTCCAATCTGGATTCGCTTTGAGCGGTGAGGTTGGTCGTGAACCGAAACATCAAGTCGTTTTGAACGCTTGTGTGTAATTATTTATGTTCCCCAACATTTGTCATATTTCCGATAAGACTCAACTCGTTGGAGTCTTCTTTTGGGATTGATTGTTGTGAGACTCGGTCTCCAGAATCTTCTCTTGATCATGTCTTTTTATGTATTCTAGTAGAAGTATGGTGGTTGACTATCGTTATTGGTTTTGATTCGAGAAACGATGAGTATAACCTAATACGACTACTTCGAACCACTCTGTTTTGTACCCTCGTATAGTCTTTCATTAGACTAACCAACCGTAATTGTTCTCTGCATGGTTGGCTGGTGTCATCCGTTCGATTCGGACATCAGATAAGTTGCCATCCCGTGAAGGCTAGAACGACTATAGAGGCGAACGGTGTTTTGACAAGTTATTCAGGTTAAGATCCTTGGTGGGTGATCATAGCGATCAAGACCCCTTTTGTTGTTATTTCAAAGACTTTCGCTGTAATGATTCTGATTATGTATTTTGATGTATTTAGAATTATGCTGAAATTCCGAGACTTGGTTTTAATGAAAGTTATGATATGTTGTATTATAACTGTGGTTTAATGATTTATATCAACTGGAAAAGCCTTGGGTGACATCGGACAGTACGTCTGAGGTCACTGACGGTAATACTTTCAAGAGGTTATTTGGGGGTGTTACATGCTTGGGGACATTTAAGTTTCTGTATTGATAATCAATGATGAAGTCTTTGAATACTGAGATGCATGCTCATGTAAATTAAGTTGCCATAAGAAACCAGTTTATATTAACTGAATGTGGCTTATGGGTATGTTAGTGTTGTGAAAATGTAGTTGTGTCAGTGATGATTGGGGACAACTGAGATTATAAGTCTATAATCAAGGATGAAGTGTTCTTAAAATGAGATGCAACTTCATGTAATTCACTGCATTAATGTCCTATGAGAAACCGGTTGATATAACTGAATGAGGCTTATGATATTCTTAGTTTTTGTCAATGGGCTTGTATTAGTGATGATTGGGGACATTTGAGATTAAATTGTTAAATGTTTCTTAGGTTATAAAGTTTGTTTTTATTGTTTGACTTTTGATGTTCAGTGATGTCAGTGATGAACTTGCCAAAAGTTTCCAAGACTTACAATGTTCATGCATGCTTACAGAAGTTGCCAAAAGTTTCATGCTTTTAAGATTTACTATGTTCCTGCATGACTAAAAAATATAGTGATGTGCAAAACATTTGCTATGTACTTGCATGCTTACTTACAAAATATAGTGAGATGCAACTTATTTGCTATGTGCATGCTTACAAAATGTAGTGATGTGCAAAATACCAAGCTAGTCTAGATAATAATATCCTGTTCTTCTTCTTGAGTTTCTTCTTCTCTGTGTTGCTGTGCATTTGATGGACCTACTTCTGCTTGCATTCCTTGTGCACCCCCATGAACAATGCCCCATGCTTCCATAACTGCCCACATTACGGCGAGCCCCACTCGACGGAGCACACGGGTGAAACCGACATACAAAATATGCAACGTCATCGACGATCTCCATGAAAGTCTGACGACATAAACGAAACAAACGGACATACAATTCTATATGTAAAAGCAGATCGCATCAAATAAAAGCACAAACATTTTTATACAAATGCGCGACCCGCGATGGTAGACGGGTCGCCAAAACATATTGTCTGCCTACATACCTGTAGGACTTCATCAACTTTCACTTAAAAATATTCTGCGACCCGCGATGGTGGACGGGTCGCCAAAAATACCAAATATCCAAACCCACACACAAATGGGACAACAAGTCAAACTACACAAGAAAAATAAGTCAGGCATCAGGGACGACGACACTACCTTCAACAAGGGTTGGCTCCAGAGAAGCTACGCCATCAACCGGCTCGACATCGCCGGAATGGGCCTCGTCCTCGCCAACGCCCCCATCCGCAGCTTCCTCTCCGACGCCAGCCAAGCGGAAGAGCTCCTGACCAGGATTTCCCTTCGGGAACATGGAGTCCAAAGTCTCCTTCTCTGCCTTCAGATCCCAGAGCTCATGCTTGCCATCGTCAAACTCTTCTATCATTTCGACACGCGACTTCAATGCATAAAAAGCACCGACGTCGCCTGCGATCTGGCCAGCTGCGATTTGAGCCTGCTTCACCTCTTCCTCGACGCCTGATCGGCTCTCTTCAAACTCTTTCCGGCTTACGACCAACTCCTCTTGACAACTCTTCAGCTCCCTGGTAAGGCGGCGCTCATTCTCTCGACAACGACTCTCTGCTCCCTCTAGCTTGGTCCTCAAGGACGCAAGGGCGGACTCCGACCTGGCAACCCTTTCTTCGGCCTTGACGACCATCGTCTTGACACTGGAGTATGCTCCCAAGAGGTACTGGAAAGTCTAAAGCAAGAAAATATAACACGATCAGAAAACACAGTCGACGAAAGAGAAAGAGAAACACGAACGGAGACAACTCACCCTCCACGCGGAACACCCCGCTTTACCAATGCAGTCCAGGGGAGAGATGTCGTCGACCTCCGATTTCAAAGACGGATCCTGGGCGTGAAAGAGGCCGTCAATCGATTGACCGACCGCGCCGATTTTGTCGATCCCTTCAGCAATTGCATCTTTCTTCCTAGGAGGCTCTTCTGCTTTGACATCACCAGGGGAAACGCCCGCTTTCCTCTTTAAGCCACCTTTGACTTGAGGCGCCAGATCCGTCGAAACCGACTTACTCGACGCGATTTTGGCTGCCTCCTTCCTCTGCTCGATCAGGCCCTTCCCAGACACTCTCTTCAAATGAGAACTTGCTCGACCACCAGGGGAAGCTAACACGACAGACATAAAAAGATGATAAAGCATGCGACAAAGTGAAAAAGTACAGAGAAAACTCCCAAGGTCGAAAGCTTACCCTTGACGCGAGATGACGAAACAGTCGACATGTCGTCTTGAGCGGCAGGGGATGTCGACAACAGGTTGACGTTGACAAAACTCCTCTCCAACGCCGGAACAGCAAGAACAATTCTGGACAAACCCTCCGACCGAGCGCTCACCTCCAAATCTTCTGCCTCAGGAACTACAAAAAAGAAAAGTTAAAGCAAAGCAAAGAGTTAAGACGCATAAACAAGCAAAGGAGAGAACAAACACATACTCTCTACTCGCCACTCCGTCAACAAGAACGAACACTCTCCCCCCTTCTCCAGAGACGAACGCTCGACAAAAAAGAACTTCGACCCCCATCCGCGGTCAAGATTCTGCACCAAAGGCTTCTGACCATGTCGAATGCGTAACTGGACACGGTAAGAACTCTTCGACCCAAGGAAATAATTATACCACAAGGCATCAAAATCAAAACCAGCCCCAGATCGGACGTTCACAAGGTCCAAGACCCTGAGAACCCTCCATGCATGTGGCATCACCTGACATGGCGCCAAAGTGGCCAAAAAATCCCTAACAAGGGGAGAAAAGGGGAACCTGTGACCAATCCGAAATGGATACGCATAAAAACAAACCCAATCCTCATATCGGGCATCGGCCCTCTCATCCGGGTGAGGCAATCTGGCGACCGTTTCCGGGGGAAAGCCTCCAACTTGAAGTATTTGCTCGAGCTCCGCCTGGGACAAAGTACTTGTCAAAGCATCAGACTCCTTCAAAATGAAGAGGGGAGGAGCTTCGCCCTCGCGCGGGTTAGAGAGAGTCTTCGACGACTCATAGGCTTCACTAGAAACCATCTCAAGAACAGAAAGAGAAGGAAATCGAAGAGCTACGGCGAAAAGGGTTGAGAAACCTACCAGAGAAGCTTGCAAGAGAAGAAGAAGTGAAGTCAAATCGCCAAGCGTCCGCTCCAAATTTATGGAGGGAGATGATGATCTGCAGAGATGTCGCATCGTGCTCCAATCTCCCGCCACGTAGCCCTGGACAACCGCGCCAAAAAAGGATGGTGGAGATCATGGCTAAAGAAGTTGCCTCGGATTTCACCTGCTCGCCTAGCCGAAAGCCCAAAGCAACTTGGGGCTATTGTTGGGCCTAGCATCCCCCTTGGAAGATGGATCGAGCAAAACGGGCCCAGGCCCAAGACAGATCGGAGGAACAGGGGAAAGTCCAGAGGAGGCGTCGAAGCTTCTCTGGTCGAACACTATCCGATAGGTCGCGGAAATCCCACAGAGCATTAAATGCTTAGATTGAGCAACGGCCACATCATTCAAACACCACCGTAATAGCAGCAATTAATGGCAGAATCCCTACAATAACTCCCGGCGTTGAAGATACAATAGGATCAAATCATAAACGGTAAAAAGGAGAAGGACTTACCATATATGGGGGAGGAGAAGATAAAGAAGGGACACGCATACGATTACGTTACACACTCACTCGAACTTGCTCTGAAAGAAAACGGAGACACACTTGCTATAGCCTAGCTCACCAGGAGTCAATCACGCCTGTTTTCCGTCGGTCGAAACCTAGAAGTCACCGGTCGAGTTCAATAAAATCTCTTGTCTTACTACGATAAGTTGTACCTCCATTCGATTCGACCAATACTATATCTAATAAAATAATCTCGCTATTTCATATTTTCTTTTTACTCGTTGATTATCTACTTGGTTTGGATTGATTTCTGTCACCCGATCGACTAGTTACCCCGTCTAAGGCGATTTAGGTCGTCTGATCTTTTCGCCCTAAAACAACTATATAACACAGCCCCCGCCATTGCTTCAACCCTATACACTTTGATATTCCGAGATTTTCTACCATGATGTGTTCCGATGTCCCAAAACACAAGTCAGAGCGGATCTAGGTAGAAGGCGGACGAAACAACTCTTGCTCGCTGAAGAATCAAACGAAAACTGAACTTCTGGATCTGTCGCGTGGAAATCCGCGGTCGCGGAACTGGGTCTGCGGTCGCGGTTTGGGTTCTGTTTCCGCGTCTGCGATTCTGCGAACGTGGTTCGATCGGGGGGATCTCGGCTCAGGCCGAGAGCCACGTGGATTCGAAGGGGTTCGTGTTCAGTGTTTGGGTTCGATGATGGTTCGGTCGTGGGTTAGGAAGGTTCGGTGAAGGCTTAGTTGAAGGAGCTAGACCTAGGGGGCGGGAGTTTGGCTCAACGGCAGCGCTAGGCTTTAACTCTCAAATCAACTTATCATTAATTAGGTTTAAGGATGGCTTATATAGCAGCCAAACAAAGGTCTTGCCCTAATGGGCCTAAAACATAAATGGATCGACCCTCTTGGCACAAGAGAGGCCCGACATCCAAAAATAGAAACTATCTAAAAACGAAAACATCTAAAAATAGTAAATACTAAAAGCGATAACCTTCCAAACTTAGAAACATTCTAAGAATGAAAACTGCTAATAAAGGAAACTGCGAAATACCGAAAAACTGCTAAAAATAGTAAATGTCTCAAAATTGGCATGTGAGTGTCACAATACCAACGTAACTCCAATGGCACTCATAATGCCGAGTAATGTTGTGACCAGGGTCACATCATCCTCCCCCACTTGACTGCGAAACGTCCCGGTTTTGCTAATGTCGCGGTCTGGGGGCTCGTGTGGAAGCAAGCCGTCGTGAATGTCGCTGTCCGGGGTCACATCACTCTCCCCCACTTGGCTGTGAAACGTCCCCGTTTCGCGAATGTCGCTGTCCGGGGGCTTGTGAGGCCGCAAGCCGTTGTGGTCGATAGTGAAGCGAGGGCAGTCTGTGGTCAGTTGTGGTGTAGTCTTCGTGTACCCATCCAGTGCTGCTATGCTCCTTCCAGGTTCAACACGGTCTGCATGTCTGTGTATCCGCTTCATATCCGGGTGCAGGTCCAATTATTGGTCAACGCTGGAAGCGGGTGGAGGCTCATCTGGGAGTACAACATCAAATACCTGCAATAAAGGGTGTACATACAGGGGTAAATCATAGGGGTCCTCTAATAAAGAAAGACACACATGAGTAGTAATTAGAAAACGTCCCTGAGAAAAAGGAGTAGACGCGCGTGGTTGAGGTAGCAAAGAGCGGTGCATCACGTGGGCCGGGAACGGTGGCAAGAGGGAGCTCGCTTGGGAATCAACGCACAGAGAAAACTCCGCGGTCGCGGTATCGTGTGCAGATGCCGAAGCGGGCAGTGGAACAAGCGCGGGCGCGGAGTTGGTGTCCGTGGTCGCGGAATGTGATGCTGAAGCGGTGTCATACAGAGAATATTCCGCGGGCGCAGAATGCGTTTCCGCGGTCGCGGAATTGGTCGCAGTAGCTGGGGTCGTCAGGAGCGAACTCGCGGGCGCGGATTTGGTTGCCGCGATCGCGGTGGAATGTGCCGCGGTCGCGGTTGTTGATGCAGAAGTGGGGCTCGTCAGTAGCGAAATCACGATCGCGGCTTGCGTTGCCGCGGGCGCGGTGGAAGCTATCGCGGTTGCTGCGTCTGCGGTTTCGGTCTACACAAGGTCGAGACGCTGCTCGTCTTCTGTCTTCGCGCGGTTCCTCTCCACATGGTCGTGTAAGGGATCAATCGGGGCGGTATCGACAGGTATTGGAAGAACCGCGGGCGCGGTGTGCTGGACCACGGTCGTTGGTTGGACTGCGGTCGCGGGTTGTACCGCGGGCGCGGTTTGTCTGTCTGCGTACGCTGTGAGTTTAGCTATGAACGCGGCTCTGTCAGACTGCAATTCGGTTAGCTTTGCAAGGATCGTGTCCAGTGCCCGGTCGTAAGCATCGTCAGTGGCCTAGCGAGGGGCGAGTGTGTCGTCCGTGTCTGTCCCTGTAGACACCATGACAAGCGCATGAAGAGCAGAAACAAACACAAAAGGGAACAAAAAAACAAAGGACAAATGAGATCAAATCAATCCCACAAGGTCTCACGTAGGTCACTAATCTGGGTAAAGCCGTGAGGGCGGAGAGGCTAGGCTGACTCAGCGTGGACTAAACCAACACAAAAACCACATAAACCTCACAATTCAGAAGCCAAAATATAGTGACTACGCAAGAAGTATTCCAGCATGCAAATCCTATAATCCACAGAGAAAGAATACGGGGAGATAAGATTAATGGACCTGTGTCAATAGTGAATCGGCTTCCCCGAGATCGCTTGAGGCTTGTGATTTTGCAAATTCGGTTGGCTGTTTTTTTTTTTTTTGGAATTAACCTAATGCCTTTTTTTTTTATTGACACAAGTGTTTAGTTTAGACAAAGACCAATTGATGCAGAGACTAGAAAGAAGGAATTGTTGTATGAAAACTAGGAAATAACAAGAGAGAAAATTCGAACAATAATCAAGAACTTTAGCAAACCAAATATGCAAGATGAATATTATTTTAGGCAAGCAAAGTCCACAACTAGGGTTAGGGTTTCTCAAAAATCTTTTTTTTTTTAATCACTCGGTCTTGAACAAGGACGTAGGAAGTCACAAATTCAACCTAGGGTAGGGGGTTGTTGGGGGCAACCAACAACAACAACAAAAACTGAAACAAACGTAACAAACGAAAGGAACTATAGCGGAAGCAAAGGAAATACTGAATTTTTAACGTGAGAACAAAGCGAGAAAGAAAAGACCAACCTTGTACCCCTGAAATCTTATACCAGTTGATGTGTTCCGGTCTCCCAAAACACAAGTCAGAGCGGGTCTAGGTAGAAGGCGGACGAAACAACTCTTGCTCGCTGAAGAATCGAACGAAAACTGAACTTCTGGATCTGTCGCGTGGAAATCCGCGGTCTCGGAACTGGGTCCGCGATCGCGGTTTGGGTTCTGTTTTCGCGTCTGCGATTCTGCGAATGTGGTTCGATCGAGGGGGGGGATCTCGGCTCGGGCCGAGAGTCACGTGGGTTCGAAGGGGTTCGTGTTCAGTGTTTGGGTTCGATGATGGCTCGGTCGTGGGTTCGGGAGTGTGTTAGGAAGGTTCGATGAAGGCTTAGTTGAAGGAGCTAGACCTAGGGGGCGGGAGCTTGGCTCAACGACAACGCTAGGCTTTAACTCTCAAATCAACTTATCATTAATTAGGTTTAAGGCTGATTTATATAGCAACCAAACAAAGGTCTTGCCCTAATGGGCCTAAAACATAAATGGATCGGCCCTCTTGGCACAAGAGAGGCCCGACATCCAAAAATAGAAACTATCTAAAAATGAAAACATCTAAAAATAGTAAATACTAAAAACGATAACCTTCCAAACTTAGAAACATTCTAAGAATGGAAACTGCTAATAAAGGAAACTGCGAAATACTGAAAAACTGCTAAAAATAGTAAATGTCTCAGAATGTCTCAAAATTGGCATGTGAGCGTCACAATACCAACGTAACTCCAATGGCACTCGTAATGCCGAGTAATGTTGTGACCAGGGTCACATCATCCTCCCCCACTTGAGTGCGAAACGTCCCCGTTTTGCTAATGTCGCGGTCCGGGGCTCGTGTGGAAGCAAGCCGTCGCGAATGTCGCTGTCCGGGGTCACATCATACCACCTCTTTGATGATAGCCTCGTCGATGAACAACGTTTTCCCCCGACGGTTGTGGTCAGAGGAGGTTGAGGGATTCGATCTACGGCGCTCGCAGGGAGGAGAAGAAGAAGAAGCTCATGTTCTGGTTGTTGATGATAGCCTCGTCAATCGGAAAGCCATTGAGAGGCTGTTGAAATTCCAGATACTTTTCTTCTTCCAAAACTTATGGCTATCTATGTTCGTGGCTCAATTTGTTTTAGTTACATGACTTTGGGTTAATTGAATTTGAGTTGTACTTTAGGAGGGAAACTTTGATGAAAATAATTGGGTTGTACTTTATGAGGGAAACTTTGGAGGGAAATTGTGTATTTTTGGAGGGAAAAAATGTACACTTTTGATGGAAAATAATAAACAATGATTTTGTGCTTTTTGTTTCCTTTTTCTTTTAATGATTTTTTTTGTTTTTACTTAATTTCTGAATTAAAAGAAATTTTTTAATATTTTGCAAAAATACCCCAAATGGTGTATATATGAAAAAAAAAAGAGTCAAACTGATATTTTTGCAAGTCACTTTTTCATTTGGGGTATTCCTGCAAATCCGTATTATTTTTATCCAATTGGGCTTTTTTTTTTAAATCAACATTTTTTTTCTTAGAAGGATTTTTCTCCAAAAAATCAAATTATTTTTAAAAATAATTTTATATAGAATTTGCTACGCATAATTCTAAAAAATACTAAAAAAGCACAACTTTATTCAAATTTACGCATAAATCTTTCAATAAAAAGTAAAATATTATATCTATCCTTATTTGTGTTAAAAATTTAAAACTTAGAACATGGATTTGCAAATTTTAAAATCAATTTTTATGCAAAAGTTTTGAAATTACGCAGTAAAAGTAGTGTGTAATAATGAAATTTATTTAAATTGTGTATTTTTTTGAACACTTTTGAGTAAAATTTCATTTAGGGTTTTTATATAGGCTAATTTGTTGTTTGATATTGAAGTTGTTTGTGTAAGATAGACGGTAGACTTTGAAAGTAGCGTTTTATATAAGATAGGCTTGTGTTTTGCTGCGTAATTGTATGTTGTTGAGAAAAAGGACTTTGTATCTAAATGGACGATGCAGACAGAGCCGAGAACATGGGATGGAGGGAGATCAATGTGGAGCTAGGCCTAGCTAGGGGTGGTTGATTGATGAGAAAAGAGTAAGGGGTGTTTTGGGGTTTTTGCAGGAAACCATCCGTTATATGTCATTTTCGGCACTAAATCACCCGGATTTAACCTATTGATTTTAAACCACCCAAAAGTGATATTTTTGTTACATTCGACCACCCATGGACGGACTCCGTTAAAATTTCCGTCAAAATGTGTGAAAAGATTATTTTGCCCCTTGGTTTTTTGTGAAATTATAGGAATAGTTTTGGGGAAATTGCAATCTGGCCCTCTAGTTTTTGGTTTGTGGCAGAATAGTCCTGAAACAAATTTTCATAATTACAAAAATTGCCCAAACTTATTATTTTTAATATTCTGAGTTGATAGTATATTTTAACCCCAAATTAAAGTGTAGAAAAATTAACTTAGGTTAAAATAGGCTTAAGTTATTATTCTTATGAATTTGACCATATTTAAATATGTAACAAAAATGTAAAATTTTATTTAAATATTTCAAGTCAAAATTTATAAGTTTTATATAAATTATAATTAATATAAGGTTAATCATAAAATTTGAATTAAAGATTAACCTTATATTAATTATAATTAATATAACGTTATAAATAATTTAATTAATTTATAAGTTATAAGTTTTATATAAATTATAATTAATATAAGGTTAAATTCATAAGAATAATTAATATAAGGTTAATATTATATTAATTATAATTAATATAAGGTTAATCTTTAATTATAATTAATTATAATGTTAAATATTATTCTTAAATTATAATTAATTTATAAGTTATAAGTTTTATATAAATTATAATTAATATAAGGTTAAATTCATAAGAATAATATTATAACGTTAGATTAATTATAATTAATATAAGGTTAATCTTTAATTCAAATTTTATGATTAACCTTATATTAATTATAATTTATATAAAACTTATAAATTTTGACTTGAAATATTTAAATCAAATTTTACATTTTTTTTACATATTTAAATATGGTCAAATTCATAAGAATAATAACTTAAGCCTATTTTAACCTAAGTTAATTTTTCTACACTTTAATTTGGGGTTAAAATATACTATCAACTCAGAATATTAAAAATAATAAGTTTGGGCAATTTTTGTAATTATGAAAATTTGTTTCAGGACTATTCTGCCACAAACCAAAAACTAGAGGGCCAGATTGCAATTTCCCCAAAACTATTCCTATAATTTCACAAAAAACCAAGGGGCAAAATAATCTTTTCACACATTTTGACGGAAATTTTAACGGAGTCCGTCCATGGGTGGTCGAATGTAACAAAAATATCACTTTTGGGTGGTTTAAAATCAATAGGTTAAATCCGGGTGATTTAGTGCCGAAAGTGACATATAGCGGGTGGTTCCCTGCAAAAACCCCGGGTATTTTTGCAAAAGAAGCAAAATAAGGGGTCGAATTGTGAAAATTGTGGAGGTAAATTATGCAATTATTTAATTAAATATTAATGATGATAATTATCTTTTTTTATTTATATCAAGCCCATTAAGAAAGATATGCCCATGAATCCAACACTGACTAAGGCATTTAATACTTTATTGAAACCCTAATCGGGGGGGTTCATATTCAATTCTCTATGAAAAATACCCTAGCCCTCATCTCTACGAACAAAGATCTTATTTGAGCGTCGGAAGCCCCCGAAAGACCCTAGGATCGGGTCTTTCAGAGGAGAAAGCTCTACCCTTTGGCCTTTTTCTATGTTCGTAGGAAATCGAAAAGATGATCGAAAAACACTAAAAAATCGCCGGAGTCGCGGATTCTTATCGTCATCATCAACAATTTATTATGATATGAATTTATGCTACCACAAAAATGCCTCAACGAAATCAAACTACTCGAATTAATAGATAAAGGGTAATGGACTAATGGGTCAAGTTTCATAGATGGATATAAATAAGCTCAATCGTGGGTACCGGTACGTATAAAATCGACAATGAGTTGGGTATTATTAGTAGGACAAGTTTAGTAAATTTACAAATTATTTACTTCGATCAAAATGTCAACTTACATTAACCATATTAAATTCCACATAAATTAAAAAAATGAAATTGTTACTATATATTTACTTAATTCCAAATTAAAATATGTCCATGTGTGTCATGGTATACATATTAATTCCTTAATCAAATATCCTTACTTATACAGTACGTACTACTCTTATTGAGTAAAAACACGAGGTACAGAAAAACTCAAAAACAAAAACGTATGCATGTGGAGAGAAACATGACAATAATTAACCCACAATTCAAATGATTAGTAGGATTGCAGCTGTAGCTGGGGAGCCAATTGCGGCCAATCATATGATTTTATCTTTCGGCCAAGCAAATCCCCCTCACCGCTGAGCTGTCACCACGTTGCCTAATTCGTAGCTGCGAGACCCACATTCTTATTTACTCCATAAAATACTCTACTTGAGTAAGATTCAATCCTATAATGATTTTAGGGGGTAAAATAAGAAATAATTATGATTATTAAATCTAATAGATAGAATAATAAGATTGGAGTGATAAAATTATAAAAATTATTATTTTTTGAATTTTTTTTTCCCGAAATTATTTTAAATTTTTTTTTTCCCGAATTTCTTTTTTACGAAAATTACTTTTTTTCCAAAATATTTTTCCAAAATTTCTTCTTTTCGTTTTTTTAAAAAAAATATTTTGTTTAATTGTATTGTATATCAAATGCATAAATAAACATCAAAAGTGCATCTATAATGAATATAAAGTACATATATAAGTATATTTTTAATGGTCACAATTCAAATAGAGTGCATCTTTAATAGGATAAAATGCATAATGTAATATATATAAATATGCATGTTTAACATATATATTAAAAATGCACATTATAAGTAGTGTATGTTTAATATGTTAAAAGTGCATATGTTAGTATGTTAAAGTGTATATTTATCATGTTAAAGTGCATACTTAATATGTTAAAAAGTGCATATGTAATTATGTTAAAATGGATGCTCAATATTCCAAATTAAGTGCATGTATGTGTAAGTATATTAAAGTGCATGTTTAGTAATCTAAAGTTAAGTACATATGTAAATATATTAAAGTGCATGAATACTATGTTTAAGTGCATGATTAAAGTGCTAAAGTGTATGATACTAATTTTTTAAGGAAAATATTTGTGAAAAAATAAGAAAATATTTTTCGGGGAAAAAATATTTAAAAAAAAAAAATCGAGAAAAAAATATTTTTTGAAAAAAAAAATCAAGAAAAAAATCTTTGAATTTTTCGGAAATTAAAAAAATTAAAATATAAATTTAAAAAGGTTGATTTTATTTACAAATTTGTCATTCCATGTGTTTTAATCTTAACTCTCCATTCTTACAATCTAATGACTAAAATTACTCCTCATTTTATACCCTAAACACTCTCCTTATATAATCATTTACTCTACTTGACTTTATAATTATATAGAGCTCAGGACAAATTAAATTAGTTCGATGAGAGGGAGAAATTGCTCCAAAAAGGGAGAATAATTGAGATTAGCACCTTTACTTTATATTTAGTGGAATTTCGCTGCTCTAATTATAACTCGTTAATCTTCAGTTTGGTGTTTATAGACATCGATCACATAAATGGGAACAATCAAACATATTCTTTATCCTTAAGTTGGAGTCATGGTTGTTAAAATCTCGATTTGATTCTATGATTTTAACGATTCTACGATCCATCAGTGATATAACGATTCCGATTCTAGGTAGAATCTTATTGAAAGTATGATCTTAATATTTTAGGCTCCGTTCGGCAAATTTTTTTTGAGATTAACGGAGCTTGATTTTATTTTTAATCTAATTAATGAGTGTTCGGTAAAAAAATGTCAATCTAACTTAGGGAGCTTATAGTAGATTAACGTAGCTTAATTTTTCCATTTTTTTTAATGTGACTCCCCTAGATTGTTGAAGATTAACAAGCTGAATTTTACATATATCTCGTTTCAGCTTATAATACCGAACACCAACTATAATTTTTAAATAATTAAGCTAATAAATCCAGCTTCAGTTGGTCATTCAGCTCCAGCTACTTATTCAGCTCCAGCTCCCATTTCAGCAGGATTTACCGAACACAGCCTGTATATAAAATTGGTAGGATCTTGTTTATGATCTCGATCATGCATACGATTCTGACGATCCTACGACATATGTTTAATATATGACACTATTTCATTATGAGATAAAATTTTATACCTAAAATATAAAATGTATGCATTTTTCCTTTTATCAACTATATATAATATGATTATATTGATTAATCACCACTAAAATATTGTAGAATAAAATATTGTAGAATATATAATGTTTTCATATCATAAGATCACTAATATATAATATCGTTTATGTCCTCACTTTAAATATAATATGTTTACCATTTATTATGTTGACTTCTACTATATTTAGTTATTTTGTAAAATCTTATGATTTTACGATTCGATTCAAAAAACATCTTACGACCCGATCCTGGAATCCCGATTTTAACAACATTGGTTGGAGTATTAATTGTTTTATTCCTAATATACTACTTATGTCTTTAGAATAACAATTTATAATCATGATTTACAAGCTACTAGTATTATCTAAATTAAAAAATAAAATATCATAAAAATCTTATACTAATAATTTAGAGACTCTTTTTTAAAATTAGATTCATATTTATTTTCTCAAGTGTTAAGTTAGAAAACATATATATTAATTAAATATATTTTTTAATATGTCAAGGATAATCATTATCCAGAATCCTTATACCATTCGGTATACGAGTTAAAGTATGTCTATGTTATAAAATTGATCGGCCAAATTAGCTAGCGTATTCATGAAAAAATAACTGAAAATTATATATACATGTTCTTCGTTTAACATTTTAAATAAAGTTTCATCTCATATCAGGAGAAAGAGCCATTCGAAGTGTACAAGAGATGATTAACTAGACAACTTTAAGTGTATAGTCTAGCATAAAGACAAAAGTCGTATGTATGTAACGTCTATGTATTTGTGTTGATAATGACTAGAAGTCACAAAAAACTCCTATTTGACATGCACAAGAATCCGCATCTCTTAGGGGAAATGTCACTAAATGTAAAGATGAATGTGGAAGACTATGATTGAGATCGACATAGACAACTCAATTCTTCATATTTTTTTGTTGTTGAAAGAAAAACAGATTATTCTTGATAAATCAACAACAACAACACATTTGTCCAGTATATCCCTTATATATAAGATCTGAAGGATCAAGATGTACGCGTTCTTATTCGGAACAAGTCAAGAAAATGTTCCCGAAAGATTCTAACAAAGTGAATTCAAACAAACAGATAAAAAGTCATACACAAACGTAAAATCATGCGTGGTGTTTATAGCTAACACATATATGGACCTAATTGGATGAGGTAAGTACATATGGTAGGTGATGATGCAATACAAATTTTACATGAAAGATTGATAAAATGAAGCAAGTAATTTGGTATGTGATGATGCAATACAAAACTGTGCAGATATACACATAATAAAATCGCTATACCCTGGCCTCTATATATGTGTGAAAACAAGTCGGGTAATAAATGAGTGTGAAATCATTCCTTTATCCGATTCGTGAAGTTAAATGTTTCACCAGATACACCCATTACTCGCGAAACATTTTAGCCTCCGACCCATCTGACGCAGTAGGAAACACGAGGATTAGTAAGCGCTAAACCTGAATCGAAATTAAGTTCGCAAGCGACGAACTCAAAGAATAAACTCTGGAATCCACGAGAAAATAAGAGAAACTCTTAGGATTTTGATTGAATAAAAGATAACTGCCTCCAACAATTGAAAAGTGTTTAAATACGGAAAACAAAACCCTAAAACAAAATTAAAGCAAAACCGAATTAAAATATAAATTACTGAAAATATTAAAATATTGGTTTGAGGCCCGAAACGATCTCGGATGGCCTAAAAAGCCCATAAGTCAAAGCATTGCAGTGAGTTTGACTCGTTGGGCCGGTCTGCTTCCCGAAAACATATTATAACAGTCAATCGGACACTGAACGCCAAATTTGCGCAAGACCGGATGAACCCTTGCGACGATCAACCTCCTCTTCAATGCGCGCAACCAGCCTTCCTACGCCAGTCTCCTCCACCCACTAGTGATTCGGGTGGATCATGTCATCCACGAAATATTTTTACAAATATTTAATAAAACACATATCAAAGTGTATAAGTTATTTAATATTCTTTAATATACGATAATATTGTTCGAAATATAGGATTTAATTAATGAATTTAAAAAAAAAAATCTCAAATAATGTTGTTTTTAACAATATCTCAAATAATGTCAAAAACTACTTCATAATTAATTATTTCACGAAATCTTAAATATATATCACATATCTCTCAATTGAGAATGTATATAAATAATTCAAAACAACATAATTAAGGTACATATATTTATTCTTCAAAAATAACTCTTTAACAATACTAGAAATAATACCAACATATAGTATTTTTAATTAGCTTATAAATAGTAATTAAATATGAGATAAAATATATAATTTTTGTGACGTGATAATATATTGACTATACATATTTTATACAATTATACTAATATATCAAAAAGATCAACACCAATATAATGTAATCATAAACAAAAATAAGAATTTAAAATTTGAATAAAATATTCTAAAAGCATGGTAAAAGTACACTGATTATTTAAATAATACTCGAAATAACACCTAAATAGTGTATGCTTATGTGACTTCTATACAATAATTTGATATGAGATAGAATTATACAATTTCTATTATAAAATTAAAAAAATAATTTTGTTTCATTTCATTTAACATTAATAAAATAGTTTTACTAAAGTGCTGTAAAATATGCCATATATAGTTTCCAATATATAATATTCCTTTGAAGACAATACCTAAAGTTGTGACTCTACATTTCTTTCACATTGGAAGAAGGATGTGGAATTTTATTTTATTTTATAAATTTTAATAATTCTTCACCAATTATAAAATGATTTATTATTCTTTAATATACGACAATATTGTTCGAAATACCAAAAGTTGTAATTTTAATTTGATATTATCGTAATAATAATAATAATTTGTAATGCAATATTTGATTTTACTATTCTTGACAATTTGAAATGATCGCTCACTTAAATCCGCTTTAAGTTTATTTATGAGCTTTATTTTAGAAAATTATTTTATTTCAAAAAAATACGGGCATCGACTATTTTATTTCAGGAAATTACGGACACCGACTTTTACAGACCTATAAATCCGCTTTTAATTATGGTAGTTAGTCTCCATCTCTCGCTCCCTCTTCCTTCTCAATGATCATCTCTTACGCCGTCACCGAGGTCGGCGCTCATACGATAGGCCGGTTCGACTCGCCTGGATAAGTGTATTCGAGTCTGACGCGGTGATTGTCGAGACGACGACGGCGACAAGCACTTGCGATCCTTTTGATCCTTTTCAGTGTTCGCGCTTAAGCTAGATTACGCTCCAATTTGGGGTTTTCGGTCGCGAAGCAGCAATCGATTGTCAAATTTCAAGTCTCCAAGGTAGAATTACAAACCCTACTTTGGCACGTGGGGTTAGTACATCTTAATCCAACTCATTGGTTATGTAAGGAAAGCTTTTAAGTCTTTTTGAAGTGTTTTATATGCCAAAACATTCCCAAGGGCCTTCAAGAGTTACTATAAGGCCAAAGCATTTTCCAAGGTGTTAAAACGATTCAAGTGTTTTGTAAGCCCAAAGCATTTTCCAAAAGCTTAAAATGATTTTTGGTTTTTGAGGCCAAAGCATTCTCCAAGAACCTAAAACAATTCAAGTGTTTTATAAGGCCAAAGCATTATTCAAGGGCCTAAAGCGATTTAAGTGTTTTTAAGGGTCAAAGCATTCTCCAAGGACCTAAAACAATTCAAGTGTTTTTAAGGCCAATGCATTTCCCAAGGGTCTAAACCGATTTAAGTGTTTTTAAGGGTTAAAACATTCTCCAATGACCTAAAACAATTCAAGTGTTTTTAAGGCCAAAACATTCCCCAAGGGCCTAAGACAATTTAAGTGTTTTTATGGGTCAAAGCATTCTCCAAGGACCTAAAACAATTCAAGTTTTTTTAAGGCCAAAGCATTCTCAAAGGGCCAAAAACGATTTAAGTGTTTTTAAGGGTCAGAGCATTTCCAAGGATCTAAAACGAGTGTTCTTAAGGTCAAAGCAACCCCCAAGGGTCTAAAACGAGTGTTTTTAAGGGTCAAAGCATTTTCCAAGAACCTAAAAAATTTAAAGTGTTTTTAAGGCCAAAACATTCCCCAAGGGCTTAATGCGATTCAAATGTTTTTTAAGGCCAAAGCATTTTCCAAAGTAGGGTTTATAATTCTACCTTGGGAGACTTGAAATTTGACAATCGATTGCAGCTTCGTGGCCGAAAACCCCAAATTGGAGCGTAATCTAGCTTAAGCGCGAACACAGAAAAGGATCGCAAGTGCTTGTCGCCGTCTCGACAATCACCGCGTCAGACTCGAATACACCGATCCAGGCGAGTCGAATCGGCCTACCGTATGAGCGCCAACCTCGGTGACGACGTAAGAGATGATCATCGAGAAGGAAGAGAGAGCGAGAGATGGAGACTAACTACCATAATTACCGTTTCAGCGGATTTATAGATCTGTAAAAGTCGGTGCCCGTAATTTCCTGAAATAAAATAATCGGTGCCCATATTTTTTTGAAATAAATTTTTTTTTTTGAAATGAAGCTCATAAATAAACTTAAAGCAGATTTAAGCGAGCAATCATTTCAAATTGTCAAAAATAGTAAAATCAAATATTGCATTACAAATTTTAATTATTTCGATAATATCAAATTAGAAAACTACAACTTATAAAATTTACCATAGTTTATTTATGATAAAAACTTAAATTAATTATAAATGATAATATACAACCATTTTGAATTATATGAAGAAAAAAATCCTACTGAAGATAAAATTTATTAATAAAAAATATTGCATTACAAATTATTTTTATTATTGCAATAACAATGATAGTGAAACTATATTAAATGTGTTCTTTTGGGTAAAAAAAGGGAAAAACATGCAATATATTACTTCATATCAATAAATTGAAAGCATTTATTGGGGCAAAAAGATATTTACTAAATTATTTATGTTATGTACTTTAAATAATGAGAAATGTTATTTTTTTGCACAAAAAACAAAGAGTTGGACTTTTTATAATGTCAAATTAGAAAACTAAAATTTATAAATTTTACCATAGTTTATTTTATTACAAAAAATTAAATGAATATTAGATGATAATATCTGACTATTTTTAAATTATATGAAAATCATATTGAAGATAAAATTTATTAATAAAAAATATTACATTTTATTTATGATAGATATACAAATTGTTATTAGATAACATTATAACAATGATAGTGAAATTTCATGAAACAAAAAGGGGGGAAATATGCAAAATATTACTTCATATTTAAAATAGCTTTTTGCCCCAATAAATTGAAAGCATTTATTGAGACAAAAAAGCTAATAAAATTATTTTCTTAATGATTTTTTTCGTTGGCCCTATATGAAATTCGAGAGTTTAACTATAAGGTTTTACAAGATTTTCATAATTAATTTATATTAATCACTTTATAATTGGTGAAGAATTATTAGAATTTATAAAATTAGATTAAATTTCACCTACTTCTTCCAATGTGAAAAAATTTGCAGAGTCTCAACTTTATGTGTTGTTTTCAAAGGAATATTACATGTTCATCTGTGCTACAAAAAGGTTTGTGGCATATTTCCTCACTTATTTTGAACCCTTCCAAACATATAAGTGTACCAAGGCCGATAGAAGAAGAGGCCGATAAGTGCTCCTGTCATGCATGCCTTCGTATGACGAAAAACGCTACACAGCTCCTGTCATGCATGCCTTCATATGACGAAAATACTATTTCTAATGAACATGTTTAGATGTATAAACAAGACTTGAGTTTGTAGATTTTGATATTATATTATTAAAAAAATTAATAAATCCAATTTTGTGATTGGCACGGCCACTTGCTAGTAAAAATATATTTTAATATTCATTTTTATAAAACTTTGATCTGGCACTCCCCAACGGTTAACCCGAACCCATAACTGACCCACAACGACCCGATCCACAATCGACCCGTAAATTTTGACCCGCAATCAACCCGACCCGTAAATGACCCGATCCGGTATGCTTAAATCTGAACTCGACCCGTTTAACATGTCTAATGATATGGGAGATGCTGATAAGTTATCTTCCCGTAAGGCGAGGCCTATTTCTGGTGATGATCTTGGCGATTCCTTCACTCTTGATGAGAAGCAAGGAAAACAAAGTAGCTGGAGTGATGCAATTCATGCTAGAAAAGATGCAAGTAAAAGAATTTCTCTGCTATTACATGTTTGGGAAATCTGTTATTCATGATTATATAATTGAGAAAATAGCTGGAAGAAGTGATGCAGGATATGTGTACAAAATTGGTTAATGTTTTACAAGCACTAGCGTTCAGTCTGCCTCCACATTTCTTGTCTATTATCCGTTTCATATATTTGAGCACTTCTACCAATATGTGCACAGTGCACGTGAACGTCTACTAAGAACTTAATCTAGTATTTATGCGTTTGAATGAAGTGTAACAAATCCATTGATAAGGCTACACCTAATTCATAGAAACCAATGATGAAAAAACATCATGAAAAGTAGGTCAATCATAGAGAAATGAGGTTATGAAGACATGTTTTAAATCTATTAAACGAGTGCTATAGGCTGATTAGCATAGTATCTAACTCAGGCTGCAACATCTAATGCAACACATGGCTGTGTGTAACAACATTGAGAAATACCACTTGGCTTAATTTCTGGTAACTACCATCATCAGATAAATATACATCAAATTAGGTCAATGTATTAACATCTGTGTAGAACGCCATTGCTGTTATAGAGAATAGCAAGGTGGATTTTACCATGTACAATCATACAGCTGATGCGATCGTCTGAAGATTTCCATCCAATGACATCGAATCCACACGATGCTGAATTCAGTATGTTTTGTACAAGAAGCACAAATTCTGTATCAGTGCCCATTTCCGGAGAGTTTGATAAGCTGCATGAAGTAAAAACCTTATCAGATGAGAGTTCCATTTCAGCATTAATCCAGAGTGTCTCAAGCAATACTATAAGCAAAAGTCACATGCTTTGACACATCAGATTCACTGATAATCGAATCAGATCAGAGTATATAAAAAGCAATTAGATAGCAGGTGTGAAATATTTGCCACTAAGCAATACTATATGCAAAAGTCAGTGTCACCAAGCTGCTATAGAAGCATCTGCAAGTGGTCCTGGAAATCTAGTATTGAACCTACTGTATTTGCAAATAGCAAGTATATTCTGCTAAGAGAATGAAATAAAAACCAACCTGGCGAGCTACTTGCAGAAGTTGCAGACTATCCTTTGAATGTTCCTCTTTCGACATAGATCTCTGCAGCTTTGCACCATTTCTCATAACCTTGTTTACTTCGGGGTTGATATTGTTGTCAAGTTTTGTCAACACTTCTCTTCCCCGCTTTCTTTGGAATGTAAATTTCAGAACCTTGTTTGAAACCCCATCAGATTCTTCACGAGTCTGTACATCATGCATATTGCAATCTGCCAAAGCTGTGTCAAACTTGTGCGGGTCTATATCACAACTCAAATCTAATTCTTTTTCAGCAGCATCACCTTCTGTTTCCCTAAAGTTTGAAGTAGCTGGGAATTCACTGGATCTTTCGGGTGCAATACCATTCATCTCATAGCTTGAACAGATGTAATAAGATTCTCGTGAAGAATGCATTCCATTCTTGTTAGGTACCTCAATAGAGGCCACATTCTGATTGCCTTCATAATTCCCGCATTTAGGAAAGGAAGGTCGCTGACATGATTTTGCACGACGGCCATGAGAAGACTTGCGTAGAGAAGCAATTGCTTCCTGATATTTAACATTTTTTCTAGTCCTTCTAAAACCATCTCTTAATGCTTGGCTACAACTGCTTTCATGCTCCAGTGATTTGGCAGCTGACACATTTGAAGTAATCTTCACATCTTTTTCATCAGATTCAGAAGAGCATGGTGAAGACCGCTGTTTGCTTGATTTAACATCAACAGATGTATTCAAAGAAGCATTACAACCGGAAAGCATGGAAGGGTGGACAAGTATTGAAGGCTGTTCTTGAGCAGACGTAATAAGTTGATCCCTAAATGCATATTGTATATGTAGCGGCATTTCAGATGAGTATTTTGTGGTGGATGCATCTTCAGTTGATGGATATTGAACTTTATAGCATCTTCCCTCATCTGTTTTGGCAATCAACTCATTCTTGAACTGATCTGAAGTGTGACGTCTCAAAGGTTGCTTTTGACTGCATTTGATTTTCTCAAATTTGTCCTGTGTCAGGTTTAATTCTTCCCTAAGGTCCACTATTATTCCCTCTGCCTCAGAGAGCTGTGCTTCAAGCTCTTCTATCTTCTTTTGCTGATTTTCTGATCTAACTTTGGCCTCAGCAGTCTGCAAAAGAAAGAGCTGGTCAAATCCTCTTCAATTTGTTGTCGCATAAAAAAACAACATACACTAATGCAATGATCAAGAGGCAGAGTACATCCAGCTTGGGGAACATATTACTGCATTTGGTATGTTCCGAATCAAAGAATACTAAAGTAGGACAAAATTCAAATGCCCTCACCAACTATTTGTTTTCAAGTACACAGACAAAACAAATGCACTAGAGCAACATCAGAGTTATTACCATTCGATTAAGAATGTTAGTCTTTATGATGCCAAATATGATAGACAATTTATTTCTGCTAACATACCTGATTTCACACATGCTCCTTTTTCTTCCACAAGTAAGCTATTCCTAGTGTGACATACTCCCTCCGTTTTGAAAAGGTTGTCATTTTAGCCCATAATTTTGTATAGAAAATATTGTCATTTTAGGTAATAATTTATTGGTGAGTTACGAGGTTTGACATCGAAAATTGTATTTTTTGGCTTTTTTATACAAATTCTCTATGTTTATTGGCTACAATTGAGATCGGTTATTAAATACTTGTAAATTTTAAGAAAAAATTATGAAAATATAGGATAATCATTGTATTTCTTAATAAGTGTGTCAAGCTCTAGAATGACAATTTTTTTCATACGGAGGGAGTATATGTTAAGTGGCTTCCTTATTAGATTCCAAATTATCCATCGATTTGCCTATCTAAAAATGCAAGCTTTGTTGGGAATCAATCTTGAAACAAGTCTATCTCCGTTACTTTTTCCATTTTGAGTTTTACTGCAGACAATGGAAAGGCCATTTTTCTTTAGCAAAATTATTTTTTTCTGATTCAAGCCCTCAAGATTCCACAGAAACCCCATATTCCAGTCCTGAAACACTAAACTATTGACTCATTGGTTATAAACACCTTTTTAACTAGAGATAAATAGCTGTATAAACTATAAAGTATTCACACAAAGAACACACGAAGATATGCTCAGCAGGAAAATACAAAATCCAAGCAATGATGCAAAGTTCTTGCAATGCGCACATCTAACCTCATTTAAAGAAAGCTAAAATGAAATCACAGTGACCAACACAGACAGTATCAAAGCAACCCAAGAAATTAACAGCTCAGACCCTGGATAGAGAATAAACGCAATGCCGTAACGAAATTCCAACTAGATGAAATTCGTACCTTCAAATCGAGCATCTGTTTGAGGTGAACAAGCATACGAAGTGCGTCTTCTTTCAAAGCAAACAGATCCTTCTGGAAACACAAAGCCTTGCGATCTGCCGCCATTATCCTGACAGCCGCCTCCTTGGACGTGTTCAGTATAATCTCCGCGTACGCCGTCTTCAGTGTCGCCATTTTCTGCAGAATCATAAATCAAAATTAGCAACCACACGAAAGCTTCAGCAAACAAACCCCAGCACTAG
Organism: Rheum nobile; assembly: GCA_027886185.1. Lineage (NCBI taxonomy): Eukaryota > Viridiplantae > Streptophyta > Magnoliopsida > Caryophyllales > Polygonaceae > Rheum > Rheum nobile. The sequence goes on along the minus strand of WOAB01000527.1, from coordinate 1,503,345 downwards.
TCGAAACGCGAAATAGGGCAAAAGCAGAAAATTGCAATCAGCGCGAACAAAGAACCGCCATTTCACTGATACTGCAAAGGAGAGAAGATTTCTGGAGGCGTTAGTGATCGGCGGTTAGCGGATTGTTATGGCGGTTGAGAACGTAAGAGAGGAAGAGTAATTTCAGCCCCAACCCCCACTACTCAAAAAAAAAATCCTCTTCCTGACCATTTTGTAAAATCCAGATGAAATTCAATCCGAGAAAACTTACCACAGACTCGTCATCCTCCATTGGTGGGCGAAATCGAGAGAAATCAAACAGTTCGGACGGAGCAGATGGAGAGAGAGAGAGGAAGGAGAAGGTTTGAAAAGCGAGCTCCGGTTTCTCTCTCCTCTGAAGCTGGAGTCTGTTATGAACTCGAAATTCTGCTAAATGACAAGAATACCCATGGTCTCCGTTGAAAATTCTATTCCGCCCACCGATCAACCAATCGCTTCACGACGAGTACGCGTCGTTGCAATGAACTCGAGCTCGATGCGGCGCCGTTTGGATGGTATCGTCCTACTGTAACCTCAATGAGTCCGCGTCGTTTCGTTGATTCGAGGCCTATACTGTGTCGTTTTACGTTCGACCTTTTGGGCGCTAAAACTTCGAGATGAGGAGCGCTGTGGGGCCCGCAAAGGAAGGCGGAGTTTGTAATAATCGGAAGAGATGCCTCGTTGGGCCCACCGCAAATGTGGAGCAGATTGAAAATGAAAGTTGATGGACCCAAACAATGTTGTGTAACGCTTTGATTTTTGTAAGCCCAACCGATTCAAAATTATAGGACAAAATCATATTATATCTTGTACTATTTGCACATCATCTACATACTATACTAATTATTAACAATTTATTATGATATAATGAGCTTGTAAAAGTGACAATTCAATATTGCTACCAATACAAAAATACGTCAAAGACAATTCAATACTTAGTAGTTAGTATAGTTCAGTGCAGATTTTTCATGTCTTTCGAAAAACAAACGTGATGATCGACTTCATCGTAAAGAAGGTCCAATAGAGTTTTTTGGAAGATATTCGAGCTAATCTAGAATTTGTAATTCTCATCTGTAAAGATGCTGTAGACTGAGAAACCAACTCTTCTGTGATTTTCAGTCTAATTTTTACCTAATAAAAAAAAAACTTCAAAGAAAAAGGAAAACATTAAAATTAAACTATACTCCAAATAGGCTCGAAAGTGACTCCCAATTGTATGACTTCATCCTAAACGAAAAAAATATAAAGAAATTAATATCATATTGTCAATCATATATTCATCTGATTTGCAGATTTTCAAATATGATTGGTTGCTGCCATATTTAGCATAAATTTGTAACAATTTTTATGTTTCCTCACCGATTTCTTTTTATTTTTAGCAATTTGAAGGGTCAAGAGAATAAACAAGTTATTAAAGTTTCTCAATTTAGTTGATAAGAGACGGTTTCTCAATCTATAACATGAACTCCGCTGGACCGTCTTTGCGATGAAGGCTCTGTTCGGCAAAACTTTTTTGAGATTAACGAAGCTTGATTTTCTTTTTAATATAGTTAATGAGTGTTCGGTAAAAAAAATATCAATCTAGCTTAGGGAGCTTATAGTAGATTAACATAACTTAATTTTTCCTTTTTTTAATGTGATCCTCCCTATATTGTTGAAGATTAACAAACTGAATTTTACATTTATCTCATTTTAACTTGTAATACCAAACACCAACTCTAATTTTTAAATAATTAAGCTAATAAATTCAGCTCCAGCTCCAGCTAGTCATTCAGCTTCAGCTACTTATTCAGCTCCAGCTCTCATTATAACTGGATTTATCGAACAGAGCCGAAGTCGGCCACCACGTTTGTTTTTCGGAAAATATGGAAAATCTGCACTGAAGAAAACAGTTGTAAAAGACAGAGGATATCAGAAATTAACATTTCAATATCCCATAGACATTGTCAGATTTGATTAAGAACATTCACAATGATAAGATTAGCGTATTTAAGTTAATGTCGATAATGCCTAATTCATATGTCTTTATCAGGACATTTCTTATTGTAAGTATTTCTGTTTTTAAAGGAGTTGAGAAAGATTAATTTATTCGTATTGTTCCTGAAAATATAATCAAAGCTAGATTCATCATTAGTTTGGGTGAATCCAGGCCAAAAACTAGTGATTATTATTGATTTGGTATTATTGTGATTTTTTTGGTACAAAATATTGCTTGCAATTAAAGAAAAGTCGTTATTTGTCAAACTTACTGTTTGGATGGGTCAAAGAAAAGTTGCTCATCGCTTTCAAGCTGGTGTGTTGGATGATTAAAGTTGCCTTTTTGCGGGAGCCTCATTTCCCGGTCAATCCTCTTCTTTATGCAACTACAATCCAAATTTCCAACTACAGAAAAAACGAAAATTCAAAGTCAAATCCTCCATTAACAGTCGTGATCTTCCACCACTTCACCATCTCTCTCATTCTTCAATCATCATCTATGCACAAGCCTCAATTTCCGCTTCTAGAGAGGCAAGACAACCATAATCAGAAGCAGAAGCTTCAACAATGGCGGCAGCGGCAACACAACCGATTTCTCCTTATCTCCTCCTCTTCCTCCTCCTCCTCCTCCTCATCTTCCTCAATTCCGCCTTTTCCGACGACGTCGAGTGCTTGCAAAGCATAAAGCAATCCGTCGAGGATCCACAGGGCAGTCTCGACTCCTGGGACTTCACCAACACCTCCGCCGGCTCCATCTGCAAATTCGACGGCGTCCTCTGCTGGAACGACCACGAGGACCGCCTCTTCAAGCTCACGCTCCGCGACTTCCAACTCTCCGGTCACATCCCTGACTCTCTCCATCTCTGCTCTTCCAACCTCGAATACCTAGATCTCTCTGGTAATTCCTTCTCCGGCTCCATCAATTCTTCAATCTGCCGGTGGCTGCCTTACGCCGTCTCCTTTGACTTCTCAAACAACCAGCTCACCGGCGAGATCCCGGCGAATCTCAGCGATTGCCAGTACTTGAACAAGCTCGATCTGTCCAACAATCGATTATCCGGCGAAATCCCTTTCGAATTGGCTAGTTTGACTCGTTTGAGTACTTTCTCCGTCGCTAACAACCGCCTCCACGGTCCGATTCCGGCTGGACTAGGTCATTTCGACGAGTCGAGTTTCGACGGAAATCGCGGTCTATGCGGGAAGCCGGTGGGGAAGTGCGGCGCTCTGAGCAAGAAGAATCTGGCGATTATAATCGCCGCTGGGATTTTCGGCGCCGCGGCTTCGCTGCTGCTAGGGTTAGGGTTATGGTTTTGGTACTTTTCTAGGGCTAGCAATAGGAGGAAGAACGGCTACGGTCTTGGAAGGGCTGATGACTCTAGCTGGGCTTATAGATTGAGAGCTCATCGCCTTGTTCAAGTTACCTTGTTCCAGAAACCTCTTGTGAAGGTTAAGCTTGCTGATTTAATGGCTGCTACCAACAATTTCAGCCAAGAAAACGTGATGTTTTCGACTCGGATGGGGACTACATACAAGGCTGTTTTGCCAGATGGCTCTGCCTTGGCTGTGAAACGATTGAATGCTTGTGGGATGAACGAGAAGCAGTTTCGAATGGAGATGAATCGATTGGGGAATCTGAGGCACCCGAATTTGGTGCCGCTCTTAGGGTTTTGTGTTGTGGAGGACGAAAGGCTTTTGGTGTATAAGCATATGTGCAATGGAACACTGCAATCTTTGTTGTTTGGTGAGGCAACAATGGCTTTGGATTGGCCTGATAGGCTTCGGATTTGTTTGGGTGTTGCAAGAGGCCTTGCTTGGCTTCATCATGGTAACAAACCTCCTTATTTGCACCAAAACATAAGCTCGAATGTCGTTCTCCTAGATGAAGATCTTGATGCCAGAGTAATCAATTTCGGGCTAGCAAGGCCAATGAATGTATCAGAAGAGAAGGAAAGCGGCTTTGCGAATGGGGATCTTGGTGAATTCGGCTATGTAGCGCCAGAGTACTCGAGCACCATGGTTGCGTCCCTTAAAGGGAACGTTTACGCGTTTGGTGTGGTTCTTTTGGAAGTGATAACGAGGCGGAAGCCTCTTGAAGTTAGTGTTGATGAGGACGGGTTTAGAGGCGGGTTGGTGGATTGGGTGAAACGGTTGTCTGAGTCTGGACGAATCAGTGAAGTTGTTGATGGAGATTTGTTTGGACAAGGTCATGATGATGAGATTCTTAGGGTTCTTCAGATTGCTTGTGGTTGTGTGGCGTCTCAACCCAAGGACAGGCTTTCTATGTACCAGGCTTATGAATCGTTGAAGAGCATGATCGAGGATCATGTGACTGAAGAGCAATACGACGACTTTCCATTGATTCCGGTTGGACATGACAATGGTAGTTGTTGAAGTGTTACACATGTCTGTGAAATATAACAAGATACATGTATTAATAGCTTCTTGTTATCTTGTCTTGATAGTTGTATCAATTCAAATGTGTTGTAGCTTGTAGAAAGCTTGGATTGAAAGAAGATAACATGTACTGCTATTCTTGTTGTAAAACATTAAAGAAGCAATTTTTTGTTACCTTACATCAATACAACAACAACATATGTGCAATCAATGACTCCGTTCGTTATATCCAGTTGAAATAAAAATTGGAGTTGAATGACTGAAATTGAAGTTGTAGTTGAATTTATTGATGTTCGGTATTACAAGCCTAAATGGGTGAAAAGTAATTCAACTTGTCAATATTTAACAATTTTGGGGGTCACGTTAATAAAATTGGCAAAATTAAGTTAGATTGACATTTTTTTACTAAAGGCTCATCAAGTATATTAAAAATAAACTTAAGTTCCGTTAATCTTAAAAAAGCTTTGCCATAAAGTCTATCTAATTTGCTTGATTTTCTTATGGTGGTTGAGTATTGCACCGCATAAAATTTGTATTTGCAGTAGCGCGGACTACAAGTCTATTTTTATGCTTGAGTACATAGCATATAAGCTGGTTAATTACTTCGTGGTGCAAATATAATCCCGATGACTTATTGCATATTCTCATTCTGGTTTTGAGCAAGATTGTAAGAAAGGTAACGTGAGATCAATTGGTATACAAGTCAAAGGAAATAGGCTTTTACACATGATCAATTCTCAATTAGTTTGCTTTATCCTAAAAAAACTTACCCTGTTCAAGTTAAATGACCCTTTTAATATAGTAAAATTAGACAAATATCCTCCAATAAACTTCATCCAAATCCATAACCCCATGATGATGTCATCATTATGTAATGATGACATCACCATAAGTCAAACAAATTAATACATTTGATCATTTATCGGTCAACGATCGTTGACCGACGGTCAACCAGTGAATTTTTTTCCCACCAAAAAATACTTTTGGTGACGTCATCATCTTGATGACAGTAACTGTCATCAAAACACAAATTGTCATCAAAATACAAACTGTCATCATTTTAATGACAGTCACTGTCATCAAAACACAAATTGTCATCAAAACACAAACTGTCATAAAAAACACAAACTGTCATCAAAACACAAATTGTCATCAAAATATAAACTGTCATCAAAAACACAAACTGTCATCAAAATACAAACTGTCATAAAAAACACAAACTGTCATCAAAACACAAACTGTCATAAAAAACACAAACTGTCATAAAAAACACAAACTGTCATCAAAATACAAACTACCATAAAAAACACAAACTTTCATCAAAACACAAACTGTCATCAAAACACAAACTGCCATCAAAACACAAACTGTCATAAAAAATACAAACTGTCATCAAAACACAAACTGTCATCAAAATACAAACTGTCATAAAAAACACAAATTGTCATCAAATACAAACTGTCATAAAAAATACAAACTGTCATCAAAACACAAACTGTCATCAAATACAAACTGCATCGCAACTAGTTAATGACACAAACTGTCATCAAATACAAACTGCATCGCAACTAGTTAATGACACATACTGTCATCAAAACACAAACTGTCATCAAATACAAACTGTATCGCAACTAGTTGATGACACATATTGTCATCAAAAACACAAATTGTCATCAAAAACACAAATTGTCATCAAAATACAAATTGTCATCAAAATACAAACTGTCATCAAAATACAAACTGTCATCAACATACAAACTGTCATCAAAAACACAAACTGTCATCAAAACACAATCTGTCATAAAAAACACAAACTGTCATCAAAACACAAACTGTCATCAAAAACACAAACTGTCATCAAAACACAAACTGTCATCAAAATACAAACTGTCATAAAAAACACAAAATGTCATCAAAATACAAACTGTCATCAAATACAAACTGCATCGTAACTAGTTAATGACACATACTGTCATTAAAACACAAACTGTCATCAAATACAAACTGTATCTCGCAACTAGTTGATGACACATATTGTCATCAAAACACAAACTGTCATCAAATACAAACTGTATTGTAACTAGTTGATGATATATACTGTCATCAAAACACAAATTGTCATCAAATACAAACTATATGTCAACTAGTTGATGACACATATTGTCATCGCAACTAGTTAATGTCAAGTTGTGATGACAATTATTGTTTTGACGACAAATCTCGTTTTGATGACAATTCTCGTTGAAATGTCACCACCACTAGTTGGTGGCATACGAAGTGTCATCTCCACTAGTTAATGCACGTTCAAAGTGTCATCAAGACTAGTAATTAGCGGCGCTTTCAAAGTGTCATCAGAAGTAGTAATTAGTGACGCTTTCAAAGTCATTGAGGCTAGTAAGTGGTAACACTTTCAAAGTGTCATCGAGACTAGTTGGTGACAGTAACTGTCACCATCTTGACGATAGCTACTGTCACCATCTTGACGACAGCTACTGTCACCATCTTGACGACAGTTACCTCCTGAATTCCTACATTTCTAGCAGCAAGATAACACATTACCTTCGACATAAATAATTTTGTGACAAATATCCACATGACAGCCAAAGGGAGTGGTTTCAATAAAGACAATAAGAAAATCAACTAAGATAAATGACTAATGACACATCCTCACGTAGAAAATGGATTGGTTATTCTGACCTATAAAATTAGGTCGCGTCAAGAGTGGGGGAAAAGATAGAAACAAATCTCCCTTTGGACGTGCATGGGTATCCAATTCTTTAGCCGGACTAGTCCATGAGCCCTGAGTTAAAAACCAATAAACTACCGAGCGGGACCAAACCAGCGACCTCAGAGACATTTGTCTTAGGTTCAAACCATTTGAACATAGTGTCAAATCTATATATCCCAAAGAAGTGGATCTTTTACGTTTCAGCAACGATTTTCATCCCACACCCAACTTGAAGCATATATAACCCAGTAGATGTGTACTTACATCCAATCTAAAATATAATATGTAACGCTAATTCCGTGATCATTAATCTGTATGATCGTTTTGCCAAGCAAATCTTAGTTAAGAGTTATAGCACCTTCTAGGTCACATATGAGTTGATTAAAATACAAAGCGCGATAAAAATAAAAGTGAGTTTACAGAGCATACAATAAAATGCAAACGAAAAGCCAACCATTCAAAATTCTCTTCCATTTTCCATTTCAGTGAATCCTTCAGATCTCATTTGGTAAAGCAAGAACATCAAATAAATAAATTCATGGCATCCAGATTAAAAATCTCAAAATACTAACCTCTCCAAGGATTCATAAAAGATTCTCTTATAGTGATTGTAGACAGCCACAGAAAGCACCTGCACAAGTATATACAATGTAATTTAACAAGGAGTCTTAAAATGTACACGATAAACAAAATTTATCTATAGAAGTAATGCCTTTGCTACTAGACGATCAAAAGAAGTACCATATCATTGTACATCACGAATGACAAAGCTGAACTAGGACGTTTGTTCCAAGTGAGGCAAATGCAGCCTAATTCTAATGCATACTTCTCCAACATGAAGGCAATATCTAATATTTCAAAGTTCATGTACTGACACCTCATTCCAAATATAATACCTTCCTTCCATCCAAACAAGGACAGTCCATTTCCATGATAAAAAAATATTTAAACCAACCAAGAAGAGCTATGCGGAAGCAAAACTATACATTCTTTGCTTTCTCCTGACCGATCACAAACTTATCTAGCCCTTTACAGATCTCTTTTGGAGTGGGAAAATTACTCCCCATATTTGACCCTCCCCACAAATCATCCTTGGAATTGGATCCATTGCCATCACCGAAACCAGAATTTGACCCGAATCCTCCTCTGCCGCCGCCGCCAATACGGCCAGGATTTACCCCAGGCCTAAGCATAACACCATCACCAGGAGGCTGCCACGCCTCAGGAGGATCCCCATGGAACCTAACAACCTCTAATTCTCGGACTTGCTTGCTCTTGTGCTTATCAAAACCCGGGAAATCGAAACCCTTATCGACAAATTCACCTCCATGGGAGATGAGTCTGAAAGAGGTGAATTGGTAGGGCTTGTTGTTGAGGCGGAACCCATAGGGCATGGAACCTTCCCTCACACCTTCTGGTCTGGAAAGTTTGGAATACACCTCCAAAGAAGGAGTGGGCCTTACCTAAAACAAACACTCATGGCTTCATTAAAGCTTCAGAAAGATCATTTTCAGTTATAACTTACAGACAAATAGTACTTGGAACTTCTCTAACTATTTAAGTGCTTCATACACAAGTGTAGTTTGATATGTAATGAAGACCACAACGCCATCTTCAGACAATGAGGTAACTTCACTAAAGAGCTTTCAAGCAGAATATCCCCCAAAGCTATTGTAGAGCTTGTAGAACTGCCCTGATAATTTAATGAAGTAGCTCCAGCAAAGACATTAGGAAACTGTCACGTGAACACCGCCGAGAAAGGCAGCGACGACGCCAGCATTCCAAAAAGTATGAACACTAAATCGAGAAGCTGTCACATGAACACCAAATCAAAACGCAATCAAATCTAGCATTCCAGAAAGCAAAAACGAAATCGAGAAACTGAAGTTCAAATCCATATCTAATTTTCCAGATCGTCAACCGAAATCGAGAAAATGGAAGTTGTTTCGTTAACCTCAACATTCCTACCTTCTCTCTCCAAATCACATGGACGCGGCCAAGGAAGGCAGCGGCAACGCCAGTGAAGGTTGAAGTGGGGAGATGAGGAGAAGAAACTCGTACTAATCAGAGAGACAGGTGCACAAACGGATGATAGTGTTGAGGAAGAGAATCCACGAGATGGTGAATTCGACAACAACAAGGGCGCGTAAAACCACCGTCGGTGATGGTGAGCTCAATCATGACATTATCAGTAACCTAATATGTTTTGTCCAAGCCATTTGATGTCGAAGTCTTCGACTCGGTTTGCTCCCGAGGATGTTTCTGAAGCTCATTTTGTCTCTTCTAAATTGGACGACACCCTGTGACGCCCGTCTCCTTCCTCGACCACATAATCCCCAGCTAGGCCTCAAATTCCATCTCCACCGCGAATCTCTCCGCCGCCGTGAACAACTACTCCTCTCCCTAATCGCCGGTAAGTAAACGGATTCGGCGGATCGTGGACTGCTTCACTTTGTGTTCGTCGATCGCGTCGGGTTTGGGGTTCCGGATCAAGAGCTTCACCGGAGATATTAGGTCGTCGTAGCTTCCACCGGAGGGGAGCGAAGTCGGCGATGGCGGAAGAGAACGAGATTTTGGAAACGGAGGAGTTGTGAGTTTGGAGATAGAGTGTGAAAAAATAACAGGGGTTAGAATCCTAAACGAGATTTATTGGGGATATTTCTCACATTTAGATGAATAAAAGGGACAATAGGCCTCATTTATTAAAAAACTCAAAGTGAACAAATCCATAGCCCAATAAAGTTGGGCTTCAAGATTAAAAACATGGATTATATTGGGCCCATTGGGTAATCTTGTAACTCAAAATTAGTCGTGCACCTCTGGAACTTCAGCCGCCACGTAAAACGTCATTACAAAGATAGCCAATAAACACTACGTAATTAATTCCACTCTCCTAATATATAGAAAAATCATATCTTAATCACGTATAATTGTTTTGGTTCTGAATCTTAATTACATAAATTTTATACAGGCATAAAGTATGTATTTCGAACGAATCTAACGAGATTGATCCAATGCAAAAAGGACAAGCGTGATCAGTAACGTCATGCTCAAATTTGATCATTCCCATGCCATTTTTGTATGACTAACAAATTTGTTAATTCCCGAATATGCCATTAATATATACAGATAATAAAGTCAAACAAAACAAATACGTCAATTCTTTGAAATAATATTGATAATGTTACTACTTCCATTTTATAATATTTGGCCTTTTTAGTTATATTCTTGAATCATAATAATTAGTCTTTTATGTGTAATCAATACTTAAATTTTCTAAAAATAATTAGATCTAATTTAAAAAAACTTGTTCCTTAAGTCAAACAATTCACATTCTTCATTATTTCATCGATGAAAAACAAATTTCTTTTTCTAACTTGTCTTAAAATGTGTAAAATGAGCAAAAGTCCAAACATTAAAAAACATATTCTTTAATGAAACTATTCACATTCATCATTAATTACTCATTGTAAAACACACTTATTTTCTGTGTCCAGGACCGGACGCATGATTTTAGTCCAATGAGGGCTAAAATCTTGAAGAGAAAAATATAGCGTTTATCTTAAATAAAATCTTAATTTCAAAGTCTATCATCTATTTATGTCTAATGTCTATCTTACATAGACAACTTTAATTTCAAACAACAAATACTATATTTGAACCCCAAATGACATTTTATTTAAAAATGATCAGAAATTACACAAATCTAAAATAAATTTCATCATTACTTATTACTTTCACTGTGTAATTTCAACAAATTTGTATAAAAATTAATTTTAAATTTTATAAATCTTTAAATCTTAAATTTAAGAAAATTTTAATACAAATAAGGGTAGATATAAAGAAAGTATTACATTTTTATTGAATAATTTGTGTGCAAATTTGGATAAGTTGTGTTTTATTTGTATTTTTTTAGGATTATCCATAACAAATCCTATATAAAAATTATATTAAAAAATTGAAAAAATATATATATATTATTTTGAAAACTTTTAAAGAAATTTGTTTAGAAAAAAAATAAAAAAATGTTTTTTTTTATAAAAAAAATTCCAAAAATTTTTTTGGGTCGGATCTCGACCCAAAAAATTCAAGTCGGGTCGGTTTTCGAGTCGGGTCGATTTTTGACAAGTCTAATTATAACCAAGAATCATAGCTAAAAAGCTAAATATTATAAAACGAAGTTAATATATTAAATCCACGAGAAAATGTGTGCTTAATTGCTTAAATCTCTCCCTTATCAATTAATCACGTACCCCGACCTATATGCACTATAATCATCACAGGAAAAGTATACGTACATTTAAAAACGATAAAATATATAATATCGTCGTAATATATCACCGAATCCAACTAATAATAACTTTAGTACATGAACAAAAGAAATCTAAAGGTAAAGACCAAAAAAGGTGGAAATATTCGAAAAGAATTACCTGAACAAAGTCTACCATGAAAAACAACAAAATAGAGTGACACATAGTTGTTGACTAATTCAAAATTTAATTGCCAAAGGGCACAATTTCTATTAATCTATACATATATAAAATCCAAAAAGTACTAGATGTGGCTCTATTAATGCCGCATCTCATTGTACGTCATCTTCCCCAAATTTGCAACTTCTAAGTACTTATGTACAGATAATATTATCAAAATTACCCTTGGTCTGCACGTAACAAAATGTGGACCTATATATAGAGAACGCACACTAGAGAAAGTTAGATAGCAAAAAGGAAAAACATTTTAGGTATAGCCAAATTAAAACTAGTAAGTTTTTCATCAATGGAGATGATAACTCGCGATATGTTCATGCAACTCGGAACGTTGCTGACAACCATGGCGTTCGCATGGGCGTTGTTCCAACAATATCTCCCTGATCATCTGCGTTACTTGATCAGGTCGAGCATGACACGCTATGGCCACGAGCTGGTGTACTTTTTCTCGCCTTACCAAGACATCACCTTCGACGAGTACACGGGGGAGTTCTTTGATCGGAGCGAAGTGTACTCCACGATTGAGACGTACATCAGTGAGACGTCGTCAGGTAAGGCGAGGAGATTGAAGGCGAATCTAATGCAGGGGAAGTCTCTCTTGCTTAGCATGGCGGAGCATGAGGAGGTGATTGATGAGTTTAGAGGAATTAAAGTTTGGTGGACTTCTAACAAGAGTGTAACTAGGTCATCTACTATTACGGTTTATCCTGGCTCCGATGAGAAAAGGTAACTCGTGATATCATGTTTTTTAATTTGCTACATATAAAATGACATCATGTTATCTAATTTGTTACATCAAGAAAGTTATAAATCTACCCATGCCATTGAGTTATAAATCTACCCGCACCTGAATGGGCGTTCTCACCTGATAGATTCTCACCTTTATTTAGGTACAAATTGATCGGAGTTGACAATAATAACATGATAATTTTAAATTCAAGGTCGTTTGAATTCAAACTTATTTTAGATTGGGTCATTTTCGGTAATTAGGTATTAGAGTTTCGTTTGAATGGATTCAATGCAATAGAGCTAGTTTCTGTTGAAAACCCATGTGAAATATTATCTTGCTGGTTTGACCATAGAATTGAATTCAATTTCAAGTTGGGTTTTAAACCGTATACATTTTTATGGTTAAGCTCTAAGCCTAGTCATATTGTGTATTAAAATTGGGGCAGTTAGTACTCCCTCTGATTTAATATAACTGACGTTTTGAAATAAAAATTTGATTTTAATTAAGTGTCATTAGAGAGTGTTATAATGATTTGGCATTTACTATCTTTATTTCCCAAGGCCAGAATAAATGTATTCTCACAATTCAATAATTATTTTACAATTCCCAAAGACTAAAACATCAAAGACCATCCTCCCAAAACATTTTCCAAAGCCTAAAGTGATGTATTCTCACGAATACATGTAGTATTAACAACTTTAAAACCCTTTTCAGAGTAATTGGTTCACCTAAACTTAAGTCATTAGGTGAGTTTAAAAAAACATTAAATAATTTCTTAATCTATGTACAAAAGGCTAAAACGTCAATTAAAAAATTCGGAGGGAGTACTAGTTTTAGAGAAGTGCATTAACATAGCTAAATTGGTTTTCTTGAATAGGTTTTACCGCTTGATCTTCCATTGGCGCCACAGAGACTTGATAACCACCTCCTACCTAAACTACGTGCTCGAGGAGGGAAAGGCAATAAAGATCCGAAAGCGAACCCGAAAGCTCTACACCAACACCCAAGACGAGGCTCGTCACTATCGACGGCAAAAGAACTCGATGTGGTGCCACGTGGAGTTTAAGCACCCTGCTAGGTTCGACACCTTGGCCATGGAACCGAAGAAGAAGCAACGAATAGTCAACGATCTACTGAGATTCAGCCACTCAAAAGACTACTATGAAAGGATTGGAAAGGCGTGGAAACGAGGGTATCTCCTCTATGGCCCTCCTGGGACCGGAAAATCCACCATGGTGGCTTCCATGGCCAATCTCTTGGAGTATGACATCTATGATCTCGAGCTGACTGCTGTAAAAGACAACGTTCATCTAAGGAGGCTTTTGATTGAGACAACGAGCAAGTCTGTTATTCTTATTGAAGACATAGATTGTTCTCTCGATCTTACAGGTATTGACAAAAAAACACAAGTATACGAGTACTAAGGGTCTATTATGATAGCCACTTATAAAGCATCAAACACATCTTAAGGATTGAAAATGAGAGAAACAAAATGATAAAACATGACTTAGGGTTTGTTTGGTATTGATATCCATATTTGTGTTTGGTATAATCTTGATACCGAGATTAAAATGATATATGTTGTTTGGTATCAGGTATGAATATCAAGATATGGGTATGAGTGATATCAAAGTGTTATTTTAAAATCTCCCGCAGAATGAGTATATCAAAAATATCGCTCATATCTATACTCATATATGCCTGATACTTTGATATCACTCAAACTCATATATTGTTGCTCACACCGATACCGATACCCGATATCTCATATATGTGGTATCAATACCAAAAGAGCCTTTAACTTACTTGATCTATGTATATAATGCAAATGTTCACGTTCTACTTAGTTATAATTTCTAGCATGATCATTGATTTGGAAAGCTAACTTAAACATACCAACAATAGGGAAGAGAAAGAAGGAGGAAGAGAAGGAAGGAGGTGAGGAAGACGAGAAAGGCGCAATTAACAAAGCATTGAAAGAGGTGAATAAGAAGAAGGAGAGTGAGGTTACATTATCCGGATTGCTCAACTTTATAGATGGGATATGGTCGGCTTGTGGAGAGGAGAGGATAATCGTGTTCACAACGAACTACGTTGAGAGGCTAGACCCGGCTTTGATTCGTAGAGGAAGGATGGACATGCATATCGAGTTGTCTTATTGTTGCTTTGAAGCATTCAAAGTGCTAGCGAAGAACTACTTGGAGTTAGACGCACACCCTTTGTTTGGGGTCGTTGAGAGGTTGTTGGAGGAAACTAAGATGACTCCTGCTGATGTGGCGGAGCATTTGATGCCAAAGTCGGATGATGGTGATGCGGATGAGTGCATGGAGAGTTTGGTGGACGCGTTGAACAAGGCAAAGAAAGACGCAAAGACGAAGAAGGAAGCCAATGAGGAGAAGAAGCCTAAAAGGAAAGAGGTGGGTGAAGAAGAAGGATTGCTAGCAAATGGTACAAAAGAGGGCAAAATAAATGGGTCATTGGAGTGAGATAGTGTATGTTGATCATGTCTTTGCAATTTAAAATTGCGTGCACCAATAAAAAATTAAGTACTTGGATGAATTTGCAACTAAAAATCAGTTTCTCCCTATGAAATTTAGGAATAATATGAAGAATTAAAAGTGGTTTCTTATTAATTATCATGTTGTCTTAATCTAAAGCTCATTTTGTTACATATTTTGAAAATAATCTACTCTTTTGCATATGAAGAACTATGGACATTTGAATCAGAACAACATTGATAACATTTTCGAAGCTGTTTGGTAACCGGGGTTAGGGGCTCAGGTATCGGGTTGGGAATCCCAAACCCAATATATAGTGTTTGGTTTGAGTGCTTTTGGTATCATATCCATTCCTTATCCCTCTCCATATCCAATTTCCCATACCCCTCATAATATTAAGCTTTGAAGAGGATTGGAGAAATGGGTGTAGAGAACACTAATTTTATTTCCAAACCAAACACAAAATATAAGTTATTGGGTTCCAAATCCAAAGCTCTCCAACCCGATTCTTAATTTCATCCCGATACCCGATTTATACCAAACGCCCCAGAGTAGAATAGGTGGACGCGCAACGTTATTCGAACATCGAATAAAACTTACAAAATGGGCCTTGACCCATTAACAGTTGGATAGGCCTTAATTACTTCGAAATTCAGTATTATTATATTTTAACTGTTCAACTTTTGAAATTATAAATTCAAAGTTCAAGCTAATAGGAAAGTATAAATAACTGTTAGAACTTAGAACACATCTACTTTTGTACTTTTAAAATTATCAATTCAAAGTCCCTGTGTTTGACTCCCATGACTTGTTCTTCCTCTCAACTCAAAATATAACATTTATTTGAGTTGTACAAGTTGGTATACCAAAAGGGCAACAAGGTTTGACAAATTTGAACCCATTCATATTTGCAAACAATTAAATAAATCATAAAGTGTTTCTTCTAAAATGAATCCTATGTGAAACTTTTCTTCTATATATTTTTTCACTATGTCACAAGTTAGCACATGCTGATGCAAATCATTAATTAATTTCGTTAGTTAATACTAACCAACATTGTACAGAGACGTCTCAATCTGGTGAATCAACTTATAGTTTAGGTGATTGACCAAGTCCATTTCATTCAATATGCAGTGAATAAAAATAGACAAGGTCAATTTTAGTAGCAAAGTTTTACGCTTTTAGCTGGGAGAAAGGTATACACATAAAATTTGGTAAACAATTTCCAATTTGTGTGTGAAAATTATAGCTTAGTTCAACAAGTTAGAACACGTGGGTTAGTCTTGACCCAACAACAGCTATATATATAGAGCAAGAAAAGAAAAACAACAACAAGAACAAGAAAAAGTGAGTTGCAAATTAGAAAATGCTGGAGATATGGAGTCTCCTTTCGCAGGAGCGATGGTACCAAGAACACACACGACACCCATCAGGTGACGTTGTTCTTGGTGTCATCGTCTTGTGAAAGAAGACTTGTAAATCTTCGTTGTTAGTTAAGCAAACTCAATGCTTCGAAAGTCGTAAGTCGTAGAAATGTTCTATATATTTGTTTGTTTGCAATGCTATGCTATGCTGGTTATGGATCTAGCTATGTTTGAATTGTTTGGTTTTGAATTTTTTTTCTTGGATCATTGGTATAAGTTGAGAGTTTGATGGGTTGTAAAATTTGTCATGTTTGGCAGTTTTTAGCTACTTCTTATATCAAATCAAGTATGGTAACCTTATAAGTTTTTAGCTATAGACATTGACAAAGGAAAACAAAAAACAGATGGTTAGGAGCTCGTTTGGTAACCCTATAAGTTTTTAGTTTTTAGCTTATACTAGTGTATTATTCGTGCATGGCACGGATATATAGTGAAAAATACAAAATTTAAAATATGATGTAAATTAATGACAAATAAAGATACCAAATTAATGAAACAATAAACTTATGTGTATTACAATAAACTATAGAAGACAATGCTGAGTGTTAACAAAATATATACATGAATTTATAAATTATGAAATAAATAGTGGTAAATTATTTACCCTTTGGTCAATTAGTACTCGTGATATTATAGTTCTAATAGACTTGAAAATGAAGTTTTGAAAAGTAGATGGAACTATTTTCTTAAATAGGTGTGATATGCAAACGTAAATATTTAGAAAAAAAAGATTTGATATTTATAAAGGATTTGATGAACAAACGCGTTGACTTCTTCCATTACCAATAAAAAGCACACATTTAATATTTTATAGGGTGAAGATCTATTTAACCACATTAAAAAACAAAAAAATACAGATATTAAATTTGAATTAAGACTAAAATTGAAAGGTAGTTACAACAATTTTTTAAAATGACACAAATGATTTTCATTTAAATGGATTATTTTTTGTTGAAAGATTAGAATGATTTGAACAAATTTATAAGTGATTTATATATAACAAACTCTTCAAAATCATATCTAATTAAAGTTTGTTAGTGGAAAAATAAAATTTACAATAATTTGAAAAAAAAAGCTAAAAATTGAGAATTGACTAATATATTTTTCTTCTTTCAGTTTGTCTAAATGTGTTACGGCCCAGGCCGACTAGGCGCTATCCTACCGTAACAGGCCTGCAAGTCATACACCCCAACCCTTCACATGGCCCAGGCCCATGCCAACCAAGCATTACCTTACCATGTGGGTTGTTGGAGGGGAGTATCGAACCCTAGACCTCCCTTTAGCAAGTGAGAATGTAATATCCCTCATTTTATAAGGATATTTTGGAATTTTTCCAACTCCTGTATTGCATGTCGAATTTATTTCAGAGAAGTTCAGACATTCGGTAAAATGTTTGATCTCTGTAATAATTTTTCTCAGTGAAATAAAATACATTCGACGTATTTTGGGACTTAATACTCGTTCGTGTACGATTATTTTCATCCCGGGCTAAGGCCATGTTGTTCCAAATTTAATCGGACGAAGAATGGCCTTGGCGGCGACCGCCTCC
The DNA here is from genome assembly GCA_027886185.1 of Rheum nobile. Classification (NCBI taxonomy): domain Eukaryota; kingdom Viridiplantae; phylum Streptophyta; class Magnoliopsida; order Caryophyllales; family Polygonaceae; genus Rheum; species Rheum nobile. Next base: position 1,485,540 of record WOAB01000527.1, on the reverse strand, counting down.
AACTAATGGACGTCGTCGCCATCTTCTTCAACTGGCCAAGTTGCCAAGTGGCCTAGGAATGCGGCGACCGCCGCCAGAGACCCACAAGGGCGGCGACCTCTTGCCGGTCGCGGCGACCGCCGCCACTGTGCAGGGCTAGTTGCAGGGGCTTGCCAGCGACCGGGGGACAACTCGATCTCGGCCCTCCACGTTGCATGGCTTGCCCATTTCTTGTCCCCTGACTTTGGCTATAAAAGGAGAGGATTGGGAGCTGAATTGAAGCACAAAACCGAGCTCTAATCTCTCCCAATTCGTCTCGCCGGAAAATCAAGCTTTCGCCGGAGAACTCGCAATCGATCGTCGGAGCTCCATTGGTGTTCCTTCCAGTTGCAAAGTGAAGCTTTGGAGGCCCTTAAAAGCTTAGAATCCAAAGCAAGGTTAAGGAGTAGCAAATCGAACGTCGCCGGTGAGATTCTCTTCTCTCATTTTCGGTGCAGTTCGTAGCGGCGCCCGCCGCCCAGAAGCTTTTGGCTTGTTTCGGCCTTGGCTTCTATGGCTTTCGATCGGGCTTCGTTCCTTTTGATTCCTTTCGTTATTCTTTAGATTCGTACTCGTGTTTGTTGAATCTAACTTATGATTTCTTTATGGGTCGATCCGAAGGAATCTGTGTTGCCAGATCTGTCCCTGTTTCGAGCCCGGAAATCCCATAGTCGTCTTTAAGCTTCTGCGGATCTAAGGCAAGTGGCGGTTCGCTCTTGCTTAATCATTTCATGTTTCCATTAATTATCAATTATTTAATTGTTAATTAAATTGGAGTGAACTGTTGTTTGGGAACTAATTTCATAAATAACGTAATTAAAAAGGTGATGTTATACTAGGTTGTTTATCTGCTAGATCAACGCTATTATAGATATATGTTGCCCGGAGGGCTTTAATATGGATTATTACTGTGTTGAACTGTTTAGTTAGCACGAGTATTGTGTGTTAATTACCGTGATGGTATTATTGTGAATTTAATGTTAACTTAATGCTAAAACAGCGTGGGTTGGAGGAACTCTAGTCCAAGTAAGGATTAGTCGTTTCTTTATAACTTAATATTCGTAGGAACGCTAAGTCCAAGTAAGGATTAGTCGTTTCTTTATAACTTAATGTTCGTAGGAACGCTAATCCAGTTAAATACTAGTCGTTTCTTTATAACTTAATGTTCGTAGGAACGCTAATCCGGTTAAAGATTAATCGTTTCTTTATAACTTAATGTTCGTAGGAACGCTAATCCGGTTAAAGATTAGTCGTTTCTTTATAACTTAATGTTCGTAGGAACGCTAATCCGGTTAAAGATTAGTCGTTTCTTTATAACTTAATGTTCGTAGGAACACTAATCTGGTTAAGGATTAGTCGTTTCTTTAAACGTGATACTTCCTACCACCCGCTAAGGTAGGAGGGGTATAAGCGCCTTGCTAGCGCCATTGGGTGGACGTAACACCACCCTGTGTATTAAACTTCCGTTGTTACTCGGGTTAATTTAACGGTGGTAAATTAATTAAGCACCTCACCAGTGTATCGGGGTGAACATAAGGTCATCCAGTGTAATAACTTCCATTGTTACTCGAAATAATAATTAAAAGTCATAATAGTTGTGTGTGTTGTAATTTAATAAGATAAGTGTGGTTAAGCACATAACTAATAAGCTTTGGTAGTTGTATTAATTTGGGTGGACATAATTGTCACCCTGAGGTTTAAAGCTTCGTAGCTGCTCTTAATAATATTAAAAGTCTTAACGTTGATGTGAGTGTAGTAAGTAAATATAGTAAGAAGTATTACATGATGTGTAGTATGGAGATAAGGTTGTGAGATGATGAAGTGATTAAGGATAAATGTGTGGAGTTAATGTTCTAAGAGATTAAGAGTTGTCTCTCATAGGTGAGTTGGTGTTATAAGCATTAAGGAGGATGAATCATTTTCAGAATGATGCCTTGAGGAATTAAGAGTAATATCTCATGTGATCCGTTTCGAGGATTATAGAGTGTGGTGTTTATGTGTGGAGAAGGTTAAGGAATCTCGAAAGTTTAAGTTATGAAATGAGTAGATGAATAGGTTAAGTCATTACCGAAAGGATCTTAAGTTAGAATCTGGCATAAGGGCCAATTTTGATGTTAATGAATAATGAAATTGTGGGAAGTATATTTAAAGAAGTGGAGGTAGTAAGATTCGATGTTATTAAGGTTTAATGTCTGATTATAAGAAGTTAATGTGTGAGTTCGGGATTTCTCATATAAGGAAATGAGAAATGTGTGTTCTCCTATTTTAAGGTAGCCTTGATTAAAGTGAATAAGTTAAGTGTGGTGGTGCACATAATTAAGGATTTAGTTCCCGACTATGTATCTCGATATCCTTAGGGGTGAGATGATCTAAGAGCTTATAGCGTGTTTGTGTGTTTTGTAATTAAGTAAGTTAAGTACCGTTGTGATTAAGCTAAGTGCCGTTGTGATTAAGTTAAGTAATGTTATCGCACATATAATTAATATACCGTCAGGCGAGTAGTGCAGCTAGGCCGTAGTGCAGCTAGGCCGTAGTGCAGCTAGGGAAAACTCGTCTTAATGTAAATCAGATTAAATTAAAAGCTTGTGTGAAACTTTAAACGTTCCCAAATGTTCATCATAATTTTCTATAAGGCTCATTTCAGTTGGAGTCTTCTCTTCAGTGCATGTCTAAATATTTGATCTGAATAATTGTCTTTCAGTGAGAGTGTCGGGTTATGTATCGTTCCTTCGGTTATTATTCGAAGGGCAATGATAGTAAACGGTCACAATCATTCGAACCACTCTGCTTTGTGCCCTTGCATGGTCTTTCATTAGACTAATCAACCGATTATTCCCTTGCATGGTGTCATCCGTTCGATTCGACACATCAGGTATGTTGCTGTTCCGTGAAGGCTAGAACGACTATGAAGATTAACGGTATTTTGACAAGTTATTTTGTCGCTTTGTTTAAAAGACTTCCGCTGTGTTAAATATGTTTTGCTTAAAGACTTCCGCTGTAATAATTCTGATATTGTATTTTAAAGTATTTGGAATCATGTTGTAATTCCAAGACTTTGGTTTAATAAAAGTTATGATATTTGGTATTATAACTGTTGGTTGATGGTTATATCGTTTGGAAAAGCCTGGGGTGACTTCGGAATGTTATATCCGAGGTCACTGGCAGTAATACTTTCAAGGAGGAAATTTGGGGGGTGTTACAGGGAATACCACCACTTGCTAACCAATTACGTTGCATGGCATGGGCCTGGGCCATGTGAAGGGTTGGGGTGTATGGCCTGCAGGCCTGTTACGGTAGGATAGCGCCTAGTCGGCCCGGGCCGTAACATAAAAGTGCACCACTTGCTAAAGGAAGGTCTGGGGTTCGATACTCCCCTCCAACAACTCACATGGTAAGGTAATGCTTGGTTGGCATGGGCCTGGGCCATGTGAAGGGTTGGGGTATATGGCATGCAGGCCTGTTACGGTAGGATAGCGTCTAGTCGGCCTGGGCCGTAACATAAAAGTGCAATTTTATGTTACGGCTCGGGCCCATTGGCGCTACCCTACCATAACAGGCATGCATGTCGTACACCTCAACCCCTCACATGGCCCAGGCCCGCCACCAACTATGGTGCTACCCTATGCAGCGTAATTGGTTAGCAAGTGGTGGTATTCCCACTTGTTAAAGGGAGGTCTGGGGTTCGATAGTTGGTGGCGGGCCTAGGCCATGTGAGGGGTTGGGGTGTACAGCATGCAGGCCTGTTACGATAGGGTAGCGCCAATGGACCCGGGCCGTAACAAAATGCTAGTAATATTTCGGCTTATATAAATTTAAGTAGTTACAATTAACTTATTTATTGTTTTAACTTATCTAATGCATAACATTTAAAATATGAGTTTATCAATGATTATGTTAGTGGTAGATTCATGCACGTAATTCAATGACAAAGATGGTACTAATGTATCAGCTTTTGAGCTCTATTTTTTATATTGAATAATATGATTAAAATGTGTAATTTTAAACGACATCATATATTTGAATCTGATCCTTATTTTAAATTTACATATTTAGTCAAAAGCTACATTTATCAAATAAAAAAGTTATTAAAAGATTAACATTAATGCTAAAATCTCTAAGTTTTTTAGATAAGATTTTATTTAAAATCTCACAAAAGTTTATGGGTTAAAATAAATTACACTTAAAATTTTTAAAAGAGAATTACTAATAAATTGACACATAAACATGTTGGGCTCAAAATCATTATGGAGGCTCTAAATGTGTGAGCTTTAATACATACATATATAATATATAGATAGATAGATAGATTAAATATGTAAGACTTGTTACCAAAAAAATGTGAGACCTAATTAAAATTAAACTTGCAAATATAATTTATTACTTTAAATTAGGAATTTATGGTTGTTTGATTTTTATATATGACTGTATACTCTAACCAAATGACAATATTCTTATATTTTTTAAACGTATATTTTAAAAAGAAAAAGATAAATAATTACTTAGCATTTAAAATTAATTTTTTAAAATTTATTTGTTGATATAAAACCCATTTCAATTATTTTTCAAATAACATATCATATTCTATATGCAATTTTTCTTATTTATCATTAATAATTTCAAGTTGATAAATAATTTCTTTTTAGATCTTTAAACTTGAAATCTATGAAAGGAGATTTTTTTATGCTTATCAAATTCGCATGGGATTACATATCAAAATGTGAATGCATTATAATTAAAATTCTACAACTTTAACATCTACGTGAAAAAATTGAGTTAGTCAATTTGAAAACCAAAAAAATAGGAAATGAAAAACTAATTGCAAAATCACAAGTTTTTAGTTAGTTAGAAAGATTTTTATTCCTCTTAACAATAAACATTATTATTTTAAATTTGATAAGATTTTCTGGTTTATAGTTAAATAAAATATAAAAACAAAGCAAATAGAAAATTTGTTAACAAACCATATAACCAAATTAGATTTTTTAAGTATTTTAAAAAGTTAAAATATTTAAAATTCAATTTTAAGAATTAATTACAAAATGATACATAGGATCGGTGGACCCAGAATCAATATGGTGGCTCTAAATTCATTTGATTTAAATATATATATATATAAGTACATATTAGTTTCGTTAATAAAAAACTGGACAAAACTTTTGCTAGTCTACAAAAAATGCAAACTATTTTATTCTAATATATATGTTGATTGCAAAATTAATAAGCTTAAGTTGATCAAGCACAAAACTGCTAAGCTTTCACCGTACAATTATGTAAAACTCCCCAATTGGGTTGTTGTCGATGTTTAAATAAAATACGATTTAAATTGCTCATAGTATTAGTTTAGATGTATTTTTATTATATATAATATGTGTCGATAAAGTCTATATATTAAGAGTCGTATGTTTTTAGTTGGTGTCCATACTAAAATTTGTTAAGATTTCCAAATTAGTTAAATCAAATCTTAAAGTATCTAGTTTGATTTTGAATTTTAAAATTATAATGTAAAAATAATTTAAAATAACCACAAAATTGTACCTATGATATCAATTTCCTAGATTCCTACGACTCGGCAACAAAAAAATAGAAAAAAAACTTCTGAAAATTTCCTAACAAACTACAAAACAAAAAGTTATAAACTATAAATCTGATATGAAAGCAAAATTATATTTGATAAGCATTTAAAAGTTAAATTATTTATAATTTATTTTTAAGAATTAATCACAAAATGACACATAGAATTTGTGGGTCAGAAGTATTATGGTGGCTCGAAATTCAATAATTTTAGTATATATATATAAATATTTAAATAAAATACAATTTAAATTGCTCATAGTATTAGTTTAGATGTATTTTTATTATATAATATGTGTCTATAGAGTCTATATATTATTATATTAAGATTCAGATGTTAGTTTAATTGGGGTCCATAATACAATTTGTTAAGATTTCCAAATTAGTTAAATCAAATCTTAAAGTATCTAGTTTAATTTTGAATTTTAAATTTGTAATTTAAAAATAATTTAAAATAACCACAAAATTGTACTTATAATATCAATCTCCTAGATTCCTACGGCTTGGCAACAAAAAAAATAGAAAAAAAAACTTCTAAATATCTCATAACAAACTACAAATCAAAAAGTTATAAATTACAAATCCGATATCAAAGCAAAATTATATTTGATAAGCAAATAAAATCTAAAATATTTTTAATTTATTTTTAAGGATTAATCACAAAATGACACATAGGCTTTGTGGGGCCAAAAGCATTCTGGTGGCTCGAAATTCAATAGTTTTAATGTATATATATAAGTGTTAAAATAAAATACGATTTAAATTGCTCATAGTATTAGTTTAAATGTATTTTTATTATATATAACATGTGTGTATAAAGTCTATATATTAAGATTCATATGTTAGTTTAGTTGGGGTCCATAATAAAGTTTGTTAAGATTTTCAAATTAGTTAAATCAAATCTCAAAGTATCTAGTTTAATTTTGAATTTTAAAATTATAACGTAAAAATAATTTAAAATAATCACAAAATTGTTCCTATAATATCAATTTCCTAGATTTCTAGGCTTGGCAACACAAAAAATAGAAAAAAAAACTTCTGAAAATCTCCTAACAAACTACAAAACAAAAAGTTAAAAACTACAAATCCGATATCAAAGCAAAAATATTTTTGATAAGCATTTAAAAGTTAAAGTATTTATAATTTATATTTAAGGATTAACTATAAATTGACACATAGGATTTGTGGAGCCGGAATAAATATGGTGACTCTAAATTTCTTTGCTTTAATATATATATAGATAGTTATTAATTTAATCACTAAAAAATGTCATATCATAGTAGTTATCTTAATTTTCAAAACTAACAACAAAAATTTGAAAACTTGAAGAAGAAAAATTCAAAAATCTGCATTTAGTTTTGAAAAAAAACCCAGAAAATTCACATGGTTACCATGGACAAAGTGAGCTATAAGAATATGAATAATCGATTTTACTAACCTAGGCCCTAAAACGTAGGTTAAGAGTCCGTATACCGAAAGATTTGATAAGATGTTAATTCGTCAAGAATTTTAAATAATTTTCAAAAAGGTTCACCATTTCATGATTCCTAAACTGAAATTCGTAACCTATACACTAGGGCATAGGTTAGACAATTTATTGGTGATTCGGCTAAATACATCTAAGGAACTGAAGTCACTTGTAATGAGTTATAAATCCTTATAAGGATATTATGGAAGCCCTTGTTTTACTTCGGGCGAAGCTTATTCGATGGAACCGTCGTTTCTTCGGCAACATCCATATACGCAAGGAGGAACTTGTGCTTAAGCTTGACGATATCCAGCGCCAGATTAGTATTGGGGCCACTGATCAGCGACTGATCTCGGAATGCTCAGTCCGGGAGAATCTTGAGAAAGTTTTTGAGCAAGAGGAACTTCACTGGCTTCAAAAATCTCGCGAGCTGTGGCTGAAACAGGGGGATAGGAATACCGCTTTCTTCCATTCTTCTACTATGGTGCGACGAAGAAGGAGCCGTATTGTCGCGCTCAAGGATGAGGCAGATGAATGGATTGAAGAGAGCGAGGCTCTGGAGGCTCATGCGATGTAGTATTTCAGTGATTTGTTTCACATCAGGGTTGAGGATTTGTACCTGAACTCTACCCCTCATGGTATGTTTCCTATTCTCCCTTAGCTTATGTGGGACAATCTGGCTCGCCCCTTCTCTGATGATGAGGTGTTTAGTGCGATTAGTAAGATGGGCGCCCTCAAAGCGCCGGGGCCTGATGGGTTTCAACCAGTGTTCTTTCAGAAGTGTTGGACTGAGATTAAGAGCACGATCTACGCAGCGGTTCACAGTTTCTTGAGAGATTCGACTATTCCTGAGGGAATGAATGATACTTTGATTACGCTTATTGCTAAAGTCCCGAATCCGGATAAAATTGGGCACTTTAGACCCATTAGCCTTTGCAATGTGATTTTCAAGGTCATTACCAAGGTGCTTGTGGCTAGGATTCAACCCATTATCACTGAGCTTATTGGTCCTATGCAAGGGAGTTTCATTCCGGGTAGGCTCATTACCGACAACATCGTGCTTGCCTAGGAGGTAGTTCATTCCATGAAATACAAGAAGGGTGCGAAGGGCTGGATGGTACTTAAAGCCGACCTTGAGAAAGCTTACGACCGTCTTCGGTGGGACTTTGTGGTTGATTCCTTAGTTGATTCGGGCTTCTCTGATGCTTGGGTAGAGTGGATCTCTGCTTGTATCTCGACGACTTCTTTTAGTCCTCTCTGGAATGGGGAGATCTCTGAAAGCTTCAAGCCTAGTCGAGGTATCCGTCAAGGCGACCCGCTCTCGCCCTACTTGTTCGTGCTTTGTATCGAGAGGCTGAGTCATATGATTACCTCTCTTGTCGACTGCGGTAGATGGAAGCCTATTCATCTTTCGAGAGGGGGTCCTCTTATTTCGCACCTCATGTTTGCCGATGATCTCCTTATTTTTGTTGAGGCGTCGGTGGAGCAGATGGAGCTCATCTCAGCGACCCTGGACAGATTATGTTGCTCTTCTGGGCAGAGGGTTAATGCTAGCAAGACCAAGCTCTTTTTCTCTCCCAATGTTAGTCAGGATTTGGTTGATGATTTGCATCGTGCTAGTAACTTCCAGGTGACCTCGGATCTTGGGGTTTACTTAGGTGTTCCACTTCTCAATAAGAGGATCGCCAAGGAGGATTTTCGCCCCTTGTTGGACAAGATCAACAAAATGCTTTCGGGGTGGAAAGGGAGACGTCTTAGTCTCGCAGGAAGGATCACCCTTGCTAAATCAGTTTTATCTTCTATTCTGGTTTATACCATGGCTTCTATGTGCCTTCCTAAAGGGGTGTGTTCGGAGATTGATAGGAAGACCCGAGCTTTTATCTGGGGTTCTTCCGAAGAATGCCGCAGGGTTCATTTGGTTAATGGCCATGATTTATGCAAACCTAAAGGAGAGGGTGGCATTGGTCTCAAGTCTATGGAAGAGCTCAACTTATCCCTTGTTAGGAAGCTTAGTTGGAGATTCTTCAAGAACATTGATAGTTTGTGGGCATCGGCTATCAACAGGAAGTACATTAGAAATGCCAATAACACCTCGGCTAAGCCTTCTATTGTCAGGAGAAGTATCAAAAAAGGAGTGAAGGAGGTCGTTATTCCGGGAGCTCGGTGGTCTCTTGGGAATGGCATGATGATTAGATTTTGGTTGGATGCCTGGGCTTCGGATGTGCGCTTGATTGAGTTTGCTTTGGGTCCTCTAGACGATGCCATTAAGAATGCCGTGGTGAGTGATTTCTGGAATGTGGAAACGGGCTGGAGATGGGATATTCTCTCCTCTCTCCTTCCTGCTAGTTGGTTAGCCAGTATTGCGCCATTCATGGTCCTACAGGGCGATCAGCATGCCGATTGCCTTGGCTGGGGTCTCACTCAAGATGGTAAATTTTCAGTTTTATCGGCTTATGGTCTTGTTTCTGGTTGTGATCTGTTTTGGGCGATTGATAAACCGGTTTTCAACCGGCTTTGGAAAGTCGAAGTTCCGGAAAGAGCGAGGTCTTTCTCTTGGCTGTGTATGCGGGGATGTATCCTCACGAATGTGGAGCGGTGCCGGCGTCACATGTGCTCCTCGGATCTTTGCCCGGAGTGTACTGTCCATCATGAATCCTTGTGTCACCTGTTCCGGGATTGTAGAGCTGTCAAGAACATTTGGTCCGAGCTGTTGGGACGTCGTCCGAATGCTGACTTCTGGACGATGGAGTTTGCTGCGTGGTTCAGGTGCAACATCATGAACAAGGAGATTGTGAGGGTTGGTCTGGAATGGGGGTGCCTCTTCATTATTACCGTGTGGTGGATTTGGAAGTGGCGAAATCGATTGGTTTTCCACAAGGAGACCTTTCATGGGAACAAGGCTAATTTTATTCTTGTCTTAGCTAAAGAGTTTGCTGAAGCTTCGATGCATCGCAACATCATTAGACCCTGCCAGCAGAAGGAGTCGATGATTGCCTGGACATTGCCGGACGAGGGTGTTGTCAAGATCAATACGGATGGAGCGGTTCGCAATGGGAGGGCTACGTGTGGTGGTGCCCTGAGAGGCTCGGCAGGGAATTGGATTTGTGGTTTCGTTCAGAACATTGGTTGTTGCTCGGTGCCCAAAGCGGAGCTTTGGGGATTGGTGCAAGGTCTCAGGCTTGCCTGGGATAGAGGACACAGGAGGGTTTGCTTAGAAACAGATTCACAATTAGCGATTTTGTTGCTTAGCAAACCTATGGATCGTGGTCTCAGTCTTGTTGCTCTGGTGCAGGACTTCATCGATAGGGACTGGGTGATCCAGTTCCGTCATGTTTACAGGAAGGCGAACTTCGTCGCTGACTGGCTCGCCTCTCTGGCTTTTTCTTTTTCGCTTGGTCTGTGTGTGTTGGATTCCCCGCCTGTGGGGGTCCTTCTTTTTCTTTCTGCTGACTCTAGGGGCTTTTGCTCGACTCGTCTGATTCCGTTGTAATTGGTTTTGGTTTAGTTTGCTTTTTCCCGAGAGTGCCGCCTCTCGTTCTCACCAAAAAAAAAAAATCCTTTTAAGGAAGTATAGAATCATCACCTTGTGAAGAACAACAATGGCGCTCCGAATGAATCCAGATTTAGAGCTCGTTTGGATGGCTGAAACTAGAGATGAAAGAGGCTGAAGAGGGAAAACATCAGTCTCCATTTCCATACTCCACAATACAATAATAAGAAACAAAAACAACAATCAACACTTCACAATACAATAATAAGAACAAAATGCAAATTATGATGATAGCTAGCATTAGATCAAAATCAGCAAGCACTAATTCTGCATTTTCACTTGGCATACAACTTCACAACAATCTCTCTCTATACCCATCAGCTTTGGTGCCAAGAACTACATTGTGGAAAAGCTACAAACAACAACCACTCTAAACAACAACAAAAAAGGTAGGAGAATGGAGAGTTTTTTTTAGGGTACGTATCATATTAGACAATCTTAACCAGTTTTTCTTCTTCTTCTTCTTCCTGTGTACAGCGTTTTCTTTTGCTAGAAACGAAAACCGCCCTATACGTTACGATTCTTCGCCTTCACACGTAACCAACACTTACCGGTCATTGACGTTTTCTCGTGTGCGGTCCCACCGTTTTCCCCTTACGTGATACCAAGGCGCGCGCCCTTGACAAAGCGTATTGTTGTTCCTCACTTGCATTGTTTTGGCCTAAAATTCTCAGAAGATAACAGAGAACTGATCAAAACCTCTAACCTCTTTGCACCGCCACTTGGTCTGAGGACTGTAACGTTTCCTGCAACCGAACACGGGTCCGTCCCGTTCTCACCGCCTCCTACGCACCACCCACCGGGGACGATCATCCCGGGACCTCTAGAGAGGAGGTCGGAGTCTATCTTGTCAAGAACGGGGTCGTTTCTGGGGAACTTCCTTGCAAAGGGAGCGTTGCTGTCCTTCATTTTGGTGAAGTCGGCGAGGTTCAGGTAGTGGGGATGCTGCTTTGGAGGGTTGTCCCATGATATGTAGTGGAGGTCGGTGTTCACTGTCGTGTTGCTGAACTCCTGGGCGTTGCAAACGACAGTGTGGAAGTAGCCTTCTGGGGAGGATAAGAAGTTTGAGTAATACATTAGGACGGTTCGGGGCAAGTTGTCCCATCCCCATATGCAGTAGTCGATGAAAGGTCGGGATAATGCCATCCAAGCAGAGCCTACATCAGAGAGATCCTTCAGTTAATTACAATATTTAACAATCATGATCTTTTCCATGTAATCTCTCACAAAATGCCACACTGAAAATACAACAGATTAAAATTTCCAAAACTGTGCAGCATTTATCACAGAAGCCAGATTTACTGCTTCATTACACTATGATACATTATCTACACAAGGAATTATCTTCATCAAACAATAGTTATTCCTGCAAGCTCAAGAATTAATCCACAATTGTTGAAAAATGGAATCACCTCAATGAAGAAACTTTGTCTGACATGCCATCTCAAAAGTGTTCATAATGTGTTACCAGATACTAAGATTTAATGACCTAAAGGGAAGAAGGGGACCATATGGTGTATATCAAACAATCAACAAGATGCAGTTTAATAGGCTACTGGCTTGATCGAATTGTTATTAACCATCTCAGAAAGAAAATCTAGAGCAAAGGTGAGACCTAGAAACTTAGTCAAGAACCAAAACCACATGGATAATGCTAGATGACATAGCCACCTTCAAAACAAACAACCACCAGTATGTTTCTAGTAGACGACTAAAATTAGTATCGTCGTCTAGACACAATAGAAAGGACATAAATGCACCGTCACTTCCACTTTCGAAATAAAAAAGAGCTGCATAACACAGTAAATGCACACAAAGACCTTGTGCCATGGCCCAGATATGCCTCAATTACTATGCATTTAATCCCTTCATATTTGAGTTGGTTTGGGAAAAACTCCTATTCAGCTTCTAGCTGAAATTTAGCTTAAAAAGGCTTACCAGTTAGTTGAGACCTTGGTATGCTATACCTCAGTATTAGCTTTACCCTTTTGGAACAAAATGTTAGCTATATAAGTGATGTGTTTGGTAATCACCAGCAATTTAAATTACGTCACCATAAAGATGACCTAGACTAGACATTTTCTTTTGGGTCACAGATATTAGACATAGTTTTACAGAGCCAATACGTTGCAGAGTCCAATAGCTACACAAAATCCAAATGCTCTTTATACAGGCATTATGTAAACATATATATAAACTTCTTACGAGCTGAAACCACCATAAGAGTAAAATTATACTATGACAAATTGCCAAAGGAGACAACTCACAAAGCCAAATAACATACATGTGCAAGCTCCTTAAATACACCTTTCGGCATAAAGAAGACGTCAATTTATAGTATCAATGTCAAATTATCTTATCACATCTTAGTCACATGATCCAGGACAAAGCAAGCAGTTAAAATGATGTTTCTTCAAATGTCTAATCAGAATAAGGAGGAAATTTACACCACAGCACACCAAATTCACACTTACAAGTTAAAATGCATTTTATTGACTTGTTCAGGCTAGGAAACTGATATATGGTCTGAAAAAAACTGATCACGCAACACAATGGATAAACAAGTTGAAGGACATGAAGAGAAATTTGGGAAATTTTTATAGATTTCTGAATGATTACATTTTACAACCTATGTTATATACATGTTCTCAATACGCTAAAAAAGGGAAAAGTTATAAATCCTATCAAAATCAAATTAAACTAGAATCATGTCATATCATTAACACAATGCTTTCTTCATTCAATGAAAATTTCCTACACATGTACTAGATAATGACAAATTTATCAGCATGATACACTCAGATTGTCATGAGCTAAATTGGCATAGGTGAAAGGATGTAGTACATCAATGACATCACAATTCATAATTCGTGTGGAAGGATCCTCATAATGAGAAGTTATCTATATCTACCACCACCATTGTTCTCTAGCAGGACTGTTTTTATCCTCACAGAAAGTAGACGACAAACTACAAGCAACTATAGTTATTGATATTTGCTTGTATGAGCTATAAGGGAGTAGCCATGAAAACAAACTGCAATAAATGCACTTATACATTCTGTATTACTTCAAGCAAGAAGAGACAATATTATTTCTGCCATTACGCTACATAGAGATATACTGTTGCGGAAGTAATAAATTAGAAAGCTAGTCAGCACAATAATCAGATCCCAAGTTCCCAACGCAATATTTAACAGAAGAGGGCCGAATCAGATCCACCAAATGACAAAATGAGCTTCAAAGAGACTAGCTGAATATCAAAGCTTTAGATAATAATTAATTTACTTCTATGAGTTTCTTCATCTATTTTCTTAACTGCGTTCCTTTCTTCAAGATACACACACACACACACAATAAATTCAGCTATACTTTCAGCTTTCAATCATCATAGATGATTATCTCTACAAAATCAATGGTAAAGTGGCAATATGGGCATAATAAAGATTGCTATACATGAGAAAAAAGGAATTCCTTGAAAAATATCAACCAATAAACTTTAGTATCCGAAGAAGAGTTTCATTAATTCCGAAAGCAAGAATCTTTAACTATAACAAGTCAGTAGGCACAAAGTGAAAGACAAGAATCATAATATAGAGTAAGCTCCAAGAAATCAATCACAAAAAAACAAATACATTAATTGAACACAATATGTTCACCTGTGAAGAGTTTAAAGGCTGTTGGCACACTTCTTCTTTGAGTTACCCAAAAAACATCAGCTTTCTTTGTCATATACAACCCTGGATCAATGATGATCGGCTTTGCCCTTTGGAACCTACAAAGATGTCACTAACATTATAACTTCCTAAACCCCATACAGAAAGAAAATCGACTAATAAATACCAATCATATATGTAAGCAGTTACAGTGACAAAGGAGATTACTCTTTCCATCCAATGTTGCTAGTATGATCAATGAAGTTAAGATCCCGCGGCAAATACGCAAACGTGTGCAGCAGATCTACTCATACAAGAAAAGGGACCAAAAGGAACATACCAAATTAGAATTACCCAGAAAAGCAATCATAATCAAGTCCACATTTCAGATTAAGAAAACCCCATGTGACAAATTAGACCAATATAATAGGAAACGGATGAAATTCAACAACAAATCAATCCCAAAAGGGAGCTGCAAATTACCATCTTGGGTGACAAGCGGATAATCAGAGGCACTGAGATTGATAAACCAATCCCAATCACCACCTTCCCTCAACAAGATAGCGGCAGCGTGAAGGGTGTTGGCCACCATGGTAGGTCCTCTGTAGGTCACCAAATTCGCCTTGGTAATCATCCTCACATTCCCAAACCGCACAAAAATCGGGTGACTCCGTACAAAATTGAGCAAATCCAGCCTCTCCTCGGCGGAAGACTCCAAATCCAGGTGCACAACGTACTGATTACGCGGGTGGTAGAGCGCGAGGAGCGTCCGGCGGAGGCTGTTTCCGTCTCCGGCGGATCCGGATACGAGGTACGCGAGGCGCGGCGGCGGCGGGAGAGAGGAGACAGGGACTGGATGGAGCTTCGATTCGACGAACACGGAGGCGGCGGCGGTGTAGGAGCGGTAGAAGGAGAGAGAGAGGATCGGGGAGCCGGATGGGGAAGTTAGGGTTGTGAGGAAGAGGAGGAAGAGGCAGACGATTGAGCCGATTGCGAGCGGGAAAATCCACCGCCTTTCCATGGCGGAATTAGGGTGCCGGAAAGTCGCGTAGTAGTTCCGAAGCTTCTTCATATATCTCTCTCTCTCTCTCTCGATCAATCGATTTCGTCTCTTCTGGGGTGGGATTCAGAGGAATCCCATGATTTGGAGTTGGGAGTTGCAGAGATTGAGGATGAAGATGGTGGTGGGTGGGTGAGAGCGTTGAAATCTCCTCTTCTGCTACTGTGTCTTTTTTTCTCCCTTCTAGAAAATGGAAAATAAATTTGATGAATTTTAAATATTAGTTTTTTTATTTTTTTCCTGAAAAAGCTGGTGTCTAGTCTCCAATGGATCTTGCAGCGTGGTTTTGGCTTGAAATTGGGGTTAAGAATTTGCTGAGGTTAGGAAAATACTATTTCGAGTTTTGGGTAATTACAATCAGCCAAATAAACCATTAATGATTTTTGTAAGGCATGTTATATTGGGAATTTATTTTTAAATTATTTTTTACAGAGTTTTAAATTATTGGAAAATTTCTTTTAAGGCATGTTTGGCTTTGTGATAGGCCAAGCGATACAATCATACAACCGATTCTTTTCAACCATTTTTTTAGTCACTTTTTATATACATTTAATCAATTCTATTTTAGAAAATATTTTTCAAACTTAACTTCTATTCATGGACACACAAAAAATCGTTCATAAATACACTAAAAAAACTTATCTTTAATTCTTTATACCATTTCAGGAATAGCTTTTGGAGTTGTTTCTTTGAAATAATCACGAAAGGAAGATACATGTCAAGCATTATATGACATTTAACTTTCGTATACAATTTGTCAATTTTTAGAATAAGAATCAAAGTATGATCAAGCAAACACTTCTCCTAATAAGAAAGGTAAGTTATTCAACCGTTAAGTGACGATAAATATTCCCATTTAGATTGTTTTACGTTTTATCAAGTGCTATCAACTTAATTGAAAACTAATAACTTAATGTGGTGACAAAGTTAGTGTTTATAGGTTTAATGAGGAAAGAGGGAAAATAAAAAGGGAAAGTATGCTAAATTAGAAAACAAAGTTGCCTATCACATTAATCTTAAATGTTGATCACAAACTAACTTGGTTTAATATTTTCCTCTATTATTAATTCGGTTTGTCTAATGTACGTGTGCCCATGAGCACATGTTAAGAGTCTAAATTTAAATTTTTTTTCTAAAATATTCCCTAAAATAGAAGGGATGAACCCCAAAAAAAAATTAAACTAGTGATTAAAATGAATTATTACTAAATATGGAATTTTTATTCATTAGAAAAATCCTTATTAATCTAAGTATCACAAGGGATCTCACCTCCCTGATTTGCAAGTAGTTTCAAATTATGAATATTTTCTTCTTTTATAAAATAAGAATTAGACGGGTGAAAACCAGCCTATAACATTTATCTTAAGTGAATGTGAGTGACAAAGATTTGCAATACTAGATTACACGATCACTATCTTATCTTGAACCGAAACAAAATAAGTTTGTAATACATGGATCGTTGTTTTATTTTTTTATGTTAGACATATATTATTTGATATTTATTTAAATGTAAGTATGCTAAGTATAAAATGTTATGATTGTACATAAGAAACGTGTTATTTTATTTTTTATAATTTTGATTAGAAGTATAATTGTAATTTTGAATTAAAGTGGAAGTTTGTTTTTGTAGGGAACAAATGCTTTGTTCCCACAGTCAGTGGCACTGATATTGCTATTCATTAGAAAAATCCTTATTAATCTAATTTTTGATTAGAAGTATAATTTTAAATTTAATTTTAAGCGGTTATTCCAATCAATTAATAGAAATTTCAGATTTATAAGTTAGTTTTGATTTCTTCCATATTTCTCTAATTGTTTTGATAATTACAGTTACCCTTTTTGAATGAACTATAAATTCTGAAAATTTAACTTTACATATTTCTCTAAGAAAAGAATTACAACCAAACACATTTATTAAATGCTACTTCATGAAATTTTCAAATTTTTGGGAAGCACTAAATTTTGTTAAGAGGTGGTTAATTGGTTCTTAGATTTGATAGACGTGGAATTTGAGGAAAAGTTTCCCTAATTGTTATGTTGTATATATAAATTAGTTGAATAGTTTAGTTATAGGATTAGAGTTGGTAACTTATCGCTTTAGGCTAGGAAGTTTTTTTGTAAGACCGGATGAGTTATGATTAGAGATAATATGTTTATTGCACATAACCTGACGTGAAATATGTTTAGTATATATGTACTTTAAGAATTATTTGTTTGACGCATTGTGTTGATCGTTTTTTAGGTATTGGAATTTGGTAGGGAGTTAATATGTGCTAATAATAATTCAAGGGTGAATCCTCTTTGTACTTTTTATTTTACCACTAGTCCTTAACTTTAACTAATGTTTAAGTTAATTAGTCCCTAATAATTCAAGGGTGAATCCTCTTTGTACTTTTTATTTTACCACTAGTCCTTAACTTTAACTAATGTTTAAGTTAATTAGTCCCTAAGTTTTTTTTTGATTCAATTCAAGAATTCAGAACAACCAAACCTGAAAACTCGAGAGGCCGAACAAACAGCGTCGGAACACCCGACAAGAACAGACAACCAACAGAACCAACAACAAACAGAAAAAACAAAAATAAAGAACAACAGACACAACAAAAGAACAAGAATACAAACACAACCGAGCAAGCAAACCAACAAGGCTAAAACTACGAGAAAGTCTTCAAACATGGGTTGGAAACCACCAACAAGTCGTTTGAAGCAGCCGGAAAGAAGAAACAAGACACAATCTGGAGGCATTTCGTCAGTAGAAACCACCAGGGATCACACGATCACTATCTTATCTCGAACCGAAACAGCAATCTCAAGTCAAACCTAAAGGAAACATGCAACAGCAATGAGTGTAACACAAAGCAACAAGGAACCAAATTTTCAAAAACAAGGGACGAGGGTTGCTCGTAGGACGCAGTAAAAGCCGAGGTGGGCCTAGGTCTGCTCGCAGGTCGCCGGAAGGCTCGGTGCAGAGCGAGTGGGGAGGGCTCGGTGCAGAGCAAGGTATGCGATACCAAAGGCCAGCAACATCCCGGCGACCCCTAGCCGCTGCATCGCCTCCGCTCACGGCAAAGGGCTCCATATTTGGGGCTTCTCTCTCGTGAGTATTGGAAAGCCATGCGCAGGGTCGGAGGCATCATATGTTGTACATCCGGCGACGACATCTGTTTCCAGCACCACCGCGTTGGTCCAGACCGGGCGATCAATGGGTGGCACAAACCGTGTCTCTGAGGTGGATCAGATCTGGGCTGGAGGTGGAGGCTCGGTGGTGGTTCAGATCTGGATTAAGACCCTAGATCTTGCCTTCACGGCGGCGGGTTTGAGGGTTTGCAGAGGGCCTCGGTCGGAGCGATGGCAAGGGAGGCTCGGTGGAGCATATGGTGGAGGGTAGCGACGGTCGGTCATGGCGGCTCGGTGGAGCATTTGCTAGGACCGGCGTCTTCCCGGCGAAGGCGAGGAGAGGCGGCATGCCGGTGGGGCGGGAGCCGGTGAGGCAGGAGCCGGATAGGCTGGGCCGATGAGGCGGGAGCCGGTGAGGTGGGAGACGAGAGCCGGTGAGGCAATTGCAGGAGGGCCTTTTAGGGCCGGCTCCAGAGGGGAGCGTTTTTCTTTTTTTGAAAGTTTTTAGTTAGTCTCTAAGTTTTGATAAAGTGTTATTAATCAATAATTTTTATTTTAGACTATCAAATTTTAAGATTATTTTCGCAAAAAGGTGTCACTCTTATCACACCCATATATTATAAGTCTGTTTGGGTGGGACAATCTGTACATTATTAATTGTATTGATTAGTGGGTTATATGAATGAAAGAATAAGAGAATAAGGGAAGTCAAGTGTAAATTTAAAGTAAACGAATTGATGATTTATATGACTTTGAAACATAAAACGGTATTTGCCAAAACAACACAAAAATACGTACCAAACGGGAAAAAAAACATTGAACATCAACTAGAACTACCTTAACCACGAGAATACCAGTTATATAGGGCTGCTATGGCCCGAAACAGACCCATTGTCTCTGATTTGGTATCGTCGGAATCGAGCTCCGTGTCGGGTTGGAATCGTCCTCCTGCAAATTGGTTTAAACTTAATACTGATGGCGCCTCTAAAGGGAACCCGGGACCAATTGGTGGTGGCGGTATTCTACGTACGGGATGCTGAAGGCGTTTTTCAACGCGCATTTGCTTTCTGCAATGGGGTTGGAGGCGCACTCTCGGCTGAACTACAGGCCATGCGTCGTGGTCTACAGATGGCGCAAGACATGGGAATTACGCAACTCATTCTTGAGTCCGACTCCGCTGATGCGTGTCACCTTCTGAAGACTAGGCAGCTGCTAACGCACCCCGATTACTTTGTCATTTCAGGTTGCTGGAGGCTCATGGATGAGAATCCGTGGCAGGTGCAGATCAAGCACACTCGTCGGAAGCACAACGAAGTCGCCAATGGGTTGGCGCAACTATCTTATTCCCTTGCTGTTGATTTTGTTATTTACTCTAAACTTCCTGCTAGTACCTATGATTTGTATCTGTTGGACCTGTGTACCTCTGCTGAGGTTACTTAAATTTTCAGCCTAATAAAACGTCTGGGCTTTGCCCGTTTTCAGACCCAAAAAAAGAATACCAATCAATTAAAAAAAATTAAAACTTTAAAGATTAGAAGCTAATAATATAAACATTGTTCCACCCAAAAAGACTTAAAATATATGTGAAAGATACGTAGCGACCGACCAACGATATAATTTGATCAGTTAAGACAACTTTCACATTCACATTATTGATTTATTGTACATATATATACCTTTGAACAAGCAACGTACTTATCTCATTAGCCATTAGGTAAATACGATAGTTACAAACCAATAAAGACAAAGCTAGATGTATAATATATCTAGCTTCAATAGTCCAAAGCATAAGTGTCCAAGTCAACACTTGTAGTTATCTCCAAAGTTTCCAAGAATAAGTCAAGTCTGAAGTCATCATTCTCCGCCTAACTTGTAGCTTTATTTGCCTACGAACAAGTCATGACTCATCAATTCTTTCATGCCTACTTTCCTTTTAGTAGCTACTACACATTATAATATCACGATTACTTTTCAACGCATAGACAAAGTTGCTTTTTAGCACATAGGATACGCACGCAACGTGGAGAGAGGCTCCTCACGTTACGTGAGATAAAACAGAGCCACACGTTACGCATGGCTCCCATCCACACGTAACGTGTGGGTGAGAGTGTTCGAAGGTTTCAATTGTTTAGGGTTAGAAATAGACCCAACTGAGTCTATAGCTCCACACGTTACGTGTGGAGCTGTCCCACACATAACGTGTGGAGCTATAGACTCAGCTGAGTCTATTTCTAACCCTAAACAATTGAGACATTCGAACATTCTCACCCACACGTAACGTGTGAAGCTTGAAAATGTCTCATCCCGCGCGTAACGTGGAAAGCCTATCCTCACGTTACGTGAGGTGCTTATGCGCTGAAAGACAATTTCGCCTATGCGTTAAAAAGTAAGGGCCTATAATATCGATCTATCTTTAAATAGGGCATGTTTGGTAGAAATTGGGTATCAGATTGAGATAATAAATCGGGTTAAAAAGATATAGGATTGTGAATAATAGATTTTAGTTGAGTGTTTGTTTTTACATATGAGAATGTTATTTAACTAGTAAATCCTTTTTTTATTTTTCATACCCACTCAAATTCATAAAAATTGGAAGGGTTGGAAAATCCATACCTTGGAGGGTTGGGGAATGATTATCATACCCAAATTCCTTTAATCAAACAAAATGTATTGGGTTGGAATTAGGCATGGGCATCCGGTCCGGACCGGACCGGACATGTACGGTACAGTCCGGACCGGTGGACCGTAAAGTTTTTGAAATCCGGACCGTGGACCGGACCGGACCAAACCGTATCGGTCCGGTCCTTTACGGTCCGGTCCACGGTCCGGACCGGTAAGACCGGATTTGTATTTTTTCTTTTTATTTGTTTGTTTACGGTCCGAACCGGACCAGACCTAAAAAAAAAATCAAGAGCCGATCGACATAAAAAAAAGACATGAATTAATGATTTCTAAAAAAAAATACCTTCATTTCTAGAAATCATCACGCAAGAGACAGATGATTTCTATGAATCATCAATTCAGATTGATGATTTCTAAAAATAAAGTATCAGCATTAGTGATTTAGTGCATTACCAGTGACTCAGCTTAAAGCCTTAAACTCCCTTAAAGTATCAGCATTACCACTGAGTCAAGTACTCAACTGTCTCCAACTCTCCAAGGGCGAGGAACGAATTGATGATTTCTAAAATTCGACAATCCCATGCATAGTAACAAAAATACCTTAAGCATTCAACTAAAAAAAAACAATAGACAATAGTGTCTTAATTTTTAGTAATGTCTATAAAACTATAAAGTGATTAAACTTCATGACTTGAGGGGTGACTTGTTTGATAACTAGTGTAACTCTTTCAATCCCATGCATATACGCCCGCCTACAATTGACAAAGTACAAACAAAGTTAACAAACTCATTCAATTACTAAGAATTATAAATCAAATAGGATCATTTTGAACATACACAATAGCAAAAGTCTCATACCTATATGGCTATAGGTCTAGCAAAGAATGTGGCCTCATCAAGCATAAAATGTGCCTTCATCATTCTCATCATCTATCAATTAATAAAATACATGAATTTCAATTTTAAGAATATCAAATGAAGAAACAAGGTTCAATATATATATAAAATATTATAATCAAACATTTGTTTACCTTCATCACTCTCATCTTCTGATTCATCATTATCTTTACTTTTCTTTGTCCTTGTGCGTAGTCGTAACCAATCCCGAGTGCATACAAGTGCCTGAACATTCTTTTGACAATAATAACATAATATTAGTATATAATAGTAAAGTACATCTAAGTATTAAAAAATGACTTAAAAAAGAGCTTACTTTGGAAGACAAACGACTTCTATACTTCGTGAGGTGACGTCCTCCTGTGCTAAATGTAGATTCAGATGGAACTGTAGTTATGGGAATGGCAAGAACATCACGAGCCATACGTGAAAGGATAGGATATCTAATCCCATTGAGTCTCCACCATTTTAATACATCACCCTCTTTTGGTTCATTTCTTTCAGTCAAGTACAAATCAAACTCAGATCTTGAAGCATCATCTCGATCTAAATTATCTCTTGTCATTCCTTCATTAAATTCTTGCATCCAACTTGAACTTTCATCTTCAAGCAAAAGATTTGATCCCGACCCAATATCTTGACTTTCCGAGGCAGCATAGTAGTTTGCATAACGATAAAACAACTCATAAGCAACATCCTTGACTAAGGAGACCAATTGTTCCACATTATCTCGACCAAACATCATCTTAAGAGCAACACTCACCCCACGAAGCTTATAAAAAGGATCAAGAATGGCAGGAATAAACATCACCACATTCAACTTATCAAAAGAACCCCAATACTTGTCACGCTTCTTTTTCATCTCACTCGCCATCTTTTTTAGAGTAGTGTCCTCACTAGCAGCCAATTTATCTAGCACCTTCACAGCTCGAGCTATATGGAAAATCAAGTAGTTACTTGTGACATACAAGGAACCTGAAATACGGTTTGTCAAATCATAAAACTCCTTCAAGTAAGAGACAAACACTTCAATCTTATTCCAATAAGAAGAGCTCAAAGGACCCAAATCTGAATCATCCAAACGTGGAATTTCCATTCGAGATAAGACACCTTTATAAGGTAGGGCACTATTCAACATCTCATATGTTGAATTCCACCTAGTACACACATCAGGCTTCAAAGCAATGTTGCAATCAACCTTGCATTTCTCAACTAGTTGTTTGAAAGCAAGCTTTCTAGCAGGAGAAACTTTAACATACTTAACCACAACTCGAAGCTTATCAACATATTTTCCACACTCTGCAATACCATCCTGAACAATCAAATTTAAAATGTGTGCCATACTGCCATGCATCTCATATGCAAAAACTTGCCCTCACTAATGCAGCCCTTTTCTTTTGCCATTTCAGTCAAGTAAGCACAAGCAACATCATTTGAAGAAGCATTATCAACCGTCACAGTAAAAAGCTTCTTATCCAAACCCCAATAAGTTAAGCAATCATCAATAGCCCTACCAAGATCATGTCCTTTATGACTAGAAATGGGACAAAAATTAATGACCTTCTTTTGTAAATTCCAGTCATTATCAATGAAATGGGCAGTGACACATATAACTATCCCTTTGTGAGGATGTCCAAGTATCTGTAGTCACACATACCCGCTGACATGAATTTATAAAAAAAAAACCTTTCAACTTTTCTCTTTCCCTGGTATAAAGAATGAAGCAATCACGTTGAACTGTGCGACGTGAAGGCATAACAAACTGAGGACAAGCAGCAAAAAATGCATTTTTCAATCCATCCTTCTCTACAGATCTATATGGCATCTCATCTCTAATAATCATTTCAACAACAGCCTCTCTCACCACATTAGCATCAAAACTCCAATTTTTCATTTTTATGCCATTATCACCCAAGTTTTCAAAGATAAGTTGAGTTTGTGTACCTTTTCCCTTATTTGCTGGATTTTTCTTGCAGCTTTCAAAATGTTTCTTCACATTCTTCGTGCCATTCTTGTTAGAATCACAAGCGTAAGTAACGCTACAATATTTGCACTTTGCCCTTCGAAGATTATTTTCATCAAAATATTCTTCATAAGCAACCCAATAATCAGCTTTCGTCTTTCTCCGCTTTTTAACAGGTTCTCGAACACTTGTTTGTTGTAAGGATTCTCCACCAGGCTGCTCTTCAAACTCATTAACATTCACTTCTTCAAAATTTTCTGGAGAATCATGGCTTTGCTCAATTTCCTCTTCCGTAGGGGCAAGACCTCTAGTTAATCTAGTGCGTTTCATAATCTGTTCGTCAATGATCAATCAAAAGAAACATTACTTTTATCACAAAGACAGATAATCACTTATCACATAAAAAACATACAGAAATAAACCCCCACCATCTTACGTTGCAAGAAAGTTTCGTAGACAATTTCATGGATAGTTCTTTACTCATAATTCTGTATTTCTGTTTTGCAAAATCATTCAATTTAATTAATCAATTAATTGAATTCAGAGTACTTCAAACATAAAAACCATTCAATTTAATTTGTTAAGTAAACTTACAAACCAAAATTCTAAGTATATAAATTTCGATCTAAGCAGAAATACAAAAGAGAAGACGAGTGAACTGTGACATTCATATAATTTACATGCATATAAATTCTGTATAAATTTTAACTATATAAAATTATAAATTCATATAAATTCTGGATAAGCAGAAACCAAAATTCTAACTATATAAATTCTGTAGACATATATAATTTAGGACAAACAGCATAAATTCTGTAGACATATATAAATTCTGCAGAAACCAAAATTCTGTAGACATAAATTCTGTAGACATTACATATTTACATTTTACATGCATATGAAATTTACATTCAGATTTCAGAGATTCTAAGCATGGTTGTAACATTACCGAAGAGAAGACGAATGAAGTAATGAACTATGAAGTATTGAAGTCAGTGAACTACCGAAGATAAGTCAGTGAACTTACAGTTACAGAAGAGAAGACGACTCAGACGAGTGACGACCGGAAGAGGAGACGAGATATGACCGGACCGGACTGGAGACATTGGCGACTAGACCGGAGGACTGGAGACGAGTGAGTCGGACTGGAGGAGACTACCGGAAGTGAGTCGGACTGGAGAAGACGCCCAGAAGAGGAGAGGCCAGAGACGAGTGACGACCGGACTGGAAACGACTCAGACGAGTGACGATCGGACGCCGGAGAATTGGAGAAGACAACCGGAATCTGGAGTCTGGAGACGCCGGACCGTCCGGAGAACGGGAGAGGCGACCGGCGTGGAGAAGTGCGAACTACAAAGAAATGGAGATTGGAGGAGACCGGCTGCGACTGGAGAGGCGAGAAGACTGAGAAGTCGATAACGGCGTACTGTGAATGTACTATTGTATTGAGAATTAGGGTTAAACAAAACAACAAACAGGTTTTTTTTATTATTTAAAACGGTCCGGCCGGTCTGGACCGTAAAAATTACGGTCCAGACCGGGACCGGACCGTAAACCGGAATTATAGATTTTTCGGACCGTGGACCGGACCGTAAATTTCCGGTCCGGTCCGGTCTTACGATCCGGTCCAATTTTACCCATCCTTAGTTGGAATTCCTCAACTCACCTCAACCCCAAACCTCATTCTTCAACCCTCCTTACCAAACACCCTCTTAACGTGTTAAAAGTAATGTAATATTTAATAGTGTTTGATATATTATATTTTCAAAACTATTCTCATTTCCTTTTCGGTTTAAGTTAGTTTTAACCAATTTTTGTACCGATCACTTTTGTTACTATTATATCAACAGATATCGCTATAATTTACCGTGTCAAACAATGACTTCATTAATTATTAAAATATGTTAAAATAAAGATAAATTACAAGCGCTCATAGTGTATCACAACTTGGAAACTGATATAAATTCATAAATTTGATTCAAAATATACAATAATATTATGGGTCCGTTCGGTTACAATGTGTTGTTGTTGACTTAAAATCGAGAAGTATTGCAAGGGGGCCCTACTCGAGCGAGCAGGAGCTAAGACCCGGGCCGGAGGCCCGAGGCTGTAGCGGGCTCGCGAGAGCCCCCCGCGGTACGGTACGGGTATTTGGATCCGTTTCGGGTTTTTTCTTGGGAGTATAAATACTGTATTAGGGTTTGTAACTGTTTTATCCATAGCAGCAATAGAAACCCTAAAGGGGCGTTTTTTCTCTCTCAAACTTTGTTCTCATTCTCTTGCGTTAATCTGTTCGATTATCCCTCAAATTTACAACACAATGGTATTAAGTGAGTTGGAGTGGAATGGGGCATTTCAACTCCATTTTTCTTAATGTTAGGGGTGACATTATGTAAATTGTTTAAACTTCAACTAACTTCAAGCACCTTCCACCCCTACTTCATCTAAAATGAACGGATCCTATGTATGTAGATTAATCGAAAATTGACTAAATTTATATAATATACAAACCTAAGACTTGCATGACCCGTACTTACGTTATAATAGTCCATGAATATAATTCAACATTTATTCAATTTATAAGTGGCATGAAAGTGAGGATACCCAACCAAACTCATCAATCTTATTTATTCCACTCGATTGACAATTCTGAAAAACTAATGTCTAGTAATCCCAAACTTACATATGTATTGTCATGCTCTTGAACAAGTCAAAATTCGCAATTCTGTAATTGCTACATTGCAATTCAAAAATGCAAACCTTAATTCAAATATAATTCTCTTGCTGTTACATTTTGGTCACTTTCAAAAACAATGCTGTCATCCACGACGGCCAAATACGTAACATTGACGTCGGCGGGATCATAATCTTCGTCCTTCGACATAGGAACGTTATCGGAAAGTTTGCGATGGTCCCCGGCCGACATCTTCATCTTCGTCGAAATTGAAGTGTCGTCATCGTCTTCGATTCCCACGGACAACACCAATTGTAGTAGTAAAATTCTGTCACAATTATGGTCGACAACGAGAACCCTCATCCTGAACGAGCATAGGCTTCCTTCGAGCTCCTTTTCGATGCTCTGTGAATAGAGAAAAGAAACTAAAGACGAGGCTTTGTCTCCCGTTATATCTCGGGCACTAAAGTAAGAATGTACTAATTGTAAATGTAGACTTTCGGCTACAATTTGTAATATTACCTCTATTTAACAAGTAAGAACCTTTTAGTTAATATCTTTGTAACTCATTATTAAAAGCCCATTAAAAAATTAATAATTAAATTGGATTATCTTTATATCCTCACAAATATATAATACTAGGTTGTCGGCCCCGTGTTTCGCACGAGGAAAATGTAATTCTTAAATTGTTGTATTTCTTGTAATTGACATCTTAAATGTAGTGAGAACACATTAAGTAATACGAGAACACGTAGTTTAATTTCATTGTATTCACAAGTTAATTTAAGCTCGTAAAATATCATACGTAATTGTTTTGCCTCTTAAATAATAGGTAAAACATCTTTAACAGAAGTCATAATTTCTCTTAGACAATTTAAGTTCACAAATTTAGCATTGAGATTCTGAAAGAAATTTTTAGAGCTTGAAGTTAAGCTCCATGTGCTTGGATTCTATGACATTCAATTCTTTTTGCAATGTTTCGATATGCAAATTGAGCTTTTCATCACCTTGTGACATGAACTCTCTTTGTTTTAACTCAACACATCTAGCACTTTGTATATAAAGTTTCTCAAACTTCTTCACACCAGATACCGAAGATTGTATACTTTTGCTCTTTCTTTAACTCTTCCATCTCCTTTAAACTCTCAACTTTAATGTTGAGATTCAGAAATACATTTTTTTTTCAGCCTAGAAGCCCCTTGTGC
Source organism: Rheum nobile (assembly GCA_027886185.1). Taxonomy (NCBI): domain Eukaryota; kingdom Viridiplantae; phylum Streptophyta; class Magnoliopsida; order Caryophyllales; family Polygonaceae; genus Rheum; species Rheum nobile. The sequence continues at coordinate 1,457,742 of WOAB01000527.1, read as the reverse complement.
TTGGATAATATGACTTCAAATTCCTCCTAAAGTGTTTTGATATGAAAATTGAGTCTCTCTTGACGTTGTAGTTGTGTTTATCTTTGTTCTTAATATACTTGTGAAGCACTTCATATATGAAGCCCCGCAAACTTCTTGGCATCATATAAGTATCATAAATTGTAAATCTTTCTCTTGGTCTAGCTATTTCAGCTTTATTGAGCTCTCAACTTTAGTGTTGAGAATCTAAACTGCTTTAGTTATACCTGGAAGCTTCTTCTGATTGGATAATATGATTTACAATTTCACATGCAGTGTTGTGATATACAAATTGAGAAATCAACATGTGAAGCACGTTGTTTATAAACCTTCTCAAACTTCTTGGAATCGGATACCGAAGACTGTACTTCTAGTTCTTGCTCTACCTCTTCTATCTTTTTTGAACTCTTCACTTCAATGTTGAGATCATATAATGCTTCCTTTGTCCCTGAAAGTTAAGTTCTTAAACGAATACACATGTACAAACTAATACAAATTATTAAGCGAATACACCTGCAACTACCTAATAATGATATGTAGTTTTAGTTCCAGAGTTCTTAATAAAATTAAATTTGACTTTAGTCATTCTTTCCAAATAGATTAGATAAGTTACACATTAAAAAGTTTATCAACTTCATTTCGGTGTCAAGAGTCAGTAACATGTGACCTTCACAACAAAGCCCAAAATACACGAGCCTTCACAACAAAGCCCAAAATACATGAGCCTTCACAACAAAGCCCAAAATACATGAGTTGCTTGACTGATATTAGGATGAAATTGTTCAAATCCCACTAAAACGTACGCCACCATACCCTGGTAAATAAATTATCCTTGGAAGGGAAATATATTAAACAAGGTGAAAAAAGCCCAAGCATTGATCTGGTCGATGCTCCAGTTATGTTGCGTACCATTTTTCCAATGCTCCACATTAAGAGAAACAAGGACTAATGAGATTCAATTTCCCTAGTTATATAAAGAGGCCAATTTGCTCATCGGTATGTCATATATCATATTCTTTCTATTTCCACATTATATACATTTTCCCTTTGATTTTTTGTATAATCAAGATTTTTAAACAACTTAAAATTAGAGACTACAACAAAAGGTGTGTGTACAAAAAGATTAGGAACTAATAATGGAATTTATTAAGCAATGAAGCCTAATTAGCAAATAGAAAAAATACCAAATCTACCAGTAAGCTATCCTCTTGATAAATCCTGGAAATTGAATATCCCTATTTTGAGAGAGAGCGAGAGACGAATAGAGATAACATCAATCCAACCAAACCTTAATCTTGCATCCAAACCAACACTTAACTTCTTAGTAGCCATGATGAAGAGCCTTGTTCTATTTCCATGCCTTGTTTCCACTTTTCCTTGTAAGCAACAACGCCTTACGGCTACAACCTACAGGTGAACCCTACATGTCTCCCCTAACACCCAATAATGGTGTGCCCCTACTATCCATCCCAACACGTGCATGGTCACGATCGAATAAGCCCGAGAAACGACCTGAACAACATCCCGTAATGCGTCACCCTCATCCTCATAGACGCAACCAAGGGTAGCGCCCACTCCGCTACCGCCTTTATCAATGAAAGCATCAACTCCATGAAGAACGAGCAAGTTCAGTCGCATCTAAAGGACTGCTTTCGGGGCTACGGTGCCACCGACACCACCATACACCACTACGCGGGATGGATGGTGTTGACGGAAGAACCACTCTGCAAGATCTACGGTACCACGTTCTTCATTATTTGGTATATCGACTGAAACAAAGATGCTTAAAATGGAAGTTGAGGGAAGTGCAAAAGCAATAAACCTGTGCATGAATGAATTGTATATTAGGCCTTGTCAATATATTTAATCTAAGCATAAATGCCACCTAATCAGTGAAATGAAAAATGTGTAGGTGACCAAAACTAATTAGTCCTATAAGCTATGTAGAAATAAACAAAGGAGAAGATTCGAATGACATCATATTAGATCCTAGGCGCACACACAAAAAAAAACAATTCCCTATCCAATAACATTATCATTAGTGGGTTGACCTGTACACTCATCTTTAACCAAACTATGAGAAGTGTATTTGAAAGAGAGGAGGTAAAGATAGAAGTAACTTCATAGCATTTCAGTCATTTTACACTTCTCCAAAATTTAGAAAAGTAGCAGTCCATGACGAACAAAAAATAAGCTCAAAGCTTGCATCATGGAAAAGTCTTTTCTGCAATGGAACTTGGTACAATGTATTATTCATTGACACTTCTATATTATCATCATAGAGGCTCGTACCTCCATTACCCGAACTTGGAGGTGCACAATAAGAAACCGATGCAAGCAGATAGATGGACTTTTCCCATTTTGACACCCTTTAGAGATACCCATGTGTCATGCCTCTGACCACCCCTAAGATCACCAAGGTTAACAGAACAATAGAACATGCTCTACAATGAAAAAAGGTGAAATCAGTACAACATCCCATAAATTTGTTGGGAAGAAGCAGAAGTTGCAACTCGTGAAAAAAGGACAAAAAAGCAACAAGGGATGACAAGTCTATCTTCAGTTAACTAACATAAAATGCTTGCTAAGAGTTATAATGAATTTAAATAGGCAAAACATTGTACGATTTCCAACAACACAAGGAAATTTTAAACTCCTCTTGCCATTTTGGCTCAAGTGTGTTCTTTTGTATCTTAGTATTAAATTTGTATGGACCAAGCTGGCCTTTCACAAAGAGATTAGACAAACCTACAAGATTGTCATGAAATGTTACTCCACTAAAACTGAAGCAACCCATAAATGTCCAATATAATAAATTACACCAATATACTAACCATTCAGATGTGATGGTGTAATATTTGTTGCTTCAATAACTTTTACGCTATCATATGCAATAGGCTCTCTGACAAACACATAATCAATTTTCTGCATCACAAAAAAAATCTTCAGTATGGAATATGTCAAAAGACGATCCAAGAAACCCTAAATTGTCAACTGAGTTCCAGAATTTTCTTTATTAAAAATGCAGATGAAACACCAGACAATAGAACCATCACCATTTTAACACTTAAAAATCTGGTGCCATGTATAACCAATCCATGATGTAGTAAACAGCGACATAAATCTACAATAAAATAAAACCTGGATGTTCATTAACTCCCTTGTTGTGGTGAGACAAACTTCTCCATGTCAACAACCAGCATATTCAACTACAGAACATACGGAGCTCAGTTCTAAAATGCGTATGTAAGAGAATGGCAGAGTACTATACAAATGCTATGTAATTTCACATATGCAGCAAGACATAGGAAGAATGCTCATGAAGCTACCTCAACAAATATTTCTTTAAAAGCCATAGCAAGATTTTTGTCCTGATCCCAGAAAGAAAATGAGAGAGTTGATAGAACTAAAGGCAGAAAAATAACTTCAGCTAGAAAAGGCAAAATTTACCAGCCATCCAGCAACCCCAGGAAGTATGTAACAACAATGCCATGAGTGAAGAGAGGTTTCACAATCATCTGAGAGTAGGGTGGTTCAGCAAAACAAATGCTCAAGCGACTAATATATGGTCACTTGCTTATGAACTTCATCCCAACATGACCCATAGTCGAAAAAGGAACTACATTGAGCATAACTTACTCCGTATTTAGAAGCCTTCAAAGTAAGCACTAATCTATACTGAACGACAAAAGATGAATTCCTTATAAGCCAGGTTTTTTGTAGAGACTGTACAGTATTGACTCAGACAACAATTATATAGATTGGCTCTCCTTCACAAAAGAAAAAATGAAAACGGAAAAAGTCATTCTAATATGCAAATGACCCCAAAACTATGAAACGCAAGGAACAAAGTATGACCGTTCACTTAAACTGAATAGGGCGGTCAAGTGAGACATATACCATTTAAGAATCTAGATTCAAAAAATAATGTGGATTTTAGAGCAGACTGAAATTTAGCTTACAGTCAAGTGAGAAGCCCATTGGAAAAGACAAGGTGGAAAGTCATACATTTTCATCAATGCAAGATTCTAAAGCCGATGTAACATATATAAAAAAGCCTCATTCAGGCAATTTAACAAAAAACTTGGAGCTCAAGGAAAAAATCACACTCTTATTCAAGCTCTACTCTATAGAATGATTCGGCTCGGCTGCCAATAAGAGGAACAACAAAGAGAGTAGAGTGTACCCGTTGAGACACGTAAACGACAAAGATGGAAACCGACCACCAGTGGCTGTCGTACTGGCAACGCAAATCGAAAAACCTACAGCCCTCTCGAGCACCCCACTCCCACCTCTCCCTCCAGAAGTAGATGTGCGTGAGCCTCACGCTCCATAGCCAAGTCAAAAAGATCACAACTCTTGATCTCCTCCCTATTAATTAGGCTGGGTGGTGACTGGTAATGCTTTGACAGCGAATCTTTCTGAACTAATATGTCAACGCATAATCCAAATATAATATCATGTCATTAAGATTAATAAGAAAATCTCAATCCCCCATTTTAATTACATCTCGCATACCTTCTCAAAGTTTTGCTTAGAACACCCAAATTGAAATAAAAATAAAAATATCGAGCTTAGTGAGATTGACAATGGATCTTGGTGGCCATCACAACATTCTTGGAGAAGACATCATGACAGGGAATACAGTCTCGCCTCCTTGCTCAACATATGAACTGTAGAGGATGATAAAATCATAAAAAAATTAACAAAATCAATGAGGTATAAAAGCTATAAGAGCATGATAAAATTTAACAAAATCATCAACAAAGGCTCATTGGCCTATAATAACTTAATAAGTACAGGTATATGAGAACTGTGGCTATCCTTTAGCCACCATTTAGGGTGCTGAACTCATCCATGAAATAGTCGTAGTGATGCTCGTACTTTTGTCCCGCTTCATAATGAAGAATTTGTAGACCTTCCCCATGATCTGTAGATGAGAGAACATGTAAAATACATCACTGAATCATTATCAAGAAAATTCTTACAATGAAAATATCAGTACTGATTTAGCTTTAACGCACTCAATTTTAACACCTCAAATGCTGAAAAGACAACAAATGAATTAGATCTTCACATACTGTCAAAGACCATAAAAGTTGAATACTATCTTTCTTTACTCTACAATCTTTTCTCATGCTGGAAAAGAAAAAGACTTTTTTTTTTCTATCTACATGGTTGTAAACTTGTAATTGAACTTTAATACAAAGGAACACGAAAAAAGGAACTTTTTAGCCTATTCCCAATGATCATCTATCTCTGCATCATGTGAAGGATGAGTGAACGAATTGAACAGCAGACTTTAATCACAGACTAACCGTAACGACAATATGTTGTACTCCAATTTAATGAACAGAAAATTAAGAAACAAAAGACATAGAAAATCCTTAAATCACATACCTACTGGAATGAAGCTCCAATCTACAATCCTCTTTTCAATATCAGTAATGATCTTATCTCGTCCCCTAGGAAGAAACGTACCTGAACTTGTACGCACCCTACAAGAATCCAGATAAAAGTTCTTGAACAAAGCAGAAAGTTATCAACGACGCATCGACATTCACCGAAGGAAAAGGAAAGTTCACATACCTGCTATCAACACTCTTTCCAGAGCCATCATCAACAACCTCAGACTTCTGCATGTGGGGCTTAGCAAGCTCAATTAGATACTCACACTCTTCCTTTGACTGCCAACATCAGATGAAACAATGCATCAATACCATCACATAAGTTACAGGAAAATCTCCATGGAAACATGCATTCATTAATTCTTATTGTGATCAATAACAATTAATTGATCAACCAATCTAAAACATGAATGTAGCATATGTCTCCTCCCAAGTCCCACAGCTCAAATCTGTGCCCAGATGTTTCATTCAATCCCTAACAAACCAATTACCATCTTGATGTTTCATTCAATCCCTAACAAACCCAATTACCATCTTGATGAGAAAAGGGGCAAATTCCCTATGCTCTCCCTTGCCCTTCTCCATACCCAAAGGCAGTAGTTGACGGAGACGACGATGGCGTTGAATCGGCGGGCGAAGCGACGGCCGACGGCATCGTATGTGAAGGATCCTGCGCCTAGGAAGGCGAACCCGCCGTCGTGGAAGAAGACGATGACGGGGAGCGAGGAGTTCGCCGACGGAGTGGCAGCCGGGACGAAGAGGCGGAACCAGAGGTCGCGGGAGGCGTCGACGGTGACATCGTGCATGGAGACCGAGTTGCGGGGGACGGGGAGCTGGTAGTCGAGGAAGTTGTAGAGGCGACAGTTGACGGTAAAGTCGGGGCGGCGGGCGAGGTCGATGACGACAGAGAGGATTCTGATCTGGAGGCGAGTTTTGAGGGAGAGGCCGGATAAACGCGTGTCAATGGCAAGAGGGTAAATCTTACAGAAACATGATTGTAACAAAAGTTATATAGTAGAAAAAAGAAAAAGAAAATATAAAAAAATAAAATAGAAAATTACATGGCCCAATAAAAAGTACACACATAAACATAAATGAAGTGTTGTACAACCTCATATTCAAACACGTAAACACTCATCTTATAATTATCAAGCATTTCTAAGGGAAGCACATCTCCCACATTTTGCTTAGCATGGATATACGATGCAATGTATTCCCAAATTCATAAAAAATGGCAGACACGTGAATTTGTTGACGGGAGCGGACAAATTTTAGTTTGAATTTATTTTTTGCTTGATTTATTGACATTTTTTAATATTTGAAAATTAACAAGAAACGTTTGAAAACCCATCATTTGAATTTGACCAATTTATACTATACATATTTATTTTTATTTTAAACAATATTTAACAAAGTAAGATTTTCAAAAAAAAATTAATAAAAAGAAAAGATAGAAAAATGAAAGGAACAAAAAAAAAGTGTATAGGGATTGAACTCATCGTTTTATGTAATTTTCTCATAATCCAAGACATTTTTGAAAAATCACCAAGTCGGTACAATTTTCTTGTAAAATTTTTCTTATTGTTTTATGTTTACATTATGAAAAAAAAGAAAAGAAAAAAAAGAACTGAATCTAGATTCCGACAGAGGCTTCCGCCCGTGATTATAAATGATATAAACTTTCCAAATTAAAGGATACGAATTAAAAATATAAAAAGTGAATTAAATAAAGAATAAATATCACGTTGTTTTTATTTATCTCAAAGTTGAGGGAAGAAAAGTTAAAAGTAATTATCTATAGATTAAAAAAAATTATCTAGTAAAAAAGAATGCGTATAGATAATTAATTGAAATATATATATTGTCTACGAGCTAGTAGTTGCGTATATATGACATGATGACAACTTTTGTTAAGTTTGGCAACTCGAACTCGTATAACCCACAAGGAAAATCACATTGAACAACACACAACGTTGATCGTCATCGTCACATTGAACAACACACAATCATTTTGCAACCGTCCATATATCAAATACATGCATTTCATGTATACCTCGTACTTCGTTGATTGCATCGCATCCTCTTTGTCGTTTTAACCTTCTTTAGTATCTTCCATGTTTTGTTAACTTGCATTGTACAAATGTGATTATGCTTTGGCCACGTTATTTTTAAGTGTATCATATCCTCTAGTACATGCAAGGAAACGACATGAGCGCTCGATTAAATGTTCATTAATAATGTGAAACAAAACAAATCAAAATATAAACCGGTTTTGTTGTGTTGGATCTTTCGGGAAGGTCACGATCAACAATATACGAAATCATAATTATATATTTGAGGGTGATCTTCAAGAACAAAATTTGATTCTAGATTTAGTCTTGATCTTCACTATACTTAGGTTGTCTATCGGGAAAATGAAGTAGAGAGCTTATAGAAGATGGAAGAGCTAGAGCGAGAGCATGATGTAAAGTATTCAGTATCTAATGTCAAAAAAAATCGAAGAGCTTTACCTATTTAGTAAGAAAACAAAGTGATTCGATGTCATAAGATGATGAGAGACTCGATTAGCATATCAAGACATTACAAGAGGAATTGAAAACCATATTATCCAAACATAAAGAGTATTCGGGCAAAAAGAAACTACTTTAGAATATCAAAATTGAAGTAGAAAGTTCAAAGAAGATAGAAGAGTTAGAGCAAGAAGTACAATCTTTGCTATTTGACGAAAAGAAGTTCAAGGTGCTTCATTTAGAAAGGGCTTCACACATGTTGATGCAGAGACAATGAGAGTTAATGTCATAAGACGAGGAGAGACTTAATTTGCATATCAAAACATTGCAAGAGGAATTACTCAATAATTTACAATGCTTCTTTTATGTCTGAACGCTCTGTATGATTGGATAATATGACTTTCAATTCCTCTTGCAATGTTTTGATATGTAAATTGAGCATCCATCATTATATCTTTTTATACTGGCTCTTTACGCAATGTGTGAAATACTTTATGAAGCTCCCTAATCTTCTTAGAATCAGATACCAGAGATGCACTCGCGCTTCATTCTTCCATATTCTTCCACTTCACAACTTTAATGTTGGTACTCTAAAACCCTACATTTTGAGTATGTTATAGATAGTACCATGCAATTATGTTGTATGAGTTTAATTTTGTTTAATTTATTTTTTAAATTTATTCTAAATAAAATAAACATGTTATATATTCTTTACGCTGTAAATACATAATTTTATAAGTTCGTACATCTTTTTAAGGGTTCGTTTGGATCGCTCAAGATAATGTATTAAAATGCATTATTTTGCATAAATTGCATTGAATCATCAATTTAATGCAAGATAAAGCATTTTAATGCATTATTTTGAGAATCCAAACGCACCCTAAGTGGTCGAGTTTATTAGTTAATGAGAGATATAAGATAAAATCCGCAATATATGTAAAATGTGGTAATATTTGGTGTTGAATATTCTAGGATAGAGAGTGTAATTACCGAAAAATATAGAATATTTTATGTAATTGACCCTATACCTTTAAGTTATGGAAGCTGCATTTTTTCATATCAGTTGAACTCTTATTTAGTGGACACCGGTACCCAAGGAGAAAAGTTGTATCTCTCCTGCTTGAAATTAGTGAAGACGGATATTGTTGGGAGAAAAGTAGAAATATAAGCTTTTGATTTTTTTCCATTTATATATAGATCTATCATTTGAGTCTCTCTTCACTTGTTGAAATCGTCTCTTTTTGTTTATTGCTCAAGCCTTCAACTTTGAGATTCTTAAATGCTTCAAGTGCTTGATAGCTCCTTGTTCTCTAATATTATAACTTCTTATTCCTATTACAATGTTTGTTATATGGAAATTAAATCGTCTCTATTTGTCTCTAACTCGAAATGTGAAGTATTTTGTACATGAATCTCCTCTAAGTTCTCGACATTAGATATTGAAGGTTGTACATCTTGCCCTCGCCCTCGTTGTTTCTTCTTCTTTGAGCTCTCTACTTCAATGTTGAGATTCTAAAACACGAGATTCTGAAACACTTTGTGCCTGGAAGCTTCTTTTGCTTGGAAAACATGCCTTTTAATTCCTCTTGTAATAAATTAAGCTTGTACTCATCTTGTAACGCTGGTTCTCTTTATTTCCGACTCAACGTGTAAATCACTTTATATATGTATGCAACCCATCATCTTCTTGGTTTCAAATATCAAAGGCAATACTTTTTACTCTCGGCCTAGCCCTTCCATCTTCTTTGAGTTGGAATTGCACCTCTTTCAATCTCTCTTTGATCATTTTGATCTTACAACTTCAATGTTAAGACTGTTAAATGATTCTTTTATGCAAGAGAACTCATTGGAATGATGACATACCAATAGACAATGACCTTTCTTTTTATCCATTAAGAATTCTACAAATAACATATCAGACCACTATGTTGCCTTCTCATCTGAATTCTTGTTGTATGCTATGTAAAATTCTGACTAACATAAAATCCCCTAAATCAAAAGGGAATGCCATAGTACAATTTTACCCATTCATTGTACTTTATTAGGTTTGACAATTGTTTCATAGTAAAATTTGTAGTGGAAACGATCTCTCTAATTCTCTTGGAAACTTAATTGTGATGCTTTATTGTTAAATCTTACACTCATTCACAACAAAAAATATAAATTGTTAGATTTTTATCTCGACAACAGTCACAAAAGCAACGAAGAATAAATCCAATTTTGAATTCCAAATCACGAGGAGAACAAAAAGGCATGGGGATGGGAAAATTCAGTATTATTACGGCATGTTACATACAAAGTGTATTTCATCAACGAATATTATTTTCTTAACTGCTCTACTACTACACTATCCAACACTGGAGGAGCTCAAAACCCACCAATAAAAAAAATTCACTTGAATTAAAGGTTTTGTAGATTCTTATAACCAAATGGGGGTACGGGTACATCTTTTAGAGTTAGCCATTTCGGATCAGTCGAGGGGAACAAATCCAAGGTATGACAACATGTGAAAGGACGATATTCTTAAGACTTCTAAAGTAGGATTTGTTTAGGACTAAGTGTGGAACAGTATAGAAGCCGGAGCCATGCCTTCAACTGCCTTGACAACTACCATTGTGTCTGACAAGCTTTCTAATAAACGACAAGAACCAAGTTTGAATCAAGTTCTTCGAAATCAAGTATTTGACAATTATGATGAGTTATCCTAGGAATTAAGATTTTGTCTTTAGATTTAAAATTTTCAAGTACAAAATAAGCAGGCAACTAGATGTATCATGTTTCTAATTATGGACTCAATCTCAACATTCAAATGTACAAGCCGCAAAACACTGAGGCAAGAATGAAGAAAAAATAACCCTCAGTTGCCAGACATGCAAGCTCGAGAACACCTTCACAAACATCCTTGTTTGTGCTGGGTTTTTTTTACAATACTCTCCCTATTCTATTCACCTCTTTTCTCAAGCTATAACACAAACGACAAACTTAGAAAAGAATAAGAAATCGATAATCGTACAAAGAAACTCACCAAGCCGAATTGGTGCATCACATCTTCAGACTATCATTTTACTACTCATTGCTGTCATAATATTCACAAAAAATAGAAGCCATGACAGTAGAAGAATATAACAACAAACATCCAGAATGGAGAAATAACCAAAGCACATGCAACACCGTTCACCACCCCTGGATTTTGAGTTAAGCTTGGTCAAACTATTTGACATTGCATTAGACTCAGCCGATCGATTCTTATCCCTCTTGGATCGTGACTCCTCTCCAACAACGTCGTGCTCGTGACAAGCATGCATGCTTTCTAGGGCTCGGTATCGGTGAGGTAGGAATCCAAGCTAGGAGCAGCAGCATTGAGAGGGTTTTCCATCATTGTAACTGAGGCTCCCAACACCAACCAAATGAGAGGAACACAACTACACAAGCACATGTAAGCTCACCTGGTGAAACACAACGATACTCGGTGCCCCTTATATAGGGAAGGGCGGTTGCCAAGCAACAGCGGAATGAAGCCCAAGAAACCACATGTGCATCACAACCATGACACTTGGCATAGAAAGCTTAGAGTGCCCACACGTAGCAACATAGGAGGATACATATCCATATTTGTAAATAGTTTCATAAAGCATGGGCAAACAAAACACACTAACAACCAGTCAACTACATGATGAACGAAAAAAGAAAAAATTAGAATGGTTGCCAAAAGTCAAAAAGCCAACAAGAACACAACACATATGCAAAAATAGGGACTCGTGGAACACGAGAAAACATACACGTAGTTATGAGGCAACTCCAACATGCATATCTTATTGAATTACAATGTGATGTCCCGATTGTCACTGGATATAAGCTTCCATGGAAGCTTTGATTGGAAAGATAAAGAAAAGAAGAGAAGGAAGGGAAAGAGAGGAGAGAGTGAGGAAATCTGTTCTGTCAATTGAATGCCGCCCAAATTCTATTACACACCCTTTTTGAAGGGTTGTTACAATGCCAGTTAGCTCAAAGACGCAAATGCCCTTGCATTTGCTACATATTACAAACGTGAAATTACCCCCCCCCCCCAATAAGACACCTTGTCCTCAAGGTAATACAGAAGAAAAGCTAGGAAATTGATGCAGCAAATGAGCAGCTAGCTCCCAAGTGGCTTCTTCAGCCGACAAATTGAACCACTAGACTAACCATTCTAAAATTGGCTCACCATTGGCTAAGTATTGCACTCTTGAATCCAATATAGCTTCAGGGGCAACCACAATTTCTCCTGAAGGCAATGCAATAGGTGGATCCACAGAAGCTGTAATGGCTGGTCTAATATGTTTCTTCAACTGAGAAACATGAAAAACTGGATGGATGCGAGCTGAAGAAGGCAAGGCTAAACTATAAGCAATAGTGCCAATCTTCTGAACAACTTGATAAGGCCCATAAAACTTAGCACCGAGCTTTAGATTCTTCCTCAAAGCTAAGGAAGATTGACGGTAAGGTTGTAGTTTAAGGTACACCCAATCTCCTTTCTCAAATGATCTATCTGACCTCTTCTTATCCGCAAACTGCTTCATACGACTTTGAGCTTGTTGGAGATGCAATTTACATTGTTGCAGAAGATGATCACGTTCAACAAGCCATTCTTCCACTGAAGCCGTAGTCACGCCCTCATGAAACACACCTAACTGAGGAGGGGTATAACCATAGACAATTTGAAAAGGAGTCATACCAAGAGAGGAGTGATAATTGGTGTTATACCACCACTCGGCCAAATGTAGCCAACGCAACCACTGGGAAGGCATGTCGAAAGTCATGCATCTCAGGTAGCTCTCTAGCATTGATTTACCCTCTTAGTCTACCCATCAGATTGAGGGTGATAAGCAGTTGACAAATGCAAGTAAGTCCCTAATGTTTTAAACAACTCTTGCCAAAAATGACTAAGAAACACCTTGTCTCTATCAGAGACAATACTTGTAGGCAACCCATGGAGTTTATAGATGTTGCACATAAACTCTCATGTCACTTTAGCTGTTGTAAAGGAGTGAGTCAAATGAATAAAGTGAGCATATTTAGTCAATCGATCCACCACCACTAAAATACAATCCTTGCCACCAGACTTGGGGAGTCCTTCAACAAAATCCATGGAAATGTGACTCCATGCTTGTTGTGGAATGGGTAAGGGTTGAAGGAAACCAGGAGAAGGAAGATTCTCATGTTTGTGCCTTTGACACACATCACAAGTTTGGATAAAGAGTTCCACTCAGCTTCTCATACTAGGCCAATAAAAGATAGCCTTCAATCTCTGGTAAGTGGCTTGAATGCCAGAGTGACCTCCCACATGAGCAGAATGTAAAGCTTCAACCAACTGATGCTGCAACTTTGGGTCATGGCCAATATAAATTCTTCCTCTATGTCTCAACAGACCATGTTGAAATGAGAATGCAGAATTAATGTCGAGCACACTCTGAGCAATAATATCAGCCACCTGAATGTCACCCTCATAACTTGCTATAACCTGCTTAATCCAAGTAGGTTCAACTGTCACTACCATAGAACAAGATCCATGCTCAAACTGTCGTGATAAAGAATCAACAGCCTTATTTTCCTTGCCCTTCTTGTAGGAAATAGAATATGACAACCCAAGAAGTTTCCTAACAACTTTCTTTTGCAAGTGAGTAGTAAGATTCTGGTCTAGGAGATGTTTCAAGGGTTGATGATCAGAAATGATAAGGTTCAAGGTAATGTCTCCATTTTTCAACAGCCAATAAGATTGCCAACAACTCTTTCTCATATGTAGAAAGAAGAAGGTGTCTACCATGAAGGGCCTTATTGATGTATGCTAGTGGCCTTCCCTGCTGCATCAACACTGCACCCATACCAGAATCACAAGCATCTATTTCAGTTTCAAATGGCAAGGAGAAGTCAGGCAAACCCAAAACAAGAGCAGTATTCATCATAGATTTAAGAGTCTGAAAGGCAGTATCACACTGAGCAGTCCACACAAACCCACCCTTCTTCAATAACTCAGTAAGAGGTTTACTAATAGTACCATACCCCTGGATGAATCTCCTATAATAACCAGTCAAGCCCAGAAAACCCCTCAACTCTTTCACAGATTTAGGTGTAGGCCAATTCATCATTGAGAAACCTTTGAAGGATCAGTAGCTACTCCTTTTCCTGAAATAATATGCCCTAAATACTCTACTTGAGGTTGACCAAAAGCACATTTAGATTGCTTGGCAAATAGACTATGTTTTCTCAAACAATCTAGCACAATAGTCAAATGAGATACATGCTCTTGCATGTCTTTGCTGTAAACTAGAATATCATCAAAGAACACGAGTACAAATTTCCTGAGAAAATCACCAAAGATATCATTCATCAATGCCTGGAATATAGCAGGAGAATTAGTCAATCCAAAGGGCATCACTCTAAACTCAAAATGCCCATGATGAGTTCTAAATGCAGTCTTAGAAATATCAGCCTCTGCCATACGAACTTGGTGATATCCAGCTCTTAAATCCAACTTAGAGAAAATACAAGCACCATATAATTCATCTAGTAAATCCTCTATATGTGTAATTGGAAACTTATCTTTGACTGTGAGGTCATTGAGTTGTCTGTAATCAATGCAGAATCTCCATGTTCCATCTTTTTTTTAACCAACAAAGTAGGTGAAGCAAAAGGGCTTTGGCTAGGTCGAATAGTGGCATTTTGAAGCATGTCAGTGACTTGTTTCTCTATCTCATTCTTTTGGAAATAAGGGTATCTGTAAGGCTTAGCACAGATAGGTTATGCATCAGGTTTTAGATGTATCTGATGTTCATGTTCTCTAGCTGGAGGAAGTTCTGTAGGCTCAGCAAATACATCATTATAGGAGAGCAATAAGGTACTAATCACAGGTGGAATAGACTGTTGTTGTTCCTCTACACTAAAGCAATGAGCAAGTTGAGTCACAAAGAGAGGAATTCTCTTTCTGAGTAGTTTTTGTAGCTTGTTGCCACTCATCATCTGTAACACCCTCGACTTATGTCGGTAGTGCCACACGCCAGTGACCTCAGACGTTAACGCCCAAAGTCACCTCAGGCTTTAATCGAAACAATTAAGCTTAAATACATACGTAAATATTAAATATCGAAAGAATAACCAGCGAAAGACATTTTAAATGAATAAGACTTACCCTTTTTATTAAGATTCATCTCGTAAAATGAGAGGAACGGTTTTACAACAAGGTATAATGACAGCGGAAGACTTTTGAAAAAAGTCCTAATTACATGACTATGTATTACATCTATTTCAAATTAGACAGACACGTCTTGGAAATATCACTTCTTAAAACGCAAACTTCAACTGCAAGCCTTCTCTTCGATTGGTTACTTCAAATCGTCGGGGACCAACCACTGATGTGCCGTATAGGACGGATGACACCAGCCAACCATGCAAGGAATAAAAATCTGGTTGGTTAGTCTAATGAAAAACTATGCAAGGGTACAAACAGTATGGTTCTAGTAATCGTAACGGTTTACTATCATTGTCCCTCGAATAATAACCGAAGGAACGATACATAATCCGAAACTTTTACGAAATGATAGAAAAAGACATGCAACAAAAAGAAGACTACAACGGAATTGAGTCTTATAGAAAACATATGACAATTGTTTGGGAACGTTAAGTTTTCACACAAGTTTAAAACACAACCTTGATTATTTGGGTCCACGACCAACCTCACCGCGCAATGCGAATCCAGATTGGAAAGAGGACTTACTCTAACAAGAGTCCGGGCGGTTTCCACGTTGTACTCCTCGCCCGAGGGTATATATTAATTATGTGCATAAAAACACTTATCTTATTTACCTCCAAAACGTACATTTAACGTTAAAGCTTTTAATCCACAAGAATCTCGCAATGAGATATATAACATGGGACGAATCCCGAATTTCGGCACTAGCTAAGTGCACCACCACCTATATTCGGATAGGGGTAGGTCATGACCAAAAGCATTAGGAAAATAATCCTCATAACGCAAAGTTATAAAGAAACGACTAAACCTCGTAGAGAATTAGCGTTCCTACGAATACTCGTGTTAAATTAGCATTTAAGTTCACATATAAATCCACACCAAAATCCATTACAATAATATCATATAAAACTATATAATAACGTTGTTTCTAGCAATATATACAACCTATTATAAATCCATATTTTAACACATTTGTTTTATCAAATCTGTTCCCAAACATAAAACAATAACTTTATCCCAACTTAATTAACAATCAAATAATTGATAATCAAGGGAAACATGGAATAATGAACAACAGTGAACCGCCACTTGCCTTAAGTAGATTCGACGATGAATCTAGACGAGACGACTACTGTTGATATTCTTTCCGGGAGCATGACCTCTGCTTCACGATAACTCTAGCAAGGTTACGAGTCCACACACGATCCAGCGAATAACGATACAAACCGACAAAATAATTAATATCAATTAATTTATTTTGACAAACTCAAGTAGTTAAATTCAATAAATTTTTATGATTTTAATCATAAAAATATTGATTGTATTTTTCTAAAGACAGATACGGATAAAAGTGGTTTAATCAATCTCGAGTTGAATTTGGACCGATATGATATTGGGCTTTTCGGCCCAATCTAAAAGCTGACTAAGGGGGACCCCTTCCTTTCTCCTTCACACGGAATGAAATTCCAAGTTACAATGAGCGGCACCGAGCTCGACAATGGCGGAAACCGGCGACGGCGGCGACTGAAAATACCGGCGGAGATAGCGGTGATTCAAGGAGGCGATCGGATTGGGCGGTGCGGCAACGACCAACACATCTGGACACGGCGTCACGCAGCAGCGAACAGTGGTCGCTCCTCTGTTTTTCGCAGAACAGAGCAAGAATGGACCAATGTTTGGGTGGCTCGACGACGGCTCTAACGGCGACCGAATGGAGCGTCGTTGGTGTCTTTGGAAAGCTGGTATTGCAAGGTTCCTCCGACGATGGGTCTCGGCGGCTAGTCTCTTCCACTGATGTCAGAAATTATCCCCGAAGTGGCATGGTTACCCAGTTTCTGCGCACAAACGGGACAAGTTCGGGGGTGTTTCGCTGTGGTTCGGAGATGGTTCGAGACGATTCAAGAGTCATGTTCCACTAGTTAGAGGGTGAGGAACACGGTAGGGTGGTTAGATTTTGAAACAAAGGACTCAAAGTGGACGAATTGGGCTGGACAGAGAGCTCGAAGAGAAGCTTTAATGGAGTTCTTGGATTTTAGATGAAGAATTCAATCAAACGAGGCAACTATTTATAGGGAAAGATGAAGATGGATGCTTACACATGATTGGTTGATTCTCCGGATTGATAGTATTCCCAAAACTGAAGATCAACTCTTCGATTTCCCACATGTGCGTCACAATGAAGCTCTATCGGTATCGGATGAATCCTGACAGGAATTGGGTTAAATTAACCTGGTAACTTAGGGATTTACTAGCTATTTACACGAGTAACAACCTGGATTTGATGGAACGAACTAATTGGTTTTTAACAACTTAAATTTTGAATTGATTTCTAGAAGATATGGAAGCATGGAGAGTCTGGCTCTCTCGTTGAAGAAAAGATCCTAATTTCACATTTTTATCCCAATTTTCCACTTATTTTCATTTGTGCACTCTAATTTAAAATAATTTTATATTTTGGCCCAAACTTTATAAATCTAGGTAGTTGCATCCTTAACAACTTACAATTTAAATATAAACTTTTAAAATGTAATTAATTTGCCCAATTTTAATATGTCCAACCATTTGTGGACGAATAAACTTATGAAATACATTTGCTTATACCCTTTTACGTTTTTTAATATTTTCTTTAAGAAAATATTATAAGAACTAATTTGACCTTAAATTATTATGTTTAACTCTTATATCCTTAAAATATAATAACTTATAAAGTTAACTTATAATAAAAGGAAACATATATACTTATAAAACTTTAAATTTTAGGATTATTATATCATCTTTACTAAAGCCTGCTCTCTGAAGCCCACCAATTCTACATGTCTACCATCCATCACAAATGCCAGCTTCAATTGCTTGAAATCAAAGGTCAAGGGACTGAATTCCCTTAACCAGTCCACTCCCAATATCATATCATAACCACCCAACTTGAGAATTCTAATGTCAAATTGGAAGGTGTTATCTTGCATTACCCATTTAAAGCTCTTACAAACCTGATGACTGAACATCTTGTTATCAGTTGCTACTGCCACTGCCATAACACTGGATTCCTGTAACTCAAATGCAGCTTCTCCATCAATTCTTAGGTCTAGAAAGATGTGGGTACTCCCACTATTCACCAAAATCACTAGGTTGTGACTTCCAACCTTTCCTTGAATCTTGATAGTGTTCAATGGGTCACTTCCAGTTAAAGAATGAACATACACTTCATTCTCCTATGCAGTGTCATCTGTATCTTGTTGTTGTTGAGACAACTCCAGCTCTCCTAAATCACCTTGCTGCACATCCTCAATCTTAGATGTCACCAAACTGTGCAAGGTTTGAGTACGACACAAGCCAAGTGTTCTTCTTGGTTCAATTAACTGACTTGAGGAAGGATTAGAAGGTGTAGTGGTGGTATGCTTTGGAGTTTGATTGGGTTGTATATTGAGTGGGGGATTGTAAGGTTTGTGATTTGGTCGAGGAGTGTAAGGATTGGGTTTAAACTGGTTGGAATTCGAAGTATAAGTGTTGTTCTTCCAAACAGGCTTCCCCAATTTCAAAATGGCTTGCACATCTCCACTGTGCAACCTAGCCTGCTCATAGGCCACATCTAAGGTAGTTGGTTGGCTCAACTTAACCAAGGATCTAATTTCTTCCTTTAACCCACTGATATAACTGGATACAAAGTAAGGCTCGGGTAAATGAGGATTATAACCAATCATTCCTGCTTTCAACTCCTCAAATTTCTCAATGTAACTATCAATATCGTTTTCTTGACTCAACTTATTGAATTCACCAACAATTTTTGAACCTGTTTTCTCTCCAAACCTTACACACACAGATTCACTAAATTCAGTCCAACTAGCTTGCTTATGTTGGAGCATATATCCTTGCACCCATACATCTGCCTTACCATTCATATACATGGCAGCAATTTCGACTTTCTGTTCCTCTGGAATTCCAAAGAACCCAAAATATTTCTCACTTTTTCTTACCCAACTCCTAGGTCTTGTAGCCTCAAACACTAGAAATTCAAGCTTAGGAAGTCGATTCATACCTCTCAACGTATCTGCTCCGCTTGATTGACTACTTATTCCTGCCCCACGCAGTCCGCTTCCGGTAGAAGAACTCAAGAATCCGCGATCTTGGAGATTTCCTTTTGCAGTGTCTTGGCTTCCCGAATTTGTTGCACTTGCATTCTCATTATCAGTGGAATGATTAGATGTATTCCCAAGATTTGCATCTCGACCTTGCGAAGCTGAATCGTGATGTCTTCCCATGTTACGAATCATCTCAGTTAGAGATTCGAAACGCTAAGTCGAGATCAATTGCAAATTGATCATATTCTGATCGATTTCTTGCTGCTTCTTGTCAATTCGAACTCGCTCCTCATCAATATGCTTCTGAAATGCCTCAAATCGCAATTGTGTGTCATCTTCGACCTACCTCGTCATGGAGATATGCTGAAGCAACTGTGCCTCCAATTTGCGAAAGTTTTCCTCCATTGACTTCATTCTCGTACCGTCTGCCATTGACGGAGAATCACAAGCTCTGATACTAGTTGTGATGTCCCGATTGTCACTAGATATAAGCTTTCATGGAAGCTTTGATTGGAAAGATACAGGAAAGAAGAGAAGGAAGGAAAAAAGAGGAGAGAGTGAAGAAAATATGTTCTGTCAATTGAATGCTGTCCAAATTCTGTTACACACCCTCTTTGAAGAGTTGTTAGTTGTTACAATGCCATCTAGCTAAAAGACGCAAATGCCCTTGCATTTGCTACATATTACAAACGTGACATACAACTCCCTCATTTAGAGTATTAAAGATATAAAACTGAATTATGGGAAGAAAAAAATAGAGGAAGAGGAGTGAGCTATTGTAGATGGAGTTTCGAAACGCCAAAATTACAGGGTTTGATCATCCTCCGAATATTAGAGCTCTATTTATAGAGCTCGTCAAGATATTGATGTAAAATAAGTGGTTGTGAATGGGTCAAGTCTTATCATTGAAAATACGACATATGTTCAGATCAACGATGTCTAGCTTATACTCCAAACTCTATGACTGTACGTGCTTAAACTCAACTCCTTGAACGAAAACAACATCATTCAACTTCATGGTGAAGAACACTAAAAATACTTAAAAAACTACGTGTACCTCTTGCAGATTTGTTAAAAAAGTGTTAGGCGTAATATAGAAGATTTCGATTATTAAGGAATGAAAGACACAATGTAATATCTTTTGAGTTATTGCAAATACAACATAGTGTCCAAAAGTTTTTCATTTCTAGTGTATTCGATCAAGCTAGCTTTTTATGTATTTCCATGACTAGTTTTATATTTTTAAAACGCCTAAGGGTCTGTTCGGTTCGCAGAGGCTGAATTGAACTGAAACTGAACTGGATACAAAACTGAACTGAAATTATAAGGTAAAATTTAAGCTGACGATTGAACTAGACTGAAACTGAACTGAAATAGATGACTGAATTCAATAAAACTGAACTGGAGGTTGGATATTTTTTTTGTTAAGTTCAGTCACCTCAAATTAAATAAGTCAGGATTCCTAGCTTAAATTTTTTGAGTAAGTTTAGTCGTTTTAAGTCACTTTAAGTCGACTTAAATTTTTGGCAAACCGAACGAACTTTATAAGTAAGTTCAGTCATCCTGACTTAAAATTTTAATTAAGTTCAGTTAAGTCACTTTAAGTCGACTTAACTGACGAACCAAACGGACCCTAAATTGCAAATACACAAATTAACTTACTTGCAAACTGTTAGATAGAATTCACATTTTCTATTTGGATTGAGCTAAGGCTATAATAATTAAGTGAAATGGGCTCTTCATTTAAGGCCCAAATTGTTGGGGTCCAACATTCAAATTAGAAGTCATTGAAGACCACCAGAAAGATCAAGAGAGTGGCGGCCAATCAGGAGAATTCTAGAGGATTTTGGTAACTTCCTTAAGTAGATAAGGATGGATTACTCTAGATTATTTTGAGTAAATATCTCCTTGGAGAATTGTGAAGGTCGGTGAGGTGGTGAGAACCGACCTTCCTCAGTTAGGGCTCGTTCGGTAAGTAGTAATAAAATCGAATGAAAGTAGAAAAAAATGAAAGTGGAAGTAATAGTTGAAGTTAGAAAATGACGTGTTCGATAAGTAGTAATTTAGACGAGTTGAAGTGGGGTATTTTAATGTGTAATTACCAAGAAGGATATTAACAATTTGGAAATTTACTAGGCTTGCCTCACTTGCATCATCACCATGGGAGGGGGCAAAAGGAAGATTGTCTTCCACTTCAACTCCAAGAGTAGCTTACCATGGGGGGAGGGGTAAGGAAATTGGTGGTAAGGGAGATGAAGTTGCCTTTCCCTCCACTACCATCCACTAGCTTACACTTCAAGCCAATAACTTACCGAACAACCCTTGAAACAACTTCAACTAGATGAAGTACCTCCTTCCACTAGCTTCCAACTCCACTTCCTATAAGCCGAATGAGCCCTTATATATATAGGTGGTTGTGTGTAGTTTTGAATCAATCGAGCATATTGAGTGTGAGTGAGCTCGAGAGTGAAGTTGTGTGTGAGTGTGTTCCATATAAAAAGAGTGTAGTGAGCTACTCGTATAATATATTTTGTACTATTTATTATATAATACAAAGTCGCTTTTGTATATTGCGTCTTTGTTTCGGCGGGATTCGGTGAGTGTATAAGGGTTCTGGGAAAGGTCGATTCCCTAACACAAATTAGTATAATTTTGATAAAACACCGGTATAGAAAAATATATAAGACCTTCTAAGTTGATATATTAATAAATAGCTTCTTTTTATGTATGTCCATTGTAGTAGAAAATTCTTGTCACTACAATTAATTCAGTTGAAGCGACGAATGATCCTTTGAAGAGCTCTCTTGAGATCCAGATCCAATGTAAACCTCAAAAATTGAGGGTGGGTGTTCTCAAAGACTTTTGAAGCCTAAGTTAGTAAGGAGGTAGGAAGAAGAATAATGAACGTTGAATTGAATGACGAAGAATAAGGTCAGGGTTCTCTTTTAATAATTAATACCTTCACCTTTTGATAAATTTATTTAATTACCTCATGACCCTCTATTAAAATCCTAGAGCCTATTAAAGATGATGACTACCCATTTAAGTAGGGATAATAAAGAAATAACATTTAAAATATTAAAGCGGCATTTTTACCTCCACGTCCATAATATAGGGGATTCTTTTTCGCACCCGTTTTTTTTTGCGGCGCACCCGTCTTTGGTTGCGCCCAAAAAAGGATTTTTTTTCTTCAAAAAAAAAAACAATTCCTTGGGCGCAACCTGGTTGTGCCTAAGGTCTGGTGAGTTTTTTTTTTTGGAAAAATGATTTTTTAAAGATCATTTAACCGGTTTTGGGGTCTGAACCGGTTGACTTGGGCGCAACTACCCTGCGCCCAAAAAAAAAATTAAATTAATTTTTTTTTTTAATAAAAAATAAAAAATTGGGCGCAACGTGGTTGCAACCAGAAAAAGAAAAAAAAGCTTGGATGTCTTGTAGTTATATCCAATTTGGTTATTCTTATGATTATATCCTATAGTTATATATTCCCTCCGTCCCGGTTTATTTGTCATGTTTGACTTTTGGACACTATTCACCGTTGAAGAGAATCTTTAAGATTGCTTCCAATATATAAGAAAAAACATAGTCATGTGGGGTCTTGTTTGATTCGTCTCAACGAGTACTTTGATAATATCAAAAAATTATAATTTTTAGGATTATGTAATTAGAGATATTAACGATACAAAACTCGCCTCGACAAGTGTGTCCGGTCAAAACAGGACAAACAAACCGGGACGGAGGGAGTACTATGATTATATCTTATAGTTATATCCAATTTCGTTATATCTATGGTTATATCATATAGTTACATACTATGGTTATATCATTGTAGTTATATCCAATTTGGTTATTACTATAGAATATAACCATAAGGATATAGCCAAATTGGATATAACTATAAGGATATAACCAAATTGGATATAACTATAAGATATAGTCATAGTATATAACTATATGATATAACCATAGTATATAACTATATGATATAATATAGAATATAACCATAGTATATAACTATGGAATATAACTGTAAGATATAATCATAGTATATAATTATAGGATATAACCATAGTATATAACTATAGAATATAACCGTAGTATATAACCATAGTATATAACTATATAATATAACCATAAGATATAATCATAATATATAACTATAGAATATAACGATATGATATAACCAAATTGGATATAAGTCATATAACTATAAGATATAATCATTGTATATAACTATATGATATAACCATAGTATATCTATATGATATAATATAGGATATAATCATAGTATATAACTATGGAATATAACCATAAGATATAATCATAGTATATAATTATAAGATATAACTATAGAATATAACCGTAGTATATGACCATAAGACATAACCAAATTGGATATAACCATAGTTATATGTGATTTTCGAAGGATATAATCATAGTATATAACTATAGGATATAACGATATGATATAACCAAATTGGATATAACTATAAGATATAGTCATAGTATATAACTATATGATATAACCATAGTATATAACTATATGATATAATATAGGATATAACCATAATATATAACTATGGAATATAACTATAAGATATAATCATAGTATTTAATTATAGGATATAACCATAGTATATAACTTTAGAATATAATATAGGATATAACCATAATATATAACTATAATATATAACTATGGAATATAACCATAAGATATAGAAGATATAATCATAATATATAACTATAGAATATAACGATATGATATAACCAAATTTGATATAAGTCATATAACTATAAGATATAATCATTGTATATAACTATATAATATAACCATGGTATATAACAACATTATTTTATGGATTAAACTCTATTTTATGGACTAAACCCCAAAACCTAACCATAAACCCTAAAAAACACTAAAAACCCTTTGGACACAACCTGATTGCGCCCAAAAATCTTAAACCTTAAACCACAAACCCTAAATCCCAAAACCTAACCCTAAATCCTAAAAAAACACTGAAACCCCTTGGACGCAACTCGGTTGCGCCCATAGTTCTGGACACAATATAGTTGCACCCAAATGGTGTATGGGGATTGTTTTAAGGTTTTTTAGGATTTAGGGTTTAGGGATTTAAGGGTTTAGGGTTTGTACTCGAATGGACAAAAACCCCAAACCCCAAAACCTAACCATAAACCCTAAAAAACACTAGAAGCCTCTTGGACGCAACCTGGTTGTGCCCAAAAATCCTAAACCTTAAACCACAAACCCTAAACCCTAAAAAAACACTAGAAACTCTTGGGCGCAACTAGGTTGCGCCCATAGTTCTGGACGCAATCTAGTTGCGCCCAAAGGGTGTGTGTGGATTGTATTAGGGTTTTTTAGGGTTAGGGGTTTAGGGTTTGTACTCGAATGCACGAAAACCCCAAACCCTAAACCCCAAAACCTAACCATAAACCCTAAAAAATACTAGACACCCCTTGGACGCAACCTGATTACGCCCAAAATTCCTAAACCCTAAACCACAAACCCTAAACCCCAAAACCTAACCCTAAACCCTAAAAAAACACTAGAAACCCCTTGGGCGCAACTAGGTTACGCCCATAGTTCTGGACACAATCTAGTTGCGCCCAAAAGGTGTGTGGGGGTTGTTTTAGGGTTTTGTAGGGTTTAGGGTCTTTGTCATAGTATATTGTAACACCTCCAAATCTTAACCCATTTGGAAAGGTATTACTGCCAGTGACCTCGGATTACACATCCCGAAGTCACCCCAGGCTTTTCCAGTTGATATAAACCATCAAACCACAGTTATAATACCAAATATCATAACTTTTATTAAACCAAAGTCTTGGAATTACAACATGATTCCAAATACTTTAAAATACAATATCAGAATTATTACAGCGGAAGTCTTTAAGCAAAACATATTTAACACAGCGGAAGTCTTACAAACAAAGCGACAAAATAACTTGTCAAAACACCGTTCATCTTCATAGTCGTTCTAGCCTTCTTAGATCTGCAACATACCTGATGTGCCGAATCGAACGGATGACACCAGCCAACCATGTAATGGAATTATCGGTTGGTTAGTCTAATGAAAGACTATGCAAGGGTACAAAGCAGAGTGGTTCGAGTGATCGTAACCGTTTACTATCACTGTCCCTCGACTAATAACCGAAGGAACGATATATAAACCCGGTACTTTCACTAAATGATTAACAATTAGATATGCACTGAAGAGAAGACTCCAACTGAAATGAGCCTTATAGGAAATTATGATGAACGTTTGGGAACGTTTAAAGTTTCACACAAGCTTTTAATTTAATCTGATTTACATTAAGACGAGTTTTCCCTAGATGTACTATGGCCTAGCTGCACTACTCGCCTGACGGTATATTAATTATATGTGCGATAACATCACTTAACTTAATCACAACGACACTTAGCTTAATCACAACGGTACTTAACTTACTTAATTACAAAACACACAAACACGCTATAAGCTCTTAGATCATCTCACCCCTAAGGATATCGAGATACATAGTCGGGAACTAAATCCTTAATTATGTGCACCACCGCACTTAACTTATTCACTTAATCAAGGCTACCTTAAAATAGGAGAACACACATTTCTCATTTCCTTATATGAGAAATCCCGAACTCACACATTAACTTCTTATAATCAGACATTAAACCTTAATAACCTCGAATCTTACTACCTCCACTTCTTTAAAGATACTTCCCACAATTCCATTATTCATTAACATCAAAATTGGCCCTTATGCCAGATTCTAACTTAAGATCCATTCGGTAATGACTTAACCTATTCCTCTACTCATTTCATAACTTAAACTTTCGAGATTCCTTAGCCTTCTCCACACATAAACACCACACTCTATAATCCTCGAAACGGATCACATGCGATATTACTCTTAATTCCTCAAGGCATCATTCTGAAAATGATTCATCCTCCTTAATGCTTATATCACCAACTCACCTATGAGAGACAACTCTTAATCTCTTAGAACATTAACTCCACACATTTATCCTTAATCACTTCATCATCTCACAACCTTATCTCCATACTACACATCATGTAATACTTCTTACTATATTTACTTACTACACTCACATCAACGTTAAGACTTTTAATATTATTAAGAGCAGCTACAAAGCTTTAAATCTTAGGGTGACAATTATGCCCACCCAAATTAATACAATTACCAAAGCTTATTAATTATGTGCTTAATCGCACTTATCTTATTACAACACAAGTTTATTACACAGGGTGACCTTACGTCCACCCAGATCGCACTTACAAGGTGCTTAAACTTATTAATTATGTGATTAACCGTACTTATCTCATTAAATTCCAACAACACACACACACACACACACACACACACACACACACACACACACACACACACACACACACACACACACACACACACACACACACACACACACACACACACACACACACACACACACACACACACACACACACACACACTATTAAGGCTTTTAATTATTATTCCGAGTAACAACGGAAGTTTAATACACTGGGTGATCTTACGTTCACCCCGATACACTGGCAAGGTGCTTAATTAATTTACCGCCATTAAATTAACCCGAGTAACAACGGAAGTTTAAGACACAGGGTGACCTTACGTTCACCCAGATTGCACTTATACGGTGCTTACACTTTAATTTACAGGGTGACAATTACGTCCACCCCAATTGCACTAGCTAGGTGCTTAATACACAGGACTGCAATTATGCTCATCCAATTGCGCTAGCAAGGCGCTTAAACACCTCCTACCTTAACGGTGGTAGGAAGCAGAGGTCATGACCCTTAAGTTATTCGGAAATTATCCCGAGGAGTATTAAGTTATAAAGAAACGACAAATCCTTACTTGGATTAGAGTTCCTACGAACATTAAGTTATAAAGAAACGACTAATCCTTACTTGGATTAGAGTTCCTATGAACATTAAGTTATTAAGAAACGACTAATCCTTGCTTGGATTAGAGTTCCTACGAACATTAAGTTATAAAGAAACGACTAATCCTTACTTGGATTAGAGTTCCTATGAACATTAAGTTATTAAGAAACGACTAATCCTTACTTGGATTAGAGTTCCTACGAACATTAAGTTATTAATAAACGACTAATCCTTACTTGGATTAGAGTTCCTACAACCCACACTGTTTTAGCATTAAGTTAACATTAAATTCACAACAATACCCTCACGGGGATTTACACACAACACTCGTGCTAACTAAACAGTTCAACACAGTAATAATCCATATTAAAGCCCTCCAGGCAACATATATCTATAATAGCGTTGATCTAGCAGATAAACAACCTATTATAACATCACCTTTTTAATTACGTTATTTATGAAATTAGTTCCCAAACAACAGTTCACTCCAATTTAATTAACAATTAAACAATTGATAATTAATGAAACATGGAATGATTAAGCAAGAGTGAACCGCCACTTGCCTTAGATCCGTAGAAGCTTAACAAAGCTTAGAGACAACGGCTCCTGGATCTGAACCTGGGGCAGATCTGGATAATAAATCCCTAAGAAATGACCCAAACGAGATCCTAATCTTAGATTCAATATCCTCATAATTGAATCTAAAAGAATACGAAAAGAATCGAAGGAATCGAGCCTCGCCCAAAGCCAACATCCAAGAACACACACTCGGACAAGGCTCGCCGCGGGTGCGGTGGGAGCTTGCCGCGGGGTGCGGTGGACTGACAGTGGCGAGCTCTCGCGACAGAAGTTCAGCAAACTCACCCTTAAATCGATTCGTTCGACTTCGATTTGTCTATGGTTTGACCTCCCAACACCTTAGGCCTTCTAATACCACTTAGGAGTACCTTTTCCAACACTCAAAGGTATCTCGATCACCTTCTCAACAAAGCTCAAAGCTTGGACAACAATGGTGAAAACAGAGAAAACAGAGGAGGAAGAAGAAGAAGATGAAGCTTGACTTCGAATTTCGATCCCTTTTATAGTCCCAATTCGAGCTTCCTCAAAGGGAACAAGCAAGGGGACAAGTCAAAGTGCCCACTTGGCTGCTCAAACCTGACCAAACCGGCGTGCCAGCCCGGCCTTATCGCGAAGACGACGACGCCTCTGTTTTTGGCCCTCGCCTCGGGTGCGGTGGTCATGGCCACTGGGTGCGGTAAAGCCCAGTTTTGCTTCCTTCTTATCCAAT
The DNA here is from genome assembly GCA_027886185.1 of Rheum nobile. Taxonomy (NCBI): domain Eukaryota; kingdom Viridiplantae; phylum Streptophyta; class Magnoliopsida; order Caryophyllales; family Polygonaceae; genus Rheum; species Rheum nobile. The sequence continues at coordinate 1,429,271 of WOAB01000527.1, read as the reverse complement.
CACTTTGGGTTAAATTTTCTTAACCCCGGGTTAAATATATTTATACCCGAACGACTATTTAACCCCAAAAATACATCCACTGTATTTTATATTACTCAGAAAAATAATTTCAGAGATCCAGCACATTACAGAATGTCAGAACTTCTCTGAAATTAATCCGACTAGTAATACGGGAGTTGGAAAAATTCCAAAATACCCTTATAAAATGAGGGATATTACATATATACCATAGTATATCTACATAATATATGATATAACCATAGTATATAACTATAGAATATAACCATGAGATATAATCATAATATATAACTATAGAACATAACGATATAATATAACCAAATTGGATATAAGTCATATAACTATAAGATATAATCATTGTATATAACTATATGATATAACCATCGTATATAACGATATGATATAATGAAATTGGATATAACTATAAGATATAATCATAGTATATAACTATAGGATATAACGATATGATATAACCAATTGGATATAACTATAATATATAATCATAGTATATAATATATGATATAACCATAATATATAACTATAGAATATAATAGAGGATATAACCATAGTATATAACTATAAGATATAACGATATGATATAACCAAATTGGATATAACAATAAGATATAATCATAGTATATAACTACAGGATATAAACATAGTATATCTATATGATATAATATAAGATATAATCATAGTATATAACTATGGAATATAACCATAAGATATAATCATAGTATATAATTATAAGATATAACCATAGTATATAACTATAGAATATAACCATAGTATATGACCATAAGACATAACCAAATTAGATATAACCATAGTTATATGTGATTTTCGAGAATAATAATAATAAACAGTTAATAACAAACGAATTAGTGGAGAAACATACATGAATTTTATATGAATAAAAGTATATTGAAACCTCATGATACAAATAAATTTATTGTCATGTAACCCTGGTTACTTGAAAACGTCTATTACTATAGTCAAATGCACACAAATGTACAAATCTACTAGGTATTTGAATTTCCAAATTATATAAAATATCAAGATAGATACAATGGGATGAGTATGTAGTAAATTTATTTTAAATATAAAATAAATTTATTGATATAAAATATCCAAGTTTTTTTTTCTTTTTTGCGCCCATTTTTTTTATGGGCGCAGGTTGCGCCTAATAAATTGTTTTTTTTTCAAAAAAAAAAATCCGTTTTTTGGGCGTAACCTGATTGCGCCCAAAATCGGATGCGCCGCAAAAAAAAAACGGGTGCGAATATTCTACCCGATAATATATGGTAAGAAGTTAAAGTTGAAATATATTTTTAAACTTTATCCTAAATTGGAATAGTTAACTTCGATTTTTTTAAAATTAATAGTTAAAAATGATTATTGCTTAATATAAAGTTTCTGTTGTGTCTAGAAAACCATTGATATAAAACTTAAAAACATGCATGCCGTGCGTTCAATTGATATGTTGCTTACTAAGAAGTATAAACCAAACACTAGCCTAGCTATAATATAAGGCTTATAGAAATTAGTTATGATTTCCAAGATAGAGGGCTAGAAAATACTAATAAGTTTCAAGACAACTTAATTTTAATACTCTTTTTTCGAATTAAGTATGTATCTACACAGACTTATAGAATATAAAAAATCAAAATTTCAAATCAGCACTTAATCTAAACTGGATTATCTTAAGCTAGATAGAGTGAACATGAGATCTGAATTAATAACCCGGCCAACATTATAAAAGTGCCAATTAATTCGATCACATATATCTTAACAATAACTTGATCATATCACGCTATATATACTAAATTGTGACCACTATATCTTAACAATAAAAGTTGTAAGCAAATAATGAAGTACATGACTTAGAGAACGTATGTATCTATATCATATATGAGAACACATTAAAAAATTATTACTAAACATATTCGGTGAGTTAAGTAAATAATCATTTGACAAACCTTTTTTTAAATTAATGGACTCTTAGTAAAAATGGACCCCTTTTTCTCTCCCTAAACCCTAAAATACATAAAAACTAGTAAGGTCTATTTTATTAATTGAAAACTCTTAAAAAATCAATGGGTCCAAAATCCTCAAACATATTAAAGGAAATAGTTATACATACCTTATGCATAAGGTCCTTCAAAACTACTACGTCTCATCAATTGATCTGCCACTTCATGAATAATGTTACCATTGTCGTTACTACTAATATTATTGTTAACGTTACTACGCATATTTTGCGTTCGTACGACTTCTATCACGGACTTAAGATGGTCTAAAAGTGATCGACACAATTCTATCTCGTTGTTGAGGCGCCATATGACTTCCAAACACCCGTGTATCGGAAACATCTGTCTCATATCTGACTCGTACTTAACTGATTGCATTGCGTCTTCCTTATCTTCTTGCTTGACCTTATTTAGTATCTTCGAGATTTTTGACACGCCATATAGTTTGTGAGCGTTCTCGAACGTCTTGGGCTGGTTTGAGGGGAAGTAAGGGGCCAAGGGACAGTCTCCGATGCACCGTCTTCTCTGGTACTTGCAGGCGGCACAAGCCTGTTGACTCGTGTCGCCTGCCATTGTCATCGTCTACTGAATTAAGATATTGATCCGAATCCAAGCTCATTTAATCGCGCCTAATGATTGTGAATAGAATAGGCATTTGTGGTTTCCTAAAATGGCAATGAGCCTGAGTAGTACGAGGATGCTCGAGTTGACTTAATGCACTTGTGATTTATACATGGGACATTTAATGATTTATACATGGGACATTTAATTTGGGTTCTGAATCACGCGGAGAAAAGAGATTCGATTTTATATATCTTTCAGTTTTAAGGATTGTTGGCTCCAAGATCCTAGAATCTTAATGATATTCTTCCATTCAAAAATTAAAGTGCGGTTGCACATACGTGCCGTACACACTACACAATCATGAATGTTTTTTTATTATTAGTCATAACTTGTATGTATATGTTACGATGATTACGTACGTAATTAAGTGATCAACTTTAGCTTCATAAATAGAAACATTCATGGTTAACAAGAGCAAGGACGGACCCACGTAGGGACCAGTGGGGGCCCGTGCCCCAGGAAAAAAAAATTAATAAAAAATAATCGAATCCTACCTCCTTGTTATTTAGCCCGCCGTATCCTCACTCATTCGCATCTGAGTCATCTCTAATCTCTATCTCCTCTAATCTCTATCTCTCCACTGCTCCATAGCCCGCCGTCTGCTCGTCTCCTTGGCCCTTGCTGGTGAGTGGTCGGCTTCGGCGCTTCGCTGCTGCGGGACGACCGAACGAGGGCGCGCGACTTGCAGAGTTGCAGTGGTCCGGCACAGGCTGCAAAGCACTTCGATGCTTCATCTCCGTCTTCGCCTCTTCAGTCTGCCGCTTCATCTCCGTCTTCGCCTCTTCGGTCGGCCGTCAGCGAGATTGCGAGAAAGGTTTGGCTTTTGAGTTCTGCCTCTTCCCCAGTTCCCCTCACATTCAGAAATCAGAAGTTAGGGTTTTTGTTTAATTGTTTAGAGTAGTGATTGTGAATTTGTGAATCTGTGATGGTCTGATGGATGATATTGGCCTGGAAATTTAGAACTGAATTTGTTGGATATTGGCCTGGAAATTTAGAACTGAATTTGTGCATTGTTGGATTTGTTGATAGTTGGCTTCAAATCCTTCAATTCAGTTTTCTATGAACAATGTAAAAGCCAAAATTAGAACTGAATTTGAATTTTGAACCAAATAATTGTTTGATTACATTCATTGTTGTTTGTAGTATTTTATTAATATTTGTAGTGTTTTATTAATGCAGTTATTTGACTGAATCTGAAGATTATTGATAATTTGATATCGAGCAATTTCAAAGGGTTCGTGATTTGAAATAACAGGTAACTATACAATCCTCATTGGTTTTATATTCAATTTAGGTAGAAAATGATTGATTATTCATGTTATATCTATATGTTGATTTAGTTATATTAAATTTAATTTTAGCCACGCGGGATTATGCCCCCACAACGCGGAAATCCTGCGTTCCCCCCTGAACAAGAGTGCATATTGTTAAGGAGTTAGGATTAGATTACTATACTATGGCCAAGTCAATGTAGAGAGTTAATGAATGTGATATCTTTATTGAGATTCTGTGGACTGATTTATACAGAGGATATAACAGGAAAGAGAGAGATATTAGCTAACAGTTCCTATAATATCTCTCAACTAAGCCACGATTACAATGGAAACTACCACTACGATAATGGAGAATAATAAGGAGGAATCTATCAAGGATTATCTTCAATACGCCCCCTCAAGCTTGACGTCCGGTGGGTAAGTCCGAGCTTGATAACAAGGTCTTCAAACCGAGGTCGTAACATTGGTTTAGGCAGGATATCTGCGAGCTGATCACCTGTGGAGACATGTGAGACTCGGAAGGTGCCTTGCTGAACATGTTGTCGGACAAAATGATAAGCAAGGGCAATGTGCTTCATCCTGGAGTGAAAGGCGGGATTGGAAGACAAGAAAGTCGCCCCCTGATTGTCACAAGAAATAGCAGGCTGTTGGAGCTTGACTCGGAGTTCACCGAACAGTGACTGCACCTAGAGAACTTCAGCAGCGGTGTCAGCAAGGGCTCTGTATTCAGCTTCCGTTGAGGACCGAGCCACAGCTTTTTGCTTCCGAGAACTCCAAGAGATGGGTGTCGAACCAAGGTATAGAATGTAACCTGTGGTGGATACATAATCATTGCGATCACCTGCCCAGTCCGCAACAGAGAAAGCGTGCAGAGGAGGGGCTGCATCAGTGAAGGCATGGATGTGCGTTGCTGAAGATGGAGACACAAAGATGCCAATAGATGTGGTGCCGACAAGATATCTGAGAAGGCGTTTGAGGGCGGCCCAGTGAACTGTTGTTGGGGCCTGCATAAATTGCGAGAGCTTGTTAACTGTGAAGCCCACATCAGGCCGGGTGAGACCTAAGTACTGTAAGATGCCCACGAGAGCCCGATAATCTGTCGGCGTCGGAATTGGAGTCCCTGCAGTTTTGAGTAGGGGATCAATGGCAGAGATGGGTGTCGAGACCGGCTTGGTGCTGTCCATGCCAGCTTTGGTGAGGATGTCCTGAATATACTTCCGTTGTGACAGGAAAAGACCACCATTTTTGAGGAATAACCTCAACTCCCAGGAAGTAAGACAGAGCACCGAGGTCCTTCAAGGAAAATTTGGAGGCGAGCCTGCTAATGAGATCTTGAACCATATGCGAGTCACTCCCTGTTACAATGATATCGTCAACATAGACTAATAAATAGAGAGTGATACGACCATGATGGAATAAGAACAGGGAGGCGTCTGCAACAAAATTCTTGAAGCCGAGATGAAGTAGGAATCCTTTGAGTTCATTGTACCAAGCTCTCAGCGCCTGTTTCAGGCCATAGATAGCTTTGTTTAACCTGCACACATGAGTAGGGACTGCTGGGTCGACAAAACCAGGTGGCTGTGCCATGAACACCTCTTCGGATAAGGAACCTTGGAGGAATGCGTTATTGATGTCAAGCTGACGGAGTTGCCACCCTCGAGACACAACCAAGGCAAGGACGACCCGCACGGTGACGGGCTTGACGACGGGACTGAAGGTCTCGTTGAAGTCCCAGCCCGGTCGTTGGTGGAAGCCCTTTGCGACGAGTCTGGCTTTGAGACGGTCGACTGAGCCGTCGGGGAGAAACTTCACACGATAGACCCACTTGGAACCCACAATATTTTGAGTCGGTGAAGGTGGAACCAAGGTCCATGTGGAGTTGGAGCATAGAGCGTCAAACTCACGGTGCATCGCCATTAAGGAATTTGAATAAGTCGTAGCCGATAAGTGTTGCCTGGATTTGGGTTTTCCAGGTGATGTAATTAGACGAGGTGAGTTTGATAGTGTTGGTGAAATGGACGATGAGGAATGGACGGGAAGTGTCCAGATGGTTGGCTACAGTGGTGGAGATATCAGCCATGGAGGAGAGAATAGGGAAAGGACTGTGGTGGAGAAAAGCGTAGTTAATGGTGGAGATCACATGATGGGATCGAGTAACCGGCTGATACCATGTAGAGAGTTAATGAATGTGATATCTTTATTGAGATTCTGTGGACTGATTTATACAGAGGATATAACAGGAAAGAGAGATATTAGCTAACAATTCATATAATATCTCTCAACTAAGCCACGATTACAATGAAAACTACCACTAAGATAATGGAGAATAATAAGGAGGAATCTGTCAAGGATTATCTTCAATAGTCAAGTACCAAAATTGTGATACTTTATATGGAAAAATTGTTTACATCGATCATTTGATTTTAAACTAACATTTCAACGGCTAATGATTTGGTCGGTTTACAATGTGTTTATTTTCTTAACAAGTTCAGCAATTCATTGTTTTAGAGTTTAATGTACAAAGTTATTGTAACAAAAGCGTTATGACATTACGTTACCTTAATTATCAAATCAACAAATAATAGGGATTGTCACGGAATGGATTATATGATAATCATTATCAATGTGAGAAATGATAAACTATTTGGGTAGTTTAGAAATAAAGGATTCAAATTAGACTTTCATTAAAATAACAATAGTGATCGCATTTTTGACATACTATACACGTTTGTTTTGGGAGGAAATCTGGCACACCTCGTTGTGAATATGTTTAGATGTTCACAATGATGTTCATCATTTTTATACCTAGATGTTCATCATTTTTGTTATGCATGCATGTTTCTCGCTTTTCTCCTATATATATATATGTTCGTTACTTCTTGCATGAACCTGCATATATTAGATGTTCATTACTTTTATCCATAGATGTTAACCACTTTTTATGTCTATATGTTTGCTAGCTTTTTATGCATGTGTATTGATCGTTTTTCTCCTACACGTTCATCATTTTTCGTTGTAAACGTGTCTTAGATGTTCATCACTTTTGTGCATAGATGTTCACCACTTCTATGCCCAAATATCTATCATGTTTTTATGCATGCATGTTCATTACATTTTTCTTATATGTTCATCACTCTTGCGTCTATATGTTCAGCACTTGTTTAGACATATACGTGCATCACTTTATGCTTGTATGTGTATCACAAAACACATCCGAGAAAAAAATCTACATTTTTACTTACTTTAGACTTAATTTCATATTAAAGATTAACAATTTTATGTCATATCAACATGCAATGAACATTAAATAACCATTTTACAAGATTTGGGAGTTTAAAAAATACAAACAAAATCATGAAAACACTAATGAATTCTATATTCTTTTGTTGTAAAGTGGTGAACATCACTCATATACTGTGACGAATATATATCGACGAACAAATATGGTGAACATTCATATATACTGATAACACAGATGCCTGCGAACGAAAAACATCTTTTGTACATTTTCGATTCTCTCTTAAATAATGGTTCTCACCCGAAGTGTCCCGAAATTTCGTATAGTTGACTGCATGGATAAAAGTGAAAATATTAAATTTGCATGATTTTTTTTTATACAGGCAAACAAAGAGTATCCTTACAAACCAGAAGGCATATTCAAATCATCACAACGGATGATTTTTACAAAAGATTTACAAGATGAAGAAATACTAGAGCTCGAATCTAGAAATCGAATCCGAGATCGTTGCAACTGTGTGTAATCATGTTGAGGCAGCATGTAGTCCAAAATAGCGTTGCGTAGGATAGTAGGGGAGATGTTCGAATTAGCCAGGAAGTCAACGGCTTTATTAGATTATCGGTAGCAGTGATGAACCTGAAAATAATCCAAACCATATAACAATGAGCGAATTTTCTTGAATTATGGTTGAAATTTCCCAAGGAATTTTAATAGAATTAATGACAGAGAGATTATCTCTTTTAAGAACTATCCGCCTATAACCTTGCGAAATAGTCATACGAAGGCATTCGAGAGCGGCAAGCGCTTTAGCTTTAATAGGTGAGGAGCATAAAATATTTCTATGATTTAAGAAGACCACCTTATCAGAGTGATTTCAGAAAACATATCCTATATGTATAAAATCATTTCGTTTAACGAATACATCAAAATTAAATTTTATGCAAAAATTTTATACAGTTAGGAGGAGGTTTTGAGAGGGGCTAAATTTGCATGAATTGAAGTGAAAAGATATTATAAAGTTCAGGTGTGCATTTATTCCAACGGTAATCACCTCCACACAAATCAGTACCGTCCAACTGCACGTCGTGATTCGATTCGAATCTCATCTGCAATTCCCAACTCCAATCAACCTTCCCCATTTTCCAGATTGTTCATCGAATTCCACCCACCCCATCTAATTCACCCTTCGTGATTCCGATCACCCTCCACCTAAATCACTTTCCAACAAATCCAATACCCCCAATTTGATCGAATCAATTTCTCCGCGGTTTAATCCGATTCCCACCATCCAAATCATTCTCACTCAGATTCAATTCAGATGGAGCTCTTCCGCAACGCGAAGACGATCCGCCTCCGCAGCCACCACGACAAGTTCCTCCTCGCCGACGACGACAAGGAGGCCGTTTGCCAGGACCGCCATGGCGGATCTCCGCGCGCGCGCTGGACTGTCGAGTACGCCAAGGGCGAGGGCGTCAAGCTGGTTCGATTCAAGAGCTGCTACGGCAAGTACCTTTTCGCCACCGAAGACCCCTTCTTCATGGGCGTCACGGGGAAGAAGGTGGTTCAGAGTGATCCGCCTCGCCTCGATTCGTCGGTGGAGTGGGAGCCAATCAGGGACGGCATGACCCTCAAGTTCAAGACGAGGTACGGGAATTATCTGAGGGCGAATGGGGGCGTTCCGCCGTGGAGGAATTCGATCACGCACGATGTGCCTAGCCGGAGTCACACTCAGGATTGGATCCTCTGGCGGATTGAAATTTTGGATGTGTATCCGCCGGAGAAGGAGACGGCGGCGCCGGGCACGGTGCAGGTGAAGCCTCCTGTGGTGGATGAGCCTGATCCCGAGCCTTTCTCGCCTGATTTGCTCCGGACTCCCAAAGAGGTTTGCTATGAGTGACTTCTCTGATGTGCCTCTCAAGTGTTTGTGAAAATGTCTCAATGGATGTGTTTTCTTGTATATATGAGTTTGCTTTGACATGCAACCTTGAGACTATGTTAGTTGTTTATCCTCATGCCATTTCTATTTCTATTGATTATCTTATGTATGAATCCTGTGGGGTCAGTGCATAGAAAGTCAAGAAATATGATTAAACGCATCCTTTTACTTTGATTGTTAATTAACAGATCTACTGTCATTATTTTAATTAGACTTCACGGTGACTTAATTGCTTCTTTATATGGGTTGCATTGACAGCTAAGAAATGCAATCTCTTTGGGTTCTTTTTTGCAGCCTGGTAATACAATTCCTTTATCACCGCTCAAGAATGAAGGCAGGGTTGTACATTACAGTATTGTGGACGATGATGGGAACATTAATCATGAGAATACACTCACCCTGAATTTTAAAGGGCATGTATTGGAGGACTTGAAGCAGGCGTTGGAAGAGGAGACGGGTTTGAAAGATAGCATTGTGTGTTCTCAAAATCCCTTAAATGGGAAGCTTAATCCTCTTCGGCTAGCTCTTCCTCCACACCATGTGAAAATGAACGTCTTTGTCGTGCCTTCATCATCCAAGGGTTAGCATCACTGGCTTGCTCAATTACTTCAAATTTCCTGCTTTTACTTGCATGTGAGATGACTTAGTGTTCAAGTTGTGAGATAGATAGATCACTGGATCTGTTGGAAATCTGAGTCTTCAGAAATTGCCACCCAAGGCAAACTGTCAGCATGTTAACAAATGGAGAATCTTATGTTAGACTTTTTAATGTGTAGGAGAAATTAAAATGCCTTGCTGAAATTGCTTTGAGTGCAGCTATTCTAGATGTTTTTTTCAGCATTAGAAGTGATGGAAGGTTGCTGAACGATAGTAGCTTTATTTTTGGATGACTGGCTTTCCATGTATGTGGATGTATTTGATTATTAGGTAGCTGCAAGGAGTTAAAATTTCACTTTAAAATGGTAAAAGATAAATACATGTACTTGGCTGTGGAATGACTTGGAATTCCTAAAACTGAATGGAAAGATATTACATATACATTTGTATATTTGTCAAAGTCAAAACCCGACGTAGTTGATCCATGAAAGCTGAAACAGAAGACAAATCACTTGCCAACATCATAAGCGACTATGCAGCTATGAAAATCTCAGAAAATTTGCCATATGAATCTGCATTTGCTACTCTTATTAAGTGATCAATGATAAGAGATTTTGTCCAGTTTTACATCTGATTTTTCTCTGTTTGAAAAGCTCCTGATGTTCATGATGGAGTTTCTTTCTTCCAATGTGCCTTTGATTGTTGCTTAGAAGCAAATTTGCCATATGAATCTGCATTTGCTACTCTGATTAGTGATTACTGATTTACCCAATTGCAATCACATTCCCATAAATTTTATCTCCCTTTGCAGTAGAGCAATCAATTAAATCTGCTTATATATCCCACATTTCTTTTGAAATCTTTTCTCAAGTTAAAATAGAGAAAATATGAAACTTTTCAAGATTCTGCAATGGAAACTGTTGCTTCATTGTGTGTAATTGCAAATGATGACTAAAAATTGCTCAAGTTTATGACTTTTTGCTGTTGATTAGAAGCAAATAATTCAGTTGTGCCAACTGACTTTCCCTTAGCAATCTGCATCTTCTAAAACCAGAATTTACATAGTTGTTTTCAACATAATTCCCTGAAAAACACACATTATCCATCATTGACGTTGCTGTGTCGTTATCAGTGGCAGGAGACCTGGAAAGCCCTATGACTCCAACTGCACCATGACTATCCATGGTTATCTACAGCACTTTCAGAGCTCTTGGCTTGTAGCTGATGACGCTATTTATGACGTACAGATACGTAATTATCCATGTAAAATTGGTGCTCAACCTCAATGTATTCAGTCTATTGTGATTTCAGGGGTCAAATTAACAACTTACCCTGGTCTTAATTTATGAGGTACAGACTCAGTGAAATGCTGTTGTTCTGCTTCTGGAAATAGTTTTATGTTTTGACCAAATAGAGAAATAGTTTGTATTTTGGCCCCATCAATGATAAGGTATATGATTTTATAGTTTTTTTTATATTAGAATAAAGAATATACTGTTCAAGACTTTTCTGTCTGTTCAACATTCTTTCTTTTGATTAACCAAAAAATGTCCCAACCGACATTAAGAAATAAAGTTATATACAATTTGATTAACCAAAAACATGGAATAAAGTGTTTTAACAACACACGAATTTTTGTCTTGATTGCATTACAAATTTACAATATATACGGGTCACATTCAACCATTTCACACAAAATTTTCAAAAACCAAATAATATCAAAACATGTCAACCCGGCGGCTTCGGCAAAGACTCTCCACCACCACAAGACCACCGAGCACCGACACCGCCAGTGACGTTGAGGAATCTGACGTCGACTCTGCGGCGCCACCAATTACGACCACCCGAAAACCGCAGCCGCGGCTACCGCTAAGGACGCGGAGGCGGGGGAGAGGGACCACCGCGGGGTCGACGGCTTTGTCCCGGACCCTAGCGAGCACGGCGTACCTGGCAAACCTGCTTCCGACCGGGACCCACCTGGCGTTCCAGGTGCTGACGCCGGTGTTCACCAACAACGGCAGCTGCGACGCCGTGACATCCACCCTGACGCTCTGCCTCCTCCTCTTCCTCGCTGCCTCCTGCTTCCTCGCCGCCTTCACCGACAGTTTCCGCTGCCCCAATGACGACCACCTCTACTACGGCCTCGCCACCCCCTCCGGAATGTGGCTCTTCGACTACCCGGACCCGGACCCCGACACGGGCCCGTCCAAGCCCGACCTCAAGCCCTATAGGCTCAGGTTGATGGACTGGGCCCATGCCGTGATGTCGGTGCTGGTGTTCGGGGCGGTGGCGCTCAGGGACGGAAACATCATCGGGTGCCTGTACCCGCACCCGACCCGATGGGTCCGACAGGTGCTCGACATCGTGCCCATCGGTGTCGGGACTGTCTGCGGGCTGCTCTCCGTCGCCTTCCCGACGAAGCGGCACGGGATCGGCTACCCGAGTATCGGTGACGACCAATGACAGGTTTTAAACCTGAGCAAACGCGGACTGACCCGTTAACCCGTTGGCTGTGTTAGTTTCTTTTAGTTAGATAGGAAATTGGATAATTGTAGGAAAAGCTCTTAAGCTAGGCTGCATGAAAGTTTTAATATTCATGGCGTTAATTTGGGTAGTTTAGTTCGTTAAGGATGGAAATCATGATAACGTATACGTATGTCATTGACAAATTGCTTGTACAAATGAACTACAATGTAGGTTTCTGTAGGCATATTCTTTTGTTACAGTTACTTGTAAATATGATCAACTTGCTAATCAAGATTCAAGTATGACGTCATGCTTTGGTAATATTCTTATTTTCCGTTCACAATAAAAACCTTTAATTGTTATTTATCTTTGGTGTTGTGAAGCGGTTCGAATTTTCTGCTCCCTTGATATACACCCTTCTCTGCTCCATTTATTTGATTGGTCCAACTGTACAAATAATTATATTAAGAAAAAATAACTTAAACTACAAATATTAAAATTTCCTTTTTTTATATCCAATATATATATATATATATATATATATATATTAAAGTAAAGGAATTTAGAGCCACCACATTTATTCTGATCCCGCAAATCATACGTGTTATTTTGTGATTAATCCACTTTTTTAAATATTAACAATTCTATTTAATTTAAATCATAATATCTATTAATAACTAACTTTAAATCTATATATCATATATATACAACTTTGTTGAATGTTTATATACATGATATTTTTTTTTTTAAAAGTACAAACAATAAGCTTATATTTTATATTTATATAACTAATATATGGTGGCTTATATATTTGAAGTTGGACTATCGTGTTATATAAAGTAATATTTATATAACTAATAAGCTTATCTTTTATCAAATCAAATCTTATCTCCCAACCAAACTTTATTAAAACAAATTATTTTATAAATACAAGCTAATGTCTCATATCCATCAGATAGATGATATGTTTAAAAAAAAAATACAAACAACACACTTATATTTATATAATTAATATATGGTGGCTTATATATTTAAAGTTGGACTATAGTATAAGCTTACATAATTAATAAACTTATATTTATATAACTAATAAACTTATATTTATATAACTAATAAGCTTGTCTTTTATCAAATCAAATTTTATCTCCCAACCAAACTTTGTTAAAACAAATTATTGCAAGCTAATGTCTCATATCCACCGCAAGCCAAATTCAGTTTCGTCTCCAAGCTAACGTCTCCGGCGACGTTTTGAATCATCTCTGAGCTACAAATCACGTTATTAGAAAATTTGACCATGAATTTACGTTTTGAATCTTCCCTAGAGGCATAAAAATGACCGTTTTCAGTTTGCTCCAAAGCATCATCTCTGAAGGAAATTTTCATCTGCGGTTGAACCAATTTGAAATCGGCTCAGCTGAGATACGCCCGACAATCTCTCAACCGTGGGGAAATTTTGTTGAGAAATTTTTTGGCAACCTGTTACATTCCAAAGTCATAAGATTTTATTTTAAATATTTTTATTTATTTTCGTTAAATACCTATGAATGAAGATTATCTGTATACTCATCCAAGTACATCTATGTTAATACGATTTTAATTTGGTTGCTGATTTCTGCCATATATTTGGTTGTTGATTTGTTGTTTGAGTTTTAAAATATATTTGCTGATTTAAAATATATTTGGTTGCTGATTTAGTGCTCGTTTGGTTGGGAAGTAAATTCTCATGATTTTAAATTACTTGGGAAGTGATATCAAATATATCTGTTTGGTTGGCCTTTTTGTTTTTAAAAAATGCAGATATTTAATTCATGGGATTTTCAATTCCTACAAAACATAGGAAGTGCAATCACTTAAGGAGGGGTGGGTAAGATTTTCTTCCCTCATATTTCCCATGATTTAGATTTTAACCAAACATAATTTATCAATTTCCATGAATTTAAATTCTCATGTTTTGATTTCACATGAAGTAACTTCCTAGGAATTACACTTTCCACATTCAACCAAACAAGCACTTAGTGTATTCTGTCGTATATTTGGTTGCTGAGTTGGTTACTAATTTTTTGATAAACTGATTGGGATTACGTATATTTTAAAAATATTTGGTTAGTATAAATATATTTGGTTGCTGATTTCTGCCGTATCTCTTAAGCAAATCTTTTCACTGCCTAAATATATACTCCATTTATATTAACAGGAAATGGAATACATATCTGTTAAGCAAATCTGTTGAACCGATTTATTAACAACCTAAAACACATCTACTATATATATCTATATATAGACTATTCTTCATGTAGTGCAATACGGTCTAGAGCAGAATTTCGATATTTGATAATTAGTGTATGCATCTCTATTTACTTTTTTAAGCTTACAATATGACATTTATCTGTATAGCATCCTACTCACATATATTTGTTTATGTATGTTTACATTGTTTAGTTATTCCCATTGCCAATTATATTGAAGAAATTACTGAAGTGAAAGGAGTTTGGACACTCAAAGTTCATATTGTAGGCATGTGGAAGAAGAAAAACTATCAAGGAAGAGACAAAATTCACATGGTTATGATAGAAGTGAATGAAGGACATGACTGGTGATGTCAATTTGATCAAGGATTTCAAAAAACTTTCATTCACTTTGAAGGTACATTTTTGCTTGATGTAATCTGATTTTTTCACATTCATTTGTGTTGCTGTCATTTCTGCTTGATGTATATGATGTCATTTGTGTTGCTTTGTTTTAGGACACAATCTCTGATGCATATAAAGACGACAACGATTCTTTAGTTTGTTCTACTGATTCTGCAACACCAAAGAAGCGCGTCTATGAAATTATTAATGATGATACCGAATAAGCTATATTCCAAGTGTCTTCTACCAAGCTAAAGGTTGTGAAGATTGAAAAGCTTGATGACTGAAAGATGATAATTAGAGCTTTTATTAAAATTAAAAGCTTGACAACTGGAAGATGATAATTAGAGCTTTTATTAAAATTAAGTTAGATTATGTTTTATTGTTTAGAAAAATAATTATTTCAGCTTGCCTGTTTAACATTCCTTAGCTTATGTAAGATGTTTTGTTAATTAGGATTATCAGTTATTCATTATATTTTTGAGCCAAATTATATCATTATTGATACTACGTTGTTATTCATAATAATATGTTATTTTTAGATATAATATTTGATTATGTGATTTGCCATAAGTCGGCACCTACCAAAAGATTCTCTGGATGTATATCTATGTGTATCACATGGTTTATGTAGGACTGTTATCTACTAGACAAGCTGTAACCAAAACATGATGTGAATTGGATTCAACTGCACTCTATTGAAACTCAGTTATATACAAACTTTTGGAGCTGGAACCTGAATCAGTCGGAACTGCCTTAACCTTTCCATAAGAACGCCAATGCTTTCATGATAAATTTCAACTTTTAATTATTAATTTATTTTATTTGATCATATAATAATGTTATCAATTTAATAAATAATTATTACATACATTTTCAAGTTCAATATATTCTCATCAAGCACCTGACTCTCTTTTTATGGTACACACACCTCCACTATTATATTAACTTTCAAACATATTAGGTTATGATATTATTCAGGATAAGTGTATTTTTCTTTTACATACAAATATACAAATTTTTTTGACGGAATGAATATAATGTTCTAACAATATAAAACTTAAATTAATTAAACTTAAACTACACATCTTGTGAGATATTTTAAATTTTGTATTTCTCGCAATACCCGTACATGGCACGGGTAATACACTAGTAATTAATTAAACTTTCTGCTCCCTTCTCCCTTTCCCCTACAGATCTATTTCCCCCCTTTCCCAACCTTGCCCAGAGAAAAGGTTCGACCACAAACCTAGAATCCCCCTCTCAATTTCTCTAATCTTCTTGTAATTTTTTCTTCTTCTAATCGATCGATCAAACACCAGTATTTCCTTAATGGCCTTCACATTCGTGGAACCTAGGATCACCATAACCTGTAAAAAGAAAAGTAATTTCAGTTTAACATGCGTGAAGCATGCAATTCCAAATACATCATTGAATTGAATCAATTCTAATTGTTACCGCACTGCATGTAATCTCTTGTTACTTTAAAGAGTGTCAACATCTCTTTTTATATGGTTTTAGCCAATTAAATATTTGCAATAAACATAAAATAAAGATCTTTTTCTCATTGATGATGGTTACTTCAAATTTATGCTCCCTTGAAGGATTGATTAAATCCTCAAAAAGCACAAATTTACAAGAATGATTAAATCCACAACTACACTTTCATTGAAGATTAAATTCAATTGAAAACCAAGAGGAAGTTGTTCGAACACCAGTACATACTTTTGCTAATGCCAACTGAACACTAAAAAGATTAAAACCAAGCTCCAAGCTTCTATTTGCTGATAACAGTTCTACGTTAATTGTACGTTTAGGGTTAAAGAAAGGGATGAAAGAGAGGATCACTATCTTTTTAATTTAGTTAATTAATATCTTTTAGTTTAAGCTATTTTTCCTTAAAATAATTATTTGTACAGCTGGACCAATCAAGTAAAGGGAGCAGGGAAGGGTGTATAGCAAGGGAGCAGAAAATTCGAACTGGTTATGAAGTATTACCTCCGTCCCAAAATATAGTTCATGATTCTGTTTTTAACACTATTTACAGTTGAAGAGAATCTTTAAGATTTCTTCCAATATGTAAGAAAAAAACATAGTCATATGAGGTCTTGTTTGATTCGTCTTAATGAGTACTTTAACAATATCAAAAAATATATAATTTTTATTAACATGTAATTAGAGATATTAACGATACAAAACACGCATCGACAAATGTGTAAAAAGAAACATGGATTATATTTTGGAACGGAAGGAGTATGAATTTTCATTTGACCCTTAATTATAACATCCGAATACTATACATCCATTATGCATCTTATTTGTAAACTATCAAGACAATCTAATAACATTTGTAATGAGTTCATGTACCAACTTCACAATTTTTATGGCTTGTAGAAGTTTGTGCTAAAAACTCAAATTAGGTTTGTAGAATTGTATTTGTAGCGCATCGAATGCGATAAATGCAAAGATTGTTCTTGTCTTCTTCCAAAACCTGCTTCATATATATGAAAAGGATTGTCCCAACTTATATATACGAACATTTTGTCACAATTGAGCAAAGCAATTTAGCGATAAAACTGTAGGAACGCAAATTTGATATGTAAATTGCAAGTATAAATCGCACAAGAATTAAACGAAATTATACCGAACGTAAGAACGAAGCAGAGTCGAGAACGAGATCTCTCTCCTTAATTCCGAAAACGCCCTGTATTACGACGGGTTGATGGCGTTCCGAATACCAGGATACAACTGCTTGACGACTTCTGGTTTGCGCAACCAAAACTGCAGAAGGCTACGAACCGCTCTGTGTAGTACTCTCAGACTCGATTATTTCGGAAAGACAGATCTTGTGCACGTTACAGAAGATCTCTGTTTAACGTTACAAATCTTCTGCATTTAGTGAAGGAGGACGTTACAGATTTCGATTTGAACGTTGCAGCTGCTCTGGACGTTACGAATCTGTAACTGGGTCAAAGCCCACTAATGGGCTTTCTGGATCGGCCCAAAAAGATAGGGCGTTGGCTGGCCAGCCCAAGCCCAATCCGATCCAACCCCGAGCACGACACGGCACGGCACGGCTCGCTCGCCCGACTCGGCTCGGCGCGCGTGTGGGCTTGATTAGCTAGGTCCTCTCCCCATTGAAAATGGGTAATGACCCAAGGCCACAACCTTGAGTCCATTTCTCCTCTATATATGGTGGTAATTCTACCTCCAAATTTTCAATGTGGGATACACTTTTATCCCAGCATTTTTCCCAAGTCTTGCACTTCATGCAAGCTACTTTGGGCCTCCATTTCTCATTCAAACGGAAATCATTTTTTGTCGTATGAGTACACTACGAGAATGTACTCGTGTAGAGGAAGCCAATGCTTCCACTTCCCGGTGTTGACAATGGCCGGAGCCCACCGGAATTGTGCCCGGAAAAGTGACCGGCGCCACATTCAAATAATGAGTTCCAACAATCCCCCGCATGAATAGAAATGATTCTAAACATTGGTTAAAAATAGAAAGACTTTTGAGAGTACAATCGAAAAATCACTGCATCTGGGCTGGTAGCATGTTTCAGCCTTGAACCACCCATAGTGAGTAGCTATCGGATTTACTCGACCAGGTAGTGAACATGATGTCTTGAACCACCCGGGCTTTGATGTAAACCGATACAATAACTATCACACAGTTTCATCTTCTCACAGAACTAGGTTCTCTTATTGTGTTCATTTTGGCCTTGAACATCTCTGGTTATTCATGAGTGAACTTGGAGAATTCAGCCTCTCTTAATTCTCCTAGAAACGGCCCCATTTCACACTCATAAGGTGATTGCCATAAGGAGTATCCTGTCATACCCCACTTTTATTTCAAAGCTATGGAATCATTAAAAGCCAAGCTTAACCTTAACTCATACAGGTAGCACTGTTCATCATCCTATGAACTGGAAGGAGACTTTAATCCCCCAGTGCTCATCTTGATTCAGCTTGATTTAGTTTTCCCTTTGAACCTACTTCTTGGGATCTCCAGTCACGTAGGTAGGGTTCGCCATCAAGCATCCTCTTTAGTCATAGGCTTTAAACTCATTCCCCTTGATGATTTAACAACTTGATCTCGTGACAAACCTTTAGTAAACGGATCCGCTAGGTTGTCAGCCGACTTGATATAATCTATTGAGATTATACCATGCGAGAGTAGTTGTCTAATGGTTTTATGTCGTCTTCGTATATGACGTGACTTACCATTGTACAAACGACTCAGTGCCCGAGCTATAGCTGATTGACTATCACAGTGTACACTTATTGATGGCACTGGTTTTTCCCACATCGGGATATCTTCCAAAAGATTTCGAAGCCATTCAACTTCCTCTGTTGCTTTGTCCAAAGCAATGAACTCAGACTCCATTGTGGATCTGGCCAATAGTGTTTGTTTGGAAGATTTCCATGATACCGCTGCACCACCAAGTGTAAACACATATCCACTTGTGGACTTTGAGTTTCTAGAATCTGATATCCAGTTTGCATCACTGTATCCTTCTAGAACTGCTGGGTATTTTCCATAGTGCAGCCCATAACTTTGAGTATATCGCAAATAGTTCAATACTCTAGTTATCCATTTCCAGTGTTTGTGTCCTGGATTACTTGTGTAGCGACTCAGTACATTGATTGAGTGTGCCAAGTCAGGTCTTGTGCAATTGGTCAAGTACATGAGACTTCTAATCACACGTGTGTACTCCAACTGTGACACTGCATCCCCCGAGTTCTTAGTCAAATGAAGATGGGGGTCCACGGGACTCTTTGCAGTCCCGCTTGAGTAGTTCTTGAATCTCTCAAGTACTTTTTCAGCATAATGTGCTTGAGACAGGATAATTCCTTCAGAATGTCTAGTGATTTTAATCCCTAGTATGACATCTGCTAATCTCAAGTTTTTCATGTCGAACTTACCACTAAGCATGTTCTTAGTGCGGTTGATCATGTCCTTATTACTTCCAATAATGAGCATGTCATCTACGTAGAAACACAACAAAATGTAACCATTTGGAGTATCCTTGAAGTAGATGCATTTGTCACATTCATTGATGCTGAAGCCATTTGACATCGTGACATTGTCAAATTTTTCATGCCACTGCTTTGGAGCTTGTTTGAGTCCATATAGAGACTTGACAAGTATGCACACCTTGTGTTCCTGTCCAAGAACAACATAACCCTCAGGTTGTTTCATATATATCTTCTCTTCTAATTCTCCATTTAGAAAGGCAGTTTTCACATCCATTTGATGGATTTCGAGGTTTCGTAATGCAGCTATTGCTATTAGCATTCTGATTGAAGTTATTCTCGTAACTGGAGAATAAGTGTCAAAGAAATCCAAGCCCTCTTTTTGCCGGAATTTATCTACTGAGCCATCGGTTTTCAATTTGGTTTTGAAAATCCATTTGCACCCAAGTGCTTTACACCCTTGTGGAAAATCAACTAACTCCCATGTATGATTCTGCATAATGGAGTCGATTTCGCTTTTAACTGCTTCCTTCCATGAAGGTGCATCAGGTGTAGACATGGCTTCTTTGAAAGTTCTAGGCTCATTCTCCAAAAGAAAGGCCGTGATGAACTCATGCCCAAAGGTTCTTTCCTTTCGAGCTCTTTTGCTTCGTCTACGTTCAGGTTCTGTTTCTTTTCGAGCTCTTTTGCTTTGTCTAGGTTCATCTTCTGTTTCATTTACAGAAGTGCCTGCTTCACTTTGTTCACGAGTTCGTTTCGGATGTTCTTTATCCTTGCACGAAAACATGTTTTCAAAGAAGGACGCATTCCTTGATTCCATTATTGTATTTACATGTATATCTGGTATATCAGATTTATGTACCAGAAACCGATAAGCACTACTGTTATGTGCATATCCTATGAAAATACAATCAACGGTTTTAGGTCCAATTGTGACCTTCTTAGGAGGTGGCACTGCCACTTTTGCTAGGCACCCCCACACTTTGAGGTATTTGTACGAAGGTACGTTACCTTTCCAAAGTTCGTATGGCGTCTTGTCGGTAACTTTATGCGATATCTTGTTGAGGATATAATTGGTGGTAAGCAGCGCTTCCCCCCACATGTTCTGGGGTAACCCAGATTCCTGCAACATTGCATTCATCATCTCTTTTAGAGTTCGGTTTTTTCGTTCCGCAACTCCGTTAGATTCTGGTGAGTAGGGAGCAGTTGTTTGATGAATAATCCCGTGTTCTCTACAGAACGCGTTAAATGGTTCATCATACTCGCCTCCTCTATCACTTCAGATTACTTTTATGGATTTACTGAGTTGATTTTCCACTTCCAACTTGTATTCCTTAAATTTTTCCAAGGCCTCATCGTTGCTTCTTAACAAGTATACATAACAGTATTTTGTGCAATCATCAATAAAGGTTACGAAATACTTTTTACCGCCTCTAGTTTGCACATATTTTAAATCACACAAATCTGTGTGTATTAAACCTAGAGGTTCGGTTGTTCTCTCAACATGTGGGGATGACGTTTTTGTGAGTTTGGCCTGTACGCACACTTCACATTTGTCTTTACTTGATTTGCATTTTGGAATCAGGTTCATGTTCATTAGTCTTTGAATAGACTTATTATTCACATGCCCTAACCGTTCATGCCAGATATTAAAAGACTCAACAACATAAGCAATAGGATTAGTCTTATTCATTGAAACATCAGTTACAATAGTTTTTGGGATGACTGTCATTACATTCATTTTGACCAGTCCATCCTTTACATAACCCTTGCCCAAAAATACCCCATTCTTTGAGAGAACCAACTTGTCAGACACGAAGTTGGTCGCGAATCCGTTCTTGCTCAGCAGAGTGCGGAGATCAGATTCTTCCTTATGTCAGGCACATGCATGACGTTGGTGAGAGTCAGCTCCTTTCCTGAAGTCAGCTTCAACACCACTTTCCCGTAACCTTCCACCTTGGATGTGGACGAGTTCCCCATGAACAGATGCTCGTCGCTCTTGCTCTGCTGATAGGTGGTGAAGCATCCCTTGTCAGAGCATATATGTCTGGTAGCACCTGTATCGTACCACCATTCCCTTGGGTTGCTTCCAACCATGTTGACTTCAGACACTACAGCACACAGATCTGCATCCGAGAGCCTGCCTTCAGTCATGTTGGCTTGGGATTTCCCCTTGTCCTTGCGCGGATCAGCCTTGCTACGACACTCGTCAGTCTTGTGACCCATTTGCCACACTTGTGGCACTTTCCACTGAACTTTTCCGGCATCTTTCATGATGGGCTTATTGTCCACCATCTTGAAGTCCAGAAATTTCGCCACTGCAAACTTTTTCGAGCCTGCATCCTCAGATTTGTACTTCTTCTCCAAAGCAGTCCAGAGCTCCTTGGAGGTCTTGATCTTGCTGTACACATTGTACAGTGGATCTATCAGGCGACTTTGAACCCAACTTTTGCACAGAAAGTCTGCGTGAGTCCAGGCCATCAACGCTGGCTAGCAGGTATGCATCTATATTATGAGGCGACAGCACATGCTTGTCCTCAGTCAGATACTTCTCAAGCTTCAACGTGGTCAGGAAGAAGAACATCTTCTGCTGCCATGTCTTGAAGCCAGTTCCATCGAACTTTTCAGGCATCAAGCCAGCGTTCACTGCGCCAGGCATATGGACTGTCGGTACAACAGTCTGAAGAGCAGCTGGGTGGACAGTCTGACGAACCTCAGAAGTTCCGACCATTGCAGCTTGCAGATTAGCTGCTGACAGGTTTGCATCTTGCAGATTCACTGCTTGCACATTCCCTGTTGGCAGATTCACCGCTGGCAGACCACTCCCAAATTGAATTTGGGGCGTCGACTCAGTCGGGTTTCCATTTCTGGCCCCAGCAACCTCAGCGACAGATTTCTCAGTCATATCAGCCATGAATTAGAATCTGTTCACAGAAACGCAACCAGAATTCAGTAGTGAAAATCTCGAACTAACTTGAATAATTCGAAATAATATGTATTCAGATATGGTTTCGAAATAAATTCGAATGGCCAAAAACAGGTTCGAAATTAAGTTCCTGCAAAAAATACACAGAAATTGCACAGAATACAAATGTGAACTTTTCCTGCACAGAAAATACAGAAACTGCACAGAAATACAGAATCGAAATATTACGAAATAATTCATGCACAGATAGATTAGTCCGAAAATAGCAAAAGATAATATACGAACTTCAGAAAATTGAGTTACTGTAGAAAGAAATTAACGAATTGCAGATATTAAGAAACGGAATTCAAATAGCACAGAAAATCTGGGTTTAATTTCTTATGAAATAAATTTCATAAGAAATTAATTTTAGAATTAAAATATGTAGATATTAATTTGTACCTCTACAAATTTTAGAATAAATCAAAAGCAAACAAGTCTCAGAATTCCAAGTACTTTCAAAAATCAAAAAGGATCGCCAACATTTCTCAATCATAATCACCCCTTATTATCACTGCTAAAAACAGTAAAAAAAAAATCGAACCCTAAATATAAATAGAAGAAGAAGAAGAAGAATAAACACCACTCCGTATTAAGAAAATAGTTAAATAACTAACGGTCCTAACAAGTCGAAACACAAAGAAAACTCACTGATACACAGAAAAAAACGACATATTCAATTGTGGTATCTCCATAATTCTCTCGATAATTATAGATTAGCTCTGAGCACATATATAACCTAGCTCATGCACACACAAAAAAAAATTAAACCCAGATATCTCATGAGCACTTCAGATCTCTCGATATTAATACCCCCTAAAATCTGAATAAATCAAAGAGAGGAATTGAAGTGCATACACACCATCAAACCTACAAAACAACAAAAGTTTCCCAATTTTATTTCATTTTATTAATGAAATATTGAAGCCCTTAATCCATATCATCTAAAATAAAATTCCAAAAAAAGTATCATCTTGAACAAAAGTTTAAGATCTCATAGAAGAAATGGATTTGATTCGGATGGTTTACCTTATCTCAATCTTGGTTGCAACCGTTGGCACCGCCCATGGAGCCAGTAAGGTCATCGGCGAGGACCACTGGTGGGACCACCAGCTCAATACGTCGTACCACCGGTCCCTTCTTGCTCGCCACCCGAACCCTGTCTCCGAAGTTTCCTTGTTTAACCAACACGTCCACAAGTAAGTAAATCTGAAACCTCCTAAGAAAGACAATACTCTTTAAACTTTATTAAAACCAACAAATAGTTAATTAGATTCTAAACGGGATAAAACATATATACAAACTTTGTTGCATGAAAAACGTTACTTATTCAGTTATTCACATGCATATTATATATATATATATATATCGATCACTTGTGACTTATGTTATTTGTGAAACAAATTTAAGAAATGTTGAAATAGCGCGTCAGTCGTGACAATTTCGACATATGAAATTCGGGTGATTTCTGATAATATAGATTTTATAAGAGTAGTTTTGGATAATATGACCCATTCAACGGGTGGTTTTTGTTAATTGCCTAAAATATATATACAAACTATTATTGCATGAAAACGTTACATTTTCACATGCATATTATGAATTTGGTTCCGGTGCGGACGGTTCTTACGGTACGGACGTGTGGACATGCACTTTAGGGCCTTAAATGTACACTTTAACGTCTTAAATGTGCACTTTTGCAAAAAAATTAAGAAAACAAAAAAAAAAATTAAATTTTTCCCAAGCATTTTTCTATTTTTTTACAAAAGTGCACATTTAAGACGCTAAAGTGCACATTTAAGGCCCTAAAGTGCATGTCCGCACGTCCGCACCATAAGAACCGTCCGCACCGGAACCTTACTCTGTATATTATATATATATATCACTTGTTATTTTGGTTATTTGTGAAACAAATTTAAGAAATGTTAAAATAGCGCGTCCATTAACGCGGTTGACAACAATTGATTTTGACTACTTTCAAATAACATATAAAATCTAGGTATTTTTTTATAATATCGATTTATATAGGTAGTTTTAACAATATAACTCATTTAACCAGTGATTTTCGGCAAGTTGACCCTAAAACATATATACAAACTATTGTTGCATGAAAAACGTCACTTATTCACAAACATATTGTATATTTATATATCGATCACTTGTTACTTTTTGTTATTTGTGAAACAAATCTCAAGAGCGTTTGAGGGGTCAAACGGCACGAGGAGGGGCCTAAGCAAGAAGATCCACGGCGAGTGCACCGCCGAAAACCCCATCGACGCCTGCTGGCGGTGCCGTGACGACTGGGCGGACAACCGCAAGCTGCTGGCGGAGTGTGCCCTGGGGTTCGGCCGCAACACCACGGGAGGCAAAGACGGCGAGTACTACGTTGTAACGGACGACGACGACGTCGACGTGGTCAACCCCATCCCCGGAACGCTGCGTTTCGCCGTGCTACAGCCTCAACCGCTGTGGATCATCTTCGCCCGAGACATGGTCTTGAGGCTTAAAGCAGAGCTCTTCGTGACGAGCAACAAGACTATCGATGGGCGGGGCCACCGGATCGAGATAGCCCATGGGCCCGGGATCACGATCCAGTTCGCGCATAACGTGATTATCCATAATATCAAGATCCATGATATTGCGCCCGGAAGTGGTGGGCTCCTTAGGGACACGTCGGAGCACTTTGGGAACCGTGGGGCCGACGACGGTGATGGGATTGGTATGTTTGCGTCGTCCAATATTTGGTTGGATCATCTCTCTATAAAACGATGCAGAGATGGTATAATTGATGCTGTTGCGGTTTCCACTGCCATCACCATCTCCAACTGTCACTTTACCGAACACGACGATGTACGTAAGCCACCTCGATGATCGTTGCTGTAATATAAGGACTCGTTTGGTATCGATACAGATTTGAGATATCGGGTATCGATATCGGTATGAGTATTATGATATGAGTATAGATATGATTGATATTTTCGATATACCAATTAAGTATGAGATATCAAAATAGCACTATGATATCACTCGTACTCATATCTTGATATCAATAACAAACGAGCTCCTAAAGTTCATCCCATGTTAGAAGTGGATGGATATATCAAAGCGTAGTATATAGGTTGATGTGTTATTCCTTCTATTTTCAATTGGTTTTAGGATGAATCTCACTGAACGTATGTAGTGAGATTATCTATGTATGTGTGCTCGTACTACACATCTCTTGTTTCTTGGATATTACTCGAGATATGGATATATGTGTGTGTGGATGGATGCAGGTGATGTTGTTCGGCGCAAGCGATCGCACCCCACAGGATGAAGCGATGCAGATAACGGTGGCGTTTAACAACTTTGGGAAGAAGTTGGTGCAGAGGATGCCGAGGTGCAGATACGGCTTCTTCCACGTCGTCAACAACGACTACACGTATTGGGAGATGTACGCCATAGGAGGCACGTCTCGTCCCACCATCATCAGCCAGGGCAACCGCTACACCGCGCCTAACAACCTCCAGATCAAACAGGTGAGTTGAATAACCTAACTGCATATTCAGCTTCTGTACGGTGAATAGTGAGGAGCAATGTGAATCGTCTGGGTTATGACACACGGACGTGTATATATATCACAGGTTACGCAGAGGAACAATTGGGTAGGATCCGAGTACAAGTCGTGGACATGGAGATCAGAGGGCGACCTAATGTTGAACGGAGCCTTCTTCGTGGAGTCCGGGAACCCGTTCGTGTTGGAGTCGGGTACGAAGGAGTACATCCCGGCTAAGCCGGGTCACTTTGTGGGGAAGCTGACCAGATATGCGGGTCATTTGAAATGTAAAGAGGGCAAGAAATGCTAGATCATCAACCAAGGGCTTCTTTAGCTTAGCTAATTTTCATCGTAATTAAAAACAAATTAGAGTGAGCTAATTAAGAAAAGTTTGTTTTGATATGTTTGTTGTTTCTTAAATGTGAAACGTACATGCTATGTAATTTATCATTCTTCTTCAATTTAGTCTTCTTTTTACCTTACCAGTGTTCTTCAGTTTTACTAGACAGTACTATTTGCATAGGGTTTGGAGCAAGAAGCCCTGAGTTTATGTTTATTAATTGCGCTTAATAGGGAAGCTTTTCCTATCAAAAAAAATTACGGAAGCTTTTGCATGAAGTTATTCTGTATGGATTTTTTAGTACTCGTTTGGTTTCACGTAGAAATTGTAATTTCAAGGTGATAGTTCTCTAAATTATAAGCAAGTCGATTATGGGAGTTGCATTTAAAGTTCAGGAAAGGTTCACGTGAGAATGATGCACGTCGAGAACAAAATTTGTGTATTTTTAGGATATTTCTTTGTTTTAAAAATGCATACAAAAACTTTGCGAAAAATTATGTACTTTACTAAACTCATATACAAACAGGTAGTGTATGTGTGTGAATTTGTGAAATGAATAATTTTTTATTTGTATGTGCATGAGTTCTAAAAATACACGAATTTTTGCATGTATCTACATAATTTTTCACATAGATATACATGAGTTCTAGTAATGCATGTTTATAAATATCAAAGGTCTAATGGTTTTTTCTTGAAATTTTTGTTTTGTACGTGGATTGGAGGTTATGAATTGAAGGGTCTATTCTATTAAAAGTGAATTAGGCTTTATTTGATTATAGTATTTATCATCATTTTATTCATAATAAAGAGTTTTTTAAAATACTTTTATAAATTTTAAGGTTTTTTTTTTTCAATACACACTTTACAACAAAAAATATTTTTTCCCACTAAACAAACTTTATTACATAAATCTATTTTTAGCAAAAAAGACTCTTTACATCTCACCAAACAAATCCTTAAATAGAATTGGGCCATACAATGTTGCTTTTCTTGGGCCGTACCAAGTATGGGGCCCATTAATATCACTGATTTGGATGCTTATGTTAATTCATCCAAACAATTTTTCAATTTTCTTTTCCATGAAACTATACGCATTCGTCAGCTGAGTCATGAACTCATGATACATTTTTAGAGCTCTAAACTTAAAATTCCATATCTGACAGTTATACGTTCGACTTCTGACATTACAAAGTTCAAGATTTATGATCTTATTAAAGAAATTCGGTATATTTTTATTTTGATTAGCGTCGTTTGTTTGATTTTAGGGTGAAACCTCAAACTATCCTCGAAGAGTCCACCAAGTGTTTTTTTTTTAATATTAGAAAAATAAGTATCTAATGCTCATATATTATAAATATACCTCGATCAATCCACTGACAATATATTCTAATATTGGTTTACCGCCTCATATCCCATATAAAAAATATACATGTACATACAAGTGTACATTAGTTTAGTAGTCCAACCTACTTCCTTGATTTATAATAGACCCTGATATTAACTCCTTTCTCTAATTTAGGACGACATCAACAACAAATAATTATAAGTGCAGGCGTATACCATGTGCTTAGCCAATATATTTAACTTTGGTTTAAATGCAAAATAAAATTGTTTCATCAAAGTTGACAAATCCTTGAGCTAATGGCAATCACTATTCACTGATCATGCCCCCTACATGCCTACCAGTGGTTTATAAATCCCAAATGTACCAACATAAACCCACAAATAATCACTAATTAATGATTATTTGGGGTTACGTGTTGATTATGTTTTTATAATAAAAAAATCTCCAAAATATAAGTTATTTAAGATTGGATTATTGTGAGTTTGGGTTAGTTTCAAATTATGGCAAAAAATGCTTTTATTAATATTAAAATCAGGTATTTAATTAATTTGAGCCATCTTCTATATTGTTGCCCTATTATTATTCCTCGCAAATTATCGATCTAGACTTGTGTAGTTATTGGTCAATACACTATTAAATGAACCTAGATGTAAACAACAAAAAATCAACTTGCCTCTCCACTATCTGGTGGGACATTTGGATTAACAAAAATCAACTCATTTTTAACACAAATTCAGATGACAAAAATTAAGGACTTGAAATAATACATTTTTATCAGCTGGATAATGACTTCACTAAAAAACCAAAACCACCCCAACATAGAAAAACAAGATTGTTGAAATGGGAAAAACCACACCAAAATTTCTACAAAATCAATTTTGATGAAACCGTGCAAAATACTGGCGATGTCGGTATTGGTTACATTATTAGAAATGACAAAGCATAAGTTATCCATATGGATAACAAACGTTGTGGATTTAACAGTATTCTCATGACAGAAGCCCTAGCTCTAAAACATAGCATTAAATATGCAAAATCACAAAACTTACCTAAACTTCAAATTGAAGGTGACAATCTCTGCCTTATTAACTCGATCAAAGGCATTTGGGATTGTCCATGGGAAATTGAAATGATTGTGGCTGATATCCTAGTCGATATTCATTATTTTCAGGAGGTTCGACTTAGACACATTTTCAGAGAGGTGAACTGTACTGCTGATCATATTGCTAAACTCAGCTTTTCACTAACTGTGTCTAACTTCAGAAATGATGAAGAACTGTGTGTTCTCATCCGTAAGAATGCTTTAGGTTGGTCTTCGAATAGAAACTAAGACCAGCCTAATTCTTTCCTCATCAAAAAATAAATAAAAAATAAAAAATACACTGTTAAATGACTGTACAGATTTTATGTGGATGTTTCCATTTACAAGAATAAAATTAAAGAAGTACCAAGTTGAGATCATTTTATACACCAAATGCTGAGATAGTGCATAAGCAAAAACAAAAACAAGACAAATAAAAATATTATATGCTTCTTGATTGACTAATCTGTCAATCAAATGACAGTTCTTATAATATATCATCAACTAGGCCATGAAGTCCACAGTAGCAAACATTTAAATATAAAGCTTTGTAATTCAAGAGATTAATTAGCTACAAATTTTAATATGGAATAAGAGATGTGCACAGACATGTTGAATTTTCATTTTTTTTTCCTTCTGGAATAAATCATTCTAACCTTTATTAGATTAAGCTTAAGCCCGTTTAATCGATCAATCAACCTATCAGATGGTTAAACTCATTCTCTCAATAAGGATCTGTTCAACTATGGTTAAATAAACCTCCTAGTCTAACATGAAAACTACTTAATTACAAAGATTAATGAGTCTTATTTGTATAATATGTATGGAGGATATATATATATATATCATTAATAATAGTGAAATTGGTAAACAAACATGACTTCATCTTCACCATTTCATTGCAATTTTGTTGATTGGCATTTAGCCAAGAAGCTGTAAAGAACTCTAGAAGACGTAGTTCCTTAACTTACTCCAGCACCGAAAATTTGACCTGATAACCTGCTCAGAATTAATCACACAGATTTTTCAAATTTGGGTGATTTATGTGTTGGATAATCTTGTATCACTAGTTGAAAGGTGATTAACACAATAACACTACCCTTAAAATGTTTGAGATGAAGCCCTAAATTTAGGTAGCACAACTACAAGTTCCCCGTATTCTTTGAAGAACACGTCTTTCTAATTCTAAGGTTAAACAAAACCATTTGAAGTGTAAGATTGCAATAAATAAACAGTTTTTCTAACCTGGCATAGGTTAAAACTTCTGGTTTAAGAAACTATTCCTTAAAGAGGAATGTTTAATCACCTTTTAAAAAAAAAAATTAAACTTCCTAAAATAATACTTCCTCCGTATAGAAAAGGTCATCATTCTAGCACATAAATTTTGTTTAGAAAAAATTGTCATTTTAGGATTTTAGGTAATAATTTGTTGGCGAGTTACGAAGTCTGTTATTGAAAATTGTAATTTTTGAATCTTTCCATGCAAATTCTATTTGTTGATTGGAGATAAATGAGGTGGGTTATTAATTAATTGTAAATTTTAGATAAAATTGATGAAAATATAGGATAATTATTGAATTACTTAATAGTTTTGCAAATGTCTAAAATGATAATCTTTTCTATAAAGAGGGAGTATAATCTAATGGAAATGGAGTGAGATGATACTGCTGTGCAGCCTATGGAGCAGGCTAATGTAAATGTGAAGAAACATTAAAAAAGGCCATCCACAAAATGTGGAGATCTTGATTGTTGATTAGGATCATGATCCTTGTGGAATCACAGATCTCAGAAGACTAAAATATTTGCCCTACAAGTAGTTGGAGAGCAAAATGCCAAAATCAGTAGTAGCTCTTTCATTTATCTACTATTCTTTTGACATAAAAAATGTGTATTCTTGATAATCATATCTCTCATAAAGTCCGGTTGACCGATAAATAGAGGTCGTGTACACACGAGCACACATATGCGACGTGCCCAACATATAAGTCCAGTGGAGTTCCAACCTAAAACTAATTGGCCCGCCAACCTTTTATTCTAATTCTCTCAACTTCCAATGTGGGAAGCTAATATTCTCAATTACTGCTCTAATACAAAAGAATGTTAATTTACTTCCTAATACAAAGTAGAATAGGGTATTAACTTTGCAAGGTTAAACATGTTCCTGGTAAATTTGAAAGGGTACACAAAACATAATTTGAAAGTCAAAGATAATGTTGGACAGGTAAATGTGAAATGAAGTTGAAGTTTTTACAGTCAAAAACAACCAAAGAGGGATAATTTCAACTTTCATACTAGACTACCATTTCCAGGTTTGCTGGGATGACGCCATTGCCAACTGTATCAACTATAGGTCAACTAAGATTGTTGGAGAACTTATATATGTTAAAATTGAAATTAATAAAGAAACAAAAAACTATCATAAACTAATAATCAATATGTGACCCTTTGAGATTGGGAGGTCAATGGATCACACAGCCAAGTCTTCCTATTATCAGTTTCCTTTTTCTTTGTTCATTTCATGATTTTTAGATAAAAATTAGAGTTCTAATTTGTTACAAGAAAAAACCCACGTCTTGACAAGTATATATTCATGAATTATTATCTTCTGTGGTGTGTAAATGAGGCTAAAGGCAGACTTAGTAATAGAATAAGACTTTATCTTGCTGAAACTTCCTACCTCTCTTTCCTATTATCCTCTTATGAAATGTATTTTATTAGCATATGTTAAGTGCATGTTGAAGTTGAACACTTCTTTGGTATTGTTTTTTCACTCTTGAAAACAATTAACTACTCCAACAGGGCATTTGGAATACTATTAAGCTGAAGATTTTGGTTGGGTTTGAGTGTTTTTGGATGAATGTTGAGTCCAAGAGGGAAATTTATATAGTTTTAAAAGCTAAGTCAATGTTTGGTAGGTTCTATAAGTACAGAAAGAACAAAACTAATGTAGTCATGGTTTATAGGTTTGTATATAGAGAGAACATTACCCTGCAAATCAATGGAAGTGAAAGCCGAATTGCCTGGTTTAAGCGCTGCAGCTAAGGATGAGAAGATGGGACACAAAGAGAGATTTATTGAAGCTGCAACGGTAAGTAACTCTTTTTCATGCTAAATTGAATAAGATTGTTGAGAAGTTTTGGTTTATGATTGATATATTGAAATTGCTTCAGATTGAGATCAAAGATGAAGGAAATTGCTCAAAGAGCTCTTCACCAAGACATGAAAACACCAGCATCAGTAAAGAGGTAATTAGCTATGAATTCTAATGCATGATATTGATAGCTCTAATTCCATGTAGAAACCTTAACTTTTCATGTTTTCACTTTTGTATGGGCATCATAAATTCTTGGGCATGTTTTAGGATGAAGAGCTCTTATCTACTAAAGCGGAAATGGGTGAAGTGAAAGAAGAAAACGAAAGGCTAAGAAAGATGTTAGACAAGATTGAGAATGATTACCGATCTCTACAAATGCGCTTCTTTGACATTCTCCAAAGGGAACCTTGTCTAAATTCAATGGATGCTGCTGAAACCAATGAGGTTGAAAAGCCTGAAATCTCCCTTTGCCTTGGAATGAGTCCAGTTGAAACCACAAATACATCTGCAAAAGCAAGCAAAGATCAGAATTTGGATGTTAGTGATGGCCTTACACTTGGATTAGATTTCAAATGTCCATCTGAAATTGATATGTCAAGCCCTGAGGCAGAGGAAACAAAGGAAGATGAGCTAGGAGAAACCGAGCCAACGAGTAAGGTCCAAAAGACGTTGAGGACCGAAAATGAAGAGCCTTCTGAATCAAATGTTGCCAAAAGAGCAAGAGTTTCTGTAAGAGCAAGATGTGACACGCCCACGGTCAGTAAACATGTCTTTTCCTTAAACAACATTCATGTACTAAATTTTCATAGATAAGAAACCAATTCTTGTCATTTCTTGCAGATGTATGATGGATGCCAATGGAGGAAATATGGTCAGAAGACCGCGAAAGGAAATCCATGCCCACGAGCATACTATCGTTGCACCTTGGCGCCATCTTGTCCTGTAAGAAAACAAGTAAGCATAAACTTTCAAACCTTCTCAAGTTTATTAGGATTAAGGGCCCGTTTGGTATTGATATCACTCATACACATATCTTTGAAATGGATAAGCATACGAAGAAAAGCTAACTTGGCTATCTTGATGAACCGAAAAATCTCAGGTGCAGAGAAGTCCAGAGGACATGTCAATCCTAATAACAACGTACGAAGGAACACACAACCACCCGTTGCCAGTTGCAGCTACATCCATGGCATCAACAACCTCAGCAGCAGCATCAATCTTGTTGTCCAGATCATCAACCTCACAAGGCGTATCGTCTTCAACAGCCCCATCAACCGCCACAACCGCCAACATAAACGGGTTGAACTTCACCTTATTCGACACCTCAAGAACCCGGCCCTTCAACCTACCCAATGCAGCTTCCCCTACACCTCCCACCATAGTACTAGACCTCACTACAAACTCATCTTCTCATCTGATCAACAGGATATCACAACCTCCAAAATTCTCCTCCACAAGCCTTGATTTCACTTCCTCTTCTGTACCCACAATACTCCCCACAGCCTGGAGTGGTGCTAGTAGCTACATAAACTACAACCCATCACTTCAATACAACAAATCCCCAAATGGAACCCTAAATTTCGCTAAACCACAAACCAGCACAGCAGAGCACATGATGAACACCATAAGCGCCGCCCAATCTTCATCTTCCAACCAGCAATTCTTGACAGAGACGCTTGCCAAAGTTCTCACTTCAGCTCCGAGCTTCCAATCGGCGGTGGCGGCCGCCATCTCAAACATGGTTGGAAGCGGCAATTTCACAAACAGTTTGTGGGCACCCACGGGGCAGAGCATGGTACAATGGGGCGAAAATGGCGATCAAAATCAGATGTCAGGTTTGCAGCAATTGGGGAAATCTTGCATCGCAAGCTACCACGGCAATCCTTCGCAACCGCCGATGCCGGCGAATTCCACGATGCTTCTTCAACCGAATTTCCCGCTCTCGCTCTCCAAGAGCAGTTCCTCCATGGCTCCCAACATTGATGCTAAAAACAACAGTCATTGATAGTCGATTGATTAGTTTTGATTTGATACAGAACAAAGTTGTTTTCTTTGAGAGAAATATTGAGGAATATTTAATTCTCTGTTCTTGGGATGTCTGTGTAAGTTCTCAAGGATTCAATTTGCAGGAGCTACAGGAATTATGGCGGATCCGGATGCATTTGTATATATACCGGAAACTCGCAAGTTTATCAGTTACATAATTTTTTTTCTGATTTGGCACTACATTTTGATTTTCTTTGGGATTTGGGAAGATGATTACAGCAGCTGCAGTTTGGATTAAACATATCCTATTCAAATTTGGATTAACAAATACCCTTCACATTGACATGCATCCTGCTAGAGTACGTAGTATCCTCCTTTTTCCATCACCTGGGTAAAATCTTGTCTGATGGGTTTTATCATTTCATTGCGGGTTCGGGGATTTGCGGAGTGCACACTCGTATGTGCGGGTTTGAACTTGGAGCTACAAATGTCACACTTTACGGATTAGCACGACCGTCCCACTAGTGCACGGACCGTGGGGTTTCTTGGCGTAATTACGCCAAGGAAGAGTGTACAGTCCAAGACATGGTCCGTGTGTTTCGTGCACGGACCATGCAATGCTATCTATAAAGAAAGTGCATGGTCCGTACAGTGGTCTCTGTAAAGTAACTACCTGTGGCGCGAGGAGTGCACAGTTCGTGCGTTTGGTGCACGGTCTGTGTACTTGTGTTGTAAGTTGGTTTGGCGCTGTTTTAGCCTATTTTAACCGACTTAAACTCTGTGTAATCGTAGTGGCGGGCTTATGCCCTATTTAAGGGTGTGTTAGGGTCAGGTTTTAGGGTATTAAGAGATTATTCACTAAGTATGTGATTACATCCATTCTAAACCAAAAAACTCTAGGTGTACTCTTGTGTTCTTGTCTCGAGCGCTAGAGGATTTGTTTATCTTATCCCAAATAAGATTTCGTGTAACTCTAAGGCATTTCATAAGGGTTGAGTTACTGATTTGGAAAGTGTATCGCACAATTCATTCGATATCCAAGTCAAATCGAAGTTTGATTAACAATAACACCCTTTTTACAACAATTATGAGTGATATTTTTAATATGCTTATCCCGTGTGAAATATCAAAATATCATTCGCTCATACTCATATCTAATATTCATACTTGGTACCAAATAACAAATACGAGTTTGATATCGATATCGGAATTATATCATACGGCACACGTAGACACGAATATGAGTAATATCTAAAACCATATCTAATATTCTGATATTAATACCAAACGAGCCCTGGTACATTTATCTGATTATGCTATTAGCCTTACAAGGCTTTTTCAGTTCTTTTCATGTATTAAATAGTTTTGAGGTTTATAATAATTGACAATTTGATAAATTTAATCCATTAAATTGACACACTAATGTAAGGCTTCATGGCGTTTAAAGTAAAAACGTTTTATTTACGAGAAATCTCATGATATATTTTTTTTGTGTAAAGCAACCACGAGCAAAATTACCTTGTACTTGTAAACCAAAAAAGAAATTGACGTTTCGGTAAATTTGATTTGTCCCTAATCTATTGCAAAGAACGTATGTTGGTTTCTAATTTATAAATGCTTTGAAAATAAGTTCAAAATTTATGGGTTTACCCGTTTAAATACGACATTGACCCATATAATGAGGCTAACAAAATTAAGCTACAGTTTGGCTCGACCTGGCCCGATAACGTCCAGAGCAGGTTAGTCTAGCCCTACTCAAATAATGTACTAGTTTAGTATTATTGATATTTTAAAATTTTAGATAATAATTTATTTTTGAGTTATTAGGTTTGACTTGAATCTGTATATGTAGATTTTTTTGATTTTTTTCTATCCAAAGATCCTTTATCTATTGATTATTTGATTCTAAATAAAATGGATAAATAATAGATTTTAAATTTTTGGAAAAAAATTATAATATCTTAAAATAATCGGGACTTTCTCGAGATAATCCTCAGATTTTGCAAATTCCGCGAGATATCCACAAGTTTTAACCATTCTACGTGATAACCCTCAATTTTTAAAAAAAATTCGCCAAATAAATCTCCGTTATCCTAATAATCGTTAAAGTGCTGTTAAATATTTAAAAAAATGAAAAGGTTGTTGTTATTTTCATATGAAAAAATCTGATTAATAATACATGCCAGGATGAGTTGTCAACCACCATAAAAAAAATCAAAACAAAAAAATCAAAACAACCAAAATTGAAATATCGTGAAACCAAACTCGTGAAAAACCGAGAGGCTTATGAGGGACTTCGCGGGACTTTCTCGACGGCCGGGGAGCGGAACGACGTTGGGAAGTGCGACGACGCCGGGGGGCGGGACGACACCGGGAAGCGCGATGATGCCGGGGAGCGCGACGTCGGTGGTGGAGGGCAGAAGGACTGCTTGCGACGCCGGTGGTGGAGGGCCGAGGTGGAGGGCGAAGGGCTGCTAGTCCGATCTACTCCAAGGCGGTGACGAGAGGCTCACGGTGGCGGCGAAGCAACTATTCTAATGGTGAAGACGAGGTGCCCCATACGAATTTGAGAATTTGGTTGATTTTTGTGAATTTTTCAGATTTAGTGTTCATGTAAATTTAAGGGGTTTTGATGAGATTGTTGATTTTAGTCAAATTGAATTAAATTTCTTCGGTGATTTGTGCTGGATAAAACTTTCCACTAATTAAATTTCTTTGATTTGTGCTTTCATATATATCTGTGAAGGGGTTAGACGCACATCTTTGATTTGTGCTTTGATATTTATTGCTAACAGGTGATTTGTGCTGGAGACAATATTCTACTTATTTGTGGTTGTTCAATGTTTGGTAATCAGAGTTAAATTATGTTGTTCACTCCTGCTTGTACTTGCCTAAATGCTAAAAAAAATTGCATAAATTGTTTGGCAGGTATTATTAATTAGAATTTTTTTCTTATATGAAATAACAACAGCCTTTTCAATTTAACTTTCTTTTTTAATATTTAACGACACTTTAACGATTAGGATAACGGAGGGTTATTTGGCAGAATTTTTAAAAAACTAAGGGTTACCACGCGGAATAGTTGAAACCTCTGAACACCTCGTAGAATTTGCAGAACCTGAGAGTTATTTCGCGGAATTTCCGTAAAATAATTTTTACTATCTCGTCCCAACGAACGGACAATAAATATACTAGTGTTACTCCTATATTAAGCGAGTGCGTTATATACACGCGTTTTTCATACTTTTCGCACGCGGTTTAGTGTGCCACGATCTGGCGTGCAGGTTTGATGCGCCAAAATATGGCGTGCAGAGGGCAAAACAGTAAGGAGGAGGCAAAATGACATAAAGTTCATGCGCCATATTATGGCACGTAGGGCGCCTCTTGTTGGCGCGCAAACTGGAACGCCAGAATTTGGCGTGTAATATTTAGCAGTTTGAAAAAAACGACAGTTGGATGCGCCAAATGTTGGCGTGCCAAACGGGCAGATTTTCCAACGGCTAAATCTCACCCTATAAGCATCCGATTTCAACTCCATATCCAAAACACCCTTATCAAAAATGTCTCATACTAGTTTAGATGATGATTTGCACTTGAGCGGAGACGATGAGGATTGTCAAGCTAGCGGAGAAGAGGACGATGGACACTCGAGCGGAGACGATGACGATTGCGACTCGAGCGGAGAAGATGACAATGAGAACTCGACCGACAATTTCGTGGTTAGTGTTTAATATATTGTAGGTGTAAGAAAAAAAGTTTTAATGTGCCTTTAGAAATTGCGTTTAGAAAGTTTTAAAGTAGGATATGTGCCTTTAGAAATTGCCTTTAGAAAGTTTTAAAGTAGGATACGTGCCTTTAGAAATTATAATCGAGATTTTTTAAATCATTCCTGATTATGCAAACATGTATAGGGGAGAGACTTTGGAGATGTATTTCGTACTAGTCTAATGTAGGATAGTCGCCAGGATTTGGCTGATTGGGCTAGGCAGAAGGCAAAAGATTTGATGATTGTTCTAGTCACTCGTAACTCAAATGAGAGAATGATTAGTTTGACTTGTGAGCAATACGGTAAATATAGATCGGGAAGGCCAAAAGTTAATGAAGAAGATCCGGAAAAGAGAGTTGAGATTATTCGTAAAACCAAGTCGAAGAAGAGCGGATGCAAATTTGAGTTGTATGGGGTTCAGTTGAAGAAAAAGCCACGGTCGGCTACTCATAAATGGATCTTGGATGTGATAGAAGGTCGCCACAACCATGCGCTTCCGACTAGCTTCATTGGGCATCCATACATGGGTAGAATGACCCCCGATCAGCAGCTTGTGGTTAAGAGCTTGGGCGAACATTTCATGGGGCCGAAAAATATTGTTTCGTATTTGAGGACTTTCTTTCCCGGCAATGTAACATCCATGAAGCAGGTTGCAAACTATTTGCAAAAGATCCAGTACGAGGATCGTGGCGAATTGACGGTTACCCAGTGGACGCTAATTTTTTTGAAAGAAAATAACTACGTAGTTCGTCCTCTGAGGAAGAAGTCAACGAGTGAGGTGGATATCCCGTTTTTTGCT
This sequence comes from Rheum nobile, assembly GCA_027886185.1. Lineage (NCBI taxonomy): Eukaryota > Viridiplantae > Streptophyta > Magnoliopsida > Caryophyllales > Polygonaceae > Rheum > Rheum nobile. The sequence continues at coordinate 1,390,568 of WOAB01000527.1, read as the reverse complement.
CATCCGGACTCGCAACACTTGTTGAAGATGTTCCCACATGTGGTAGTTATCGACTTCACCTATAAGACAAATAGGTATGCATTACATTTTAATATAATAGTAGATTTATCTATGTACTTAATTTTGTAATATCCCTCATTTTATAAGGATAATTTGGAATTTTTTCAACTCCCGTATTACACGTCGAATTTATTTCAGAGAAGTTCAGACATTCGGTAATATGTTTGATCTCTGTAATAATTTTTCTAAGTGAAATAAAATACATTTCGACGTATTTTGGGACTTAATACTCGTTCGTGTACGATTATTTTTATCCTGGGCTAAGGCCATGTTGTTCCAAGCTAAAACGAATGAAAAATGGCCTTGGCGGCGACCGCCGTAAGGCAAGCGGCGACCGCCTCCAACTAGCCGACATTGTCAGCACCAACTTGTCAAGTGGCCTAGAATGCGGCGACCGCCGCCAGACACAGATATGGGCAGCGACCCCTTGCCGACGACGGCGACCGCTGCCACTGTTGCAGGCGTAGGTACAGGGGCTTACCGGCGACCGGGGAGATGCCCGATCTTGGCCCTCCACGTTGCATGGCTTGCCCATTTCTTGTCCCCTGACTTTGGCTATAAAAGCGGAAGGGTTTAGGATCAGATTGGGCACAAAACCGAGCTCTAATCTCTCCCAAATCGTCTCGCCGGAGTTTCGAGCTTCTCACCGGATTTTTCGAGCTCTCGTCTGAGCTTCGTTGGTGTTACTCGGTGGTTGCAAAGTGAAGCTTTGGAAGCCCTTAGAAGCTTAGAATCCAAAGCAAGGCAAAGGAGAAGCAAAACAATCGACGTCGGTGAGTTTTTGCTCTCGTAAATTTTCCGGTGTTCGTAGCGGCGACCGCCGCCACGAACAGCGGCGCCCGCCGTAAGGCAGGCGGCAACCGCTGCCCAGAAGCTTTTGGCTTGTTTCGGCCTTGGCTTCTGTGGCTTTCGATCGGGCTTCGTTCCTATCGATTCCTTTCGTTATTCTTTAGATTCTTACTCGTGTTTGTCGAATCTAACTTAGGATTTCTTTATGGGTCGATCCGAAGGAATCTGTGTTACCAGATCTGTCCATGTTTCGAGCCCGGAAATCCCATCGTCGTCATTAAGCTTCTGCGAATCTAAGGCAAGTGGCGGTTCGCTCTTGCTTATCATTCCATATTTCAATTAATTATCAATTTTTTAGTTGTTAATTAATTTGGGATGATTTACTGTTTGCGTTGGGAACAGTTTTGTTAAATGATATGGTTAAAAGGAGATATTATAATAGGTTGTATATCTGTTAGAACAACGCTATTATATATATGATTAAAACATGATATTATACTAGGTTGTATATCTGTTAGAACAACGCTAGTATAGATATATGTTTTTGATGTTGGCCATGATGGTTGTGATGTGGATTATTACTGTGTTGAACTGTTTAGTTAGCACTAGTAGTTAGGAACGTTGGACTCGTTGAAGTCCAATCGTTTCTTGATAATTATTGGTTGAGAGGACATCGGAGACCCTGACACCAACTGGCGGATCATGATCGTCCTCTATCCGAGTATAGAGGTGGTGCACTTAGCTAGTGTCACAAACCTTGGGAAGGATTCCCTTCGATATATGTCCCTCATGACGAAACATATATCTAAAAGCTTATAACGTGATGTGTGTTTTGGAATTAAATGAGATAAGTGCCGTTGTCGCACATAATTAATATACCCTTGGGCGAGTAGTGCAGCTAGGCAATAGTGCAACTAGGAAATCTCATCTTGACTTTGATCAGAGTAACGTTCTCTTTCCAATCTGGATTCGCCTTGGGCGGTGAGGTTGGTCATGAGCCGAAACATCAAGTCGTTTTTGAACGCTTGTATGATATTATTAATGTTCCCCAACATTTGTCATGTTTCCGATAAAACTCAATTCATTGGAGTCTTCTTTTGGGATTGATTTCTGTAAGACTCGGTCTTCCAGAATCTTCTCTTAATCATGCCTTTTCATGTATTCTAGTAGGAGTATGGTGGTTGACTATCGTCATCGGTTTTGATTCGAGAAGCGATGAGTCTAACCTAATACGACTACTTCGAACCACTCTGTTGTGTACCCTTGCTTAGTCTTTCATTAGACTAACCAACCGAAATTTTTCTCTGCATGGTTGGCTGGTGTCATCCGTTTGATTCGGCACATCAGGTATTGCAGTTCCGTAAGGCTAGAAGCGACTATGAAGATGAACGGTGGTTTTAATGATTTTATCCAGGTTGAGGATCCTTGGCGGGTGATCATTGCGATCAAGACCCCTTTTGTTGGTTATTTAAAGTCTTCCGCTATGTTAAATATGTTTTGTGTAAAGACTTCCGCTGTAATGAACCTGATTTTGTATTTTGGATGTATTTCGGATTATGGATGTAATGCCGAAATAATGATTTTAATCGAAGGTTATGATATTTTGTATCATAATTGTTGTTTGATGATTTACATCAACTGGTAAAGCCTTGGGTGACATCGGACAGAACGTCTGAGGTCACTGGCGGTAATACCTTTCCAAGTAGGTTATATATTTGGGGGTGTTACAAATTTTGGTTCTTTATTATTAATGAACAATATTTTATCTTTTGTACGGGTATGATATGCCATTGGTGGAAATTGTTGGTTTTACTTGCACTCACAAGACGTTCAACATTGCATATGGATTTTATCCGAGGGGAAAAGGTTATGCATTACAAGTTCATCATGAAACATCTTCGGCAATTGTTTGAAGAGTTGGGAGTAATGTCTGCGGTTATAATGACTGATCGAGAAAAGTCCCTCATCAAAGCAATTCATATAGTCTTCGAAGGGAAAGTGTAACACCTTTTGTGCTGGGTGCATATTAAACACAACATCGAGGCATATGTCTCCCTAATCCTGAAAAACAGTGAGAAAGTGAAGAACTTTGCGGGCCAATGCTGGGGACTTTGGTGTTCAACCACTGAAGAAAGCTACGAAGAGAGGCTGGACAGATTGAAAAAATCGTGGCATAATGGGCTCGTTGGGTACGTTGAGAGGGAGTGGCTCATTCCATACAAGGAAAACATAGTAAGAGCATGGACGGATCGTCATCTTCACTTCTTCACGCGGAGTTCAAACAGGTATCCCTTAACCAATGTTTAGTTGATTAATATTGTGTCTCATTAAAGTGTTATAACACGAGTCCTTTTACCTGTTTTGATGGGGTTGAGGGTATGCATAAGGTGTTGAAGGACATTTTGCGTTCTAGCAGAGGTGGCTTTAATAGAGTGTCCGTGAGGATCCACCATGCGGTCACAATTCAAATTGAGCAGGTGAGGGCGAGCATGGAGATGTCAAGGATGACACGACCAGCGTTTTTTTATGAAAACGTTGCGCCAGAAGTAAGAATGGCGTTTGCAAGGTTATTCTACAAAGTATCGGACATGTGATTCGATTTGTTGTTGGGCATGTATGATCATATAGTGAAGGAGGAATATTCTGAAGATTGCACTGATCAGTGGGTTTGAGATTGCTTTGGCCTGCCATGCGTCCACGGAGTTGCAAATGCCATCATTACGGGGATCCCAATCATGCCGGATGAAGTACACGACTTCTGGAAGCAACTGGTATGGGAAGGAACTCCAACAATAAATGTGCCCACTCAGGACAATGTACAGATGTTGTAACACCCCGGGCCAGAGGTGCTACAGTGCCATAGTCCCGAAGGACTATAAGGCGGTTTTTTTTAAAAGAAAAGAAATTCAAAACTCTTCCCAATACATAAAGTTAACCACATTAAAATTCCCTGCTCAAGTTTGAAACTACACTTAAACATTTCATCCAACTCAAAGCATCAGTTTAATTCCAAACAACGAATAGTTAATACAACCTTTTCAAATCCGAAGTAAAACTAAATCTTTAACTGTGAAGACACATCTGTGATCCAGAACCCGCTTGTTGCTGCAAACCTGCAAAGCCAAATTGACTGGGGGACCCGATACCCCAGCCAACCGCGGCACGTAAACCGAAGTTGGTCAGTCTTCCATCAAGACTGTCAAGACTCATCAAGCCAAAACAGTTTAAAATCAGAGAATTATCACAACAATCAAATAATACCAAACAACAACATGCCACACCATATATAAATATATATATCATTATTCCACCAATATCAACCGCACATCAAAACATATACACACACTATCACATAACCATTCATTACCCACTCTTAACCAACTCTTCAATATACTAACATCACTTAATCCAACCTTAATCTCACCACAAGTAGACGACTAAAAAGATCCAATCCAACTTTCCTCTATTACTAATACCTCAATTATCAACCCTACGAACCTATACACATATATTACTACGACTAACCACTTACAAAACTCACTATTGTACTAACACATCCAACTAATCTTCGCATCAACAACCACTTAAGCATAAGCAAGACAATCATCACATTATATAAACATGACAAAATAACGACCCAGGCCAGCCACCCTTCCGGTGCCGCCTGTTCGTTAACATGGACTGTAACTCATACACCTCAACCCAACCCATATTGACCCACACCCTCAAGATGGGAAACCAACCTTCCTAATCAATCAACATAACCAACCTTCTCAAACAATTCACACCAAGATCCAACAACCACTACCAATGGACAACAATAGCCCACAACCACCACTAACAACAATCAACAAACGGCTACTAACTACAACCAACCGACAACCAAAGTCTAACACAAAACCAATAATCAAACACCCCACCAATATCCGCAAACAAAACCATTAACTAAGCACACAACCAATAATCAAGCACACAACCCATAACCGAGCACACAACCACCCACACACACAATCCAACACATAACTGCCAACACACACAAGTGTCAACACACACACATGTCCATACACACAATCCAACACACAACTACCAACACACACAAGTGTCAACACACACACATGTCAACACCCACAGTCTAACACACACAACTGTCAACACACACAGATGTCAATTCACACACAATCCAACACACACAACTGTCAATACCACTTAATCAGGTACGCAACCAACATTTAACACATAATATCTCCTTTGTCTCACCACCACATCACCGGGTGAGACAATTCTTCCTCTCTATCCGGATAGGCGGATGGGTCGCATACCATCCGAGTTCTTGGCCCTAACCACCATAGGCATTCCCCCTACGTGATTGAGTGAGGCTTTCATCACTCTGGCCCACCGACCACCGGAGGTCACACCCTCCGAGGCCCTGAATTAACACTCTTCCGGATGGGACTTTCACCATCCAACCATAGCCTTTACCAACGCGGGGTCATACCCTCACGTGGTCGGATGAGGTCACACCCTCACCCCGACTCCACCATCAACCAACAACAATCACTTAAACAACATCAATCACAATTAGTCACAATTGACTACCACATCAACATTTAATCAAACACAACACGAGACAAATACTAACACACGCATACACACACACACACACACACGTATTCACACACTTTCAAACAATCACAATTAATCACTATTAGTCACAATTGATTACCACGTCAACATTTAATCAAACACAACACGAGACAAATACTAACACACACACATTCAACCAAGTAACTCCACGATCGGTAATCCAAATTAACATAATCAAACAAGAGTAAAATTAATTACTGAATCAAGATAGGAACAAAAGTACTTTTATAAAAATATACAAAGGGTTAGCAAGAATCATCTTGCCTCAAACTCGACAACCACGACCTCAGAAGCTCAAATCCAACTCGGACGAACCTGCGAAATCAATCCGAGCAAATCCCTGGCGTTAATTACTCATACCGAGTCTCAACTAATAATTCCCCAATTCAAACCCTAATTCATACCTTCAAATTCCAATTTTAATAGCCCCCACAACCAAATCCTAAACTCCAGCATCTCAAGGTTCTGCGCGAAACATCAAGTTCAGCCAAACTGTCATCTGGCTGCACAGTTTCAACAATATTAATCAAACAACATACTAGTTGTCCAACCCCTGAATTCAGCAAATCCAGCAAAATCGGTGCCCTAGAATTCGGATTGAAAAGAAAAACCCCTCTCCCCAAATTAACTTGTTGTTTGCTGAAGTTTGTCCCCGGTTCTGGCTTCTTCGGCGCCGGAATATCACCCCTAGCAGCACTCAGCGCAGCAGCCAGCAGCGGCTCCTCACAGCAGCTCGACGTGGCTCCTTGACGCCGGAAAGAGCAGCCACCAGCGAGCACTCCAACAACAACAGCGATGGGCAGGAGCAGGGACGAACAACAACACGAGGCAACAACGATCTGAACGAAGAAGACCGTAGGGAGTTTTTGCCCCAAATTCCAGATCTGGTGTTTTTTCCCTTTAATTTGCCCATTTGTTGATTTTATAATGTCTCAGAATTTTATTTACCCATTTAAATATATATAAACCATTTGAGGTATTTCATTCTCTCCTCCTTATAAGAGTTTCATCCTCGAAACTAAGATCAAACAGGTTCGGATATCTGCCTCGCATGACTGACCCAGAATGTACAGGACTTGCCGAAGAATGACCTTCCTTGAGAATCCATTCTCTAATCTCCTTATCAGCTGGCACACATAACCGATCTGAAATCACAATGCTTCATCTTCCTGAACAAAAATCTGAACACTCTTCCCTGAGCAATCTCATTGATATCTTACTCAACATCCCATCACATTCAGCTGCGTCCGCTCTTTCCTAAACCAATTTTACTTTCACCTTTCACCAACTGAGAGTCGACTTCCTATTCAAGCACCAGCTACCACATTAGCCCCTTCTGAATGATAAACAATATCTTTATCACAATCCTGAATCAATTCTAGCCATTGTCTTTGTTTCATGTTTAACTCTTTCTCTTATATAGTTTGAGCCGACAAGAAGCAGGTGCAATGACCTTCCCATTCTGCATTAAAACGCAACCCATACCTTGCTTAGACACATCACTATAGATAACAAACCTTTCTGTTTCCTGCAGTAAAACTAACACTGACGCACAAATCAAACACTTCCTGAGTTCTTCGAAACTCGCTCCTGACATCTCCTGTTCCATTCAAAATTCTCAGTCATACACAACCTTAGAAAATTCATCCACAATCGCCTGCAGTAATCTGCAAATCCGAGAATACTCCCAATTTCCTTAACATTCCAAGGTTGTTCTCGTAATCCCTCTTACTCCCGGAATATACTAAAATATCATCAATAAAAATCACCACAATAATCCAAGTACTTTCTAAAAACATCAGTTCCTTAAGCCCTTGAAATCCGCGGAAGCATTAGTCAACCCGAAAGGCATCACAACTAACTCATAGTGATCATACTTAGTTCTGAAGGCAGTATCATGAATATATCCTCATCTCAAACCTTAAGATGAGAATACCCTGATCTCAAGTCAATTTTTTTTTTTAAATACTGTAGCTCTTTGCAATTTATCCAACAAGTACTTAACTCCTCATAATCCATGCAGAGTCGAAAGGAATCATCCTTCTTTTTACCCAGCAATACAGACGCACCCCAAAGAGAAGCACTTGACCTAATAAAGCCTAACTTCACAAGTTTCTCTATCGGCTCCCTCAATCTCAGCATACACACATAACCAGCATAACCTTTTCTTAACAATTTTATAGCTGTCATCACACCAACAATTCTGTCAGAGTCTCTGAATCATGACTCCCAACACATGCACTAAACCCTTATTTGCTGTTACAGTAATTGTCATCTTCCTGTAGTCACAGGCACATTCTGTTCCTCAGCTCAGCCAAACCCCTAGTCGTAAAATCTCACTTTTTCAGATGCAGTCCGAGTTCTCTATTTCTTACTACTTCCAACATCAACAGTCTGATCAAAATCATCTATAACAGTCTCCCTGATCAGCACTCATCAGTATACTCAAGAATTTACGGCTATGCATCACCATCAAGATTTCATCTCTGAATACAATCATCTCTGAAAGTGCTCAATCTGTCTTTCTCATTCTTAACAGTAACAGCAACACACAACAACTTCATACCGAATCATCAACTACCAGACTAGCTGCCTCAACCTCTTGACGATAAGCCCAACGACTTCATCCTCTATCACACCCACACTTACCTTATTAATCTCCAACACGTCCCACTTACCAGGGAACACATCATAAAATTACTCAATAACACTAAACATCACATATAAAATATATCAAATACAAACTTACCTATACGTAACAACAAGGGTCTTCTGATCACACGATTGCTTCACAGTTTTGGCGAATAATCTTTTTCCACGTCAAACTTTTGAAAACATTTTCGAACGTAAATGCTCTGATACCAATTTCTGTAACACCCCGGGCCAGATGTGCTACAGTGCCATAGTCCCGAAGGACTATAAGGCGGTTTTTTTTTAAAGAAAAGAAATTCAAAACTCTTCCCAATACATAAAGTTAACCACATTAAAATTCCATGCTCAAGTTTGAAACTACACTTAAACATTTCATCCAACTCAAAGCATCAGTTTAATTCCAAACAACGAATAGATAATACAACCTTTTCAAATCCGCCGTAAAACTAAATCTTTAACTGTGAAGACACATCTGTGATCCAGAACCCGCTTGTTGCTGCAAACCTGCAAAGCCAAATTGACTGGGGGACCCGATACCCCAGCCAACCGCGGCACATAAACCGAAGTTGGTCAGTCTTCCATCAAGACTGGCAAGACTCCTCAAGCCAAAATAGTTTAAAACCAGAAAATTATCACAACAATCAAATAATACCAAACAACAACATGCCACACCATATATAAATATATATATCATTATTCCACCAATATCAACCGCACATCAAAACATATACACACACTATCACATAACCATTCATTACCCACTCTTAACCAACTCTTCAATATACTAACATCACTTAATCCAACCTTAATCTCACCACAAGTAGACGACTAAAAATATCCAATTAATCCAACTTTCCTCTATTACTAATACCTCAATTATCAACCCTACGAACCTATACACATATATTACTATGACTAACCACTTACAAAACTCACTACTGTACTAACACGTCCAACTAATCTTCGCATCAAAAACCACTTAAGCATAAGCAAGACAATCATCACATTATATAAACATGACAAAATAACGACCCAGGCCAGCCACCCTTCCGGTGCCGCCTGTTCGTTAACATGGACCGCAACTCATACACCTCAACCCAACCCATATTGACCCACACCCTCAAGATGGGAAACCAACCTTCCTAATCAATCAACATAACCAACCTTCTCAAACAATTCACACCAAGATCCAACAACCACTACCAATGGACAACAATAGCCCACAACCACCACTAACAACAATCAACAAACGACTACTAACTATAACCAACCGACAACCAAAGTCTAATACAAAACTGTTGGGCATGGATACTCCAGAGAAGATGGGTCAAATCGGTCGAGCCCAAGCCCATTGCCAATCGGAAGATCGAAGAAGAAAGCCCAGAGGATCCGACGAGACGTCTCTGGTCGAATGCCTTCCGACAGGATCGTGAGGATCTCGCCAAGAATTAAATGCTAGATCATGCAACGGCCACTGCCTTCAAACCACCATAAACGCAGAGATTTAATGGCGCAATCTTCACCATCACTCCGAGCATTGAAGATGGAATATTCGGACGGAGCATAAACGGTCACAAGAGTAAAAGACTTACCATATCAGGATGACGAGGAAGATAAGAAGAAGACTACACAATTACACACGGGACAGGCGTTCGGAGAAAAACAACTCACCAGAATAGCACTTTCGCTCTCCACCTAGCTCTCTAACGGCTGCTTACGCTAGATCCCTGTCGGTCACCACTCACAAGTCACCGGTCGAGTCCCACTCGATCTCTGGTTTTATTACGATAAGTTGTATCACGATTCAGTCTGATTCACACGACATCTAATAAGATCATCACGCTATTATACATTTATTCTGTGTTTATCTATTTTTGGCTTGGTTTGGATTGTTTTCTATTACCCGATCGACTAGTTACCCCGTCTAAGGCGATTTAGGTCGTCCGATCTTTTCGCCCCAAAACAATTTGGCGCCCACCGTGGGACAACTTGCCGATCACCCTTCCGAGACCTTCCAACCATGACTATTGACCCTCCTACTGAAAATCAAGAACTACGTCTCGAAGACGAAACCCAAACTACAGAAAACCCAACCGAAAATCCTACCCTAACCCAGTTCCAAGAACTCTCTCAAAAAATGGCCGCCCTTCAAGAGGAACTAGCCCAGCAACGTCAGAAAACCGAAGCCCTAGCCGCTTTGTCAACCCAATCCGAAGCCGAGATTGCGCAACTAACCCGTGAAAATGAGTCTCTTAAGTCGCAGGTACAATCAGTGGCTTCAGGATCTAGGAATGCGCCCATCCACGGCGGCATCCGAACACGCCTCGACATGGACAGTATCGAACCAACGCCTCCAAGCGTACGACGTCCCGGACACACTGAGGGTACGTCTTGAACTCCTTTCGCTAGTCCATTTTCGACTAACCATGTCACCTTTTCTACACCGATCGGGTCTGTCGGGGCCCGAATCGACGAAACACAGGTTGCCAATCCGCCAGATGCCATGGCTCTTTTCCAGCAAACGCTCGACCGACACATGAAGACGATCGACGATCGCTTCAACAGGCTCCCAGGAGTCCCACAACCGATCGAGAGAGAAGCGTCCGGCGGATTCGAAGAATCCCCGTTCGTCGAAGAAATCGCAAGGGTCGAGATCCCCAAGAAGTTCCATCTCCCCGACATGGCGACATTCGACGGCACCACCGATCCAGATGACCATATCTCTCTCTATAAACAAAAACTAATGGCTGCATCTGTTTCAAGGGAGAGCCGTGAGGCTGTCATGTGCAAAAGCTTTGGCACGACCCTCGCGGGCCCCGCACTAACTTGGTTTATGCGTTTGCCTCAGGGAACGATCGCATCATTCGTGGATCTGGTTAACTCTTTTAAGAGTCAGTTCGCCAGTAGTCGGAAGCATGAGAAACAATCGAGTGACCTCTACTGAGTCACACAAAGGTACAATGAACCTCTCCGGAATTATCTCAACAGGTACAACAAAGAGAAAGTGGGAATCCCCCACTGCGACGTCACAACGTCTATCGAAGCCTTCCGACAAGGCTTGGTCAAAGATAGCAATCTCTACGATGAGATTACCAAGTACCCGTGCAAAAGTTTTGAAGATGTTCAGGCCAAAACTATGGCCGAGGTAAGACTGGAAGAGGACTGTGGGTCGCGTAAAGCCTCCCGCGGACCCGATCCATCTGATCGTAAACATTCCTCCGATAACCGTCGAGACAGACGTCCACATCCCTATTCTCGTAATCGAAACGAACCAAATCAGGTAAATGCTTTCCAAGACAGGTCACAGGAATGGAGAGACGGCTCTGCGTTGCCTCCTAGGGTCCAGTCTTATAACTTCAACGTTTCCGTGTCGGAGCTCGTCAAGAGTTTCGACAAGTATGGAAAAGACGTAAGATGGCCCCGAAAGAGCAACCGACCGGACGTCAAGAAGGACATGAGTCGATGGTGCGAATTCCACGGCGACCACGGTCATTCGACCGACGAGTGCATCGCCCTGCGAAAGGAGGTCGCTAGGTTGCTCTCATAGGGGCTCCTACGCGACATCATCTCGGAACGGGCAAAAGCCACCATGGAACGCCGAGATCAGGTAAAACAGAACAAACCCCCATCTCATGTCCATACAAAAGTTGTCAATACCGTTTCAGGTGGGTCCGACATATGTGGGAACACATACTCCGCGGCCAAGCGACACGCCAAGAAAAGCAAAGGCGACAAGCCCGAGGCATCGGAACTCAAACCAAGGAGGGCATCTAACCTTCCGACGGTCACATTCGACGAGTCCGACTCCGATGGGTCGGAAAGCCACCATGATGGACTGGTAATCTCTTTGTCCATTGGTAATTGCTTAATACGGAGAGTACTAATCGATACAGGGAGTTCGACAAACCTCTTGACCCTCGATGCTCTCAAAGAAATGGGTCTGACCGAGAACGACCTAATCAAGAAGTCGACCCCACTGGTCGGGTTCAGCGGTGAGGTTAAACATACGACTGGTGAAATCATTCTAACCACATACGCTGGAGGAATTAACCAACAGGTTAAATTCTTAGTCCTAGATTGTCCGTCTCCCTATAATTGTATCATTGACAGGCCGTGGATACACGCTATGAAGGCAGTACCTTCAACATATCACCAGGTCATAAAGTTCCCTACTGAATGGGGGGTCCAAGAGATCAGAGGAGATCAAAGGACCGCAAAGGAATGCTACGTCGCTTCCATGAAGAATGCAGTCGAACACAAGACCGCATAGCAATCACAGAACGGCGAAGGACCTAGTCGATACGTTGAACCAGAAATAGAGAAACTCGATGAGATCGCAATAGATCCTTCAAAGCCAAGCCAAACGGTAAGGGTCGGGTCGGATCTGGACGACTCGACCAGACAACAACTTCTCGATTTTCTCAGGACCAATGCCGACTGTTTCGCATGGTCGCATGAGGATATGGTCGGAATATCTCCCAACGTTATTACTCATAAATTAAATATGGATCCATCTCATCCCCCTGTTAAGCAAAAACACAGGAAGTTCGCTCCCGAGCGGAACAAAATAGTCGACGACGAGGTCAAAAGCTTATTGGAAACATGAAAAATCAGGGAGGTCCACTATCCTGAATGGTTGGCCAACGTGGTCGTAGTCCAAAAGAAGAACGGCAAATGGAGAGTCTGCATCGACTTCACAGACCTCAACAAAGCTTGTCCCAAGGACTCGTTTCCTCTACCTCATATCGACGCCATGGTCGACGCCACAGCAGGGCACGAAATGCTTACCTTCATGGACGCTTTCAGTGGCTACAATCAGATCCTCATGGAACCCGACGATCAAGAAAAAACAGCATTCATCACCAGTCAATGTATCTACTGCTACAAAGTAATGCCTTTTGGTCTGAAAAACGCAGGGGCTACGTATCAACGACTGGTCAACAAAATGTTCAAAGACCAAATCGGAGACACGATGGAAGTCTACATCGACGACATGTTGGTCAAATCCAAAAAGAAAGAAGATCACATAGACCACCTACGCGACAGTTTCGAGGTGCTCAAAAGGTACAACATGATGCTAAACCCTACTAAGTGCTCCTTCGGAGTATCGTCAGGGAAGTTCTTAGGATACATGGTGACACAAAGAGGAGTAGAGGCCAGCCCAGAACAGATCAAGGCTCTCATCAACCTTCGATCCCCCCGATGTGTCAAAGACGTACAAAAACTCACCGGTCGGATAGCAGCTCTGAACAGGTTCATCTCCAAATCATCCGACAGATGCAAACCATTCCACGACGCACTCAAAAAGAACAAGTCCTTTCAATGGACAGAAGAACATGAAGCAGCATTCCAGAACCTCAAAGAGTATCTGGCCAGTCTCATGCTACTGACCAAGCCTAAAGGCGACGAGCCCTTATTTCTTTATCTTGCAGTGTCAGAATCGGCCGTAAGCGATGTACTGGTCAGAAGAGGAGGATGGCAAACAGTCGCCAATATACTACGTCAGTCGGACGCTATTATCAGCTGAAATGAGGTATTCGTCACTTGAAAAGTTCGTATTATCATTGGTAATGGCTTCGAACAAACTCAAACCATATTTTGAATCCCATACTATTACTGTTCGCACTAATCATCCCATGAGAGCTATCATGAGGAAACCTGAGTTCACAGGACGAATGACCAAATGGGCCATACACCTCAGTGGTTACGACATCGAATACGAGCCTAGGACAGCGATCAAGTCACAAGCTTTAGCCGACTTTGTGGCTGATTTCAGTCTGACCCTAGAGCAAGAAGCCGCAAAAGAAGCAACTCAACTACTCGCGACAGACGAAACAGGTATATAGGAGCTCCACACAGATGGGGCATCGAACGCCAGAGGATCGGGGCTTGGGGTCATACTGAAATCGCCACAGGGGGACAAGATAGCCCAAGCTGTCAGATGTGAGTGGAATGCGACTAACAACGAAGTTGAATACGAAGCACTCATATTCGGACTCATCTTAGCTCGCGACCTAGGGGTCCGGGAGATCGAAGTCATTTGTGATTCCTTGCTGGTCGTGAACCAAATACAGGGGTCGTACAATGCCAAAGATACCAGAATGATAGCCTACCTGGAGGTAGCCAAGAAACTGATCGCACAATTCCAGACATTCAACATCCGACAGGTGCCCAGGGATCTCAACTCCCAAGTTGACGCACTCGCCAATCTAGGATTCGTCCTAGACCCGAAAGAATTTCCACACATACCACTAGCCCACATCATGACGCCAGCCGTCCCAAGGACATCCGTCGAGTTAACAACACAGCTTGAAGAACTCGTCGCCATGGAAATAGGTGACCAACCAGAAGAAGACATCGTCGACACCAATGACGACTGGATGCTACCTTACATTAGGTGGTTAAAAGACGATATTTTACCAGACGACAAGACATAAGCAAAAAAGCTCAAGGTACAAGCACTCTCTTACGATATCATTGACAACATCTTGTACAAAAGATCTGTTACAGGGCTACTCCTGCGATGCCTTAAGACTCCAGAAGTCGGACGTATCTTACAATCGTTACACGAAGGAGAGTGTGGCAACCACACCGGCGGACGAAGCCTCTCAGGAAAGGCCCTATGAAACGGGTACTACTGGCCAACGATGAACAAAGACGCCATGGAATACACCAAGAGGTGCGACGCCTGTCAGCGGCATGCACCCGTACATCATCAACCGTCAGAACTACTCCATCCGACCCTGGCTCCATGGCCCTTTATGAGATGGGGAATGGACATTGTCGGAAAGCTCCCTCCCGCGTCGGGACAAAGAGTCTTCTTCCTTGCCATGACAGACTACTTCTCTAAATGGATCGAAGCCGAAGCCTACAGAGAGGTAAAAGATCAACACGTCATTTCATTCATAAAACGCAATATCTTGTGCAGATTTGGCGTCCCATCAGAAATCGTGTGCGACAACGGCTCCCAAATCATCAGTCATAAGACTCGAGCCTTTTGCGACCAATGGAACATCAAATTGGTTACATCTACACCTCGGTATCCGCAATCCAACGGACAAGCCGAATCCAGCAACAAGATCATTATCAACAACCTCAAGAAACGCCTCACAGGGGCTAAAGGCAAATGGGTAGACGAACTCTCACTTATTCTCTGGTCCGACAGGACCACTCCAAAGAATGAGACCGGGCAATCGCCTTTCTCTCTCATCTATGGGAGCGAGGCGGTCATCTCGGCTGGGTTACTGGTTCCGACCGCTCGCTGCAACCTTCAGACAAACGAACAAAACGACATCGAACTAGCACATAATCTTGACACAGTGGATGAAATCAGAGAGAGAGCTCGAATCAGGATGGTCAGGTTCCAACAACAAGTCGCAAGGAGTTATAACAAGAACGTCCGAATCAAGGCATTCAAGGTCGGAGACTGGGTCCTAAGGAAGACATTCCAGAACACCAAGAACCCATCCGACGGAAAGCTAGCACCATAATGGGAAGGACCTTACTTGATCACCGAAGTGGTCGGACAAGGAGCGTATCAGTTAGAAGACAAAGACGGACAACCAATCCCGAGGAGTTGGAACGCAGCACATCTCAAGCTATACCATTTCTGAACCGATAAGGTAAAAACATCACGCAAAACTCTATACATCGCATATATATTGCTACCTATCGCATGCTATCATATATACATTGCCATCTGTCGCATATATATCGCATGCTATCGCATATACATTGCCATCCGTCGCATACATATCGCATGCCATCGCATATACATCGCTACTTTCTTTTACATGTCATCATCTGACACTAAGCGAGGATTTCCTCCTTACAAAAACACAAATGTAGAACAACATTTACATTGGACCCCGTCGTCCGCAAATGGACCCAGTCGTCCGCAAATGGATCATGTCATCCGCATATAGCGCTTACATTACACGATCGATCGGATTACGGGGAGATGACAACACAGGCACGTCGGCACACCGCCTGCCTTATACAAAACATAAGGTACAACACCTTATTACATTCGCGCAATTAAACATAAGGAACAAACACCTTATTATATATTGCTTACCTCCCCGGCATAATGTCATGACTAACACATACACAAACACATTGCATGCCTGCTCTACATACATACACACGGTGAAACCCCACTCGACGGAGCACACGGGTGAAACCGATATACACGACATACTAAACGTCGTCGACAACTTCCTCGAAAGTTCGACGAACATGTACGAAACAAACTAGCATGCAATTCTACATGTAAAAATGCATTTGCAGCAAAATAAAAAGCATTTTTATAAATATGCGACCCGCGATGGCGGACGGGTCGCCAAACCACATTGTCTGCCTACACATTTGTAGGACTTCATCAAACAAAAATATTATGTGACCCGCGATGGTGGACGGGTCGCCAAAACATACATTATCCAAAGGCACCAAATGTCTAAACCCACACACAAGTGGGACAAACAAAGTCAAGCATCGGGAACAACAACGTTACCTTCGGCAGGGGCTGGCTCCAATGGGGATATCTCGTCGGTCGGCTTAGCATCGCCAGAATGAGCTTCATCCTCATCGGCACCTTCATCCACAACCTCTTCTCCGACGCCGGCTAAGTAGAACAGCTCCTGACCAGGATCGCCCTTTGGAAACATGGAGTCTAAAGTCTCCTTCTCCGCCTTCAGGTCCCAGAGCTCATGCTTGCCCTCGTTGAACTCTTCAATCATCTCGATGCGCGATTTCACCGCGTAGAAGGCCCCAACGTCGCCAGCAATCTGACCGTCGGCAATCCGAGCCCGCTTCACTTCCTCCTCAATGCCTGCCCTGCACTCTTCAAACTCCCTCTGACATGCGACCAGCTCCCCTTGACAGCTCTTCAGCTCCCTGGTGAAACGACGCTCAGTCTCACGACATCGACTCTCCGCTCCCTCCAGCTTGGTCCTTAAAGAGGCAAGGTCGGACTCTGACCTAGCAGCCCTGTCCTCAGCCTTGACAAGCATCGCCTGGACACCGGAGTAAGCTCCCAAGAAGTATTGAAAAGCCTGACAAAAAGGCATACGACAACACAAATACACGAATCAGAAAACACAGTTGAACAAAAGAAATACAAAAATGCACAAAACAAAGGGCAGCACGCCCTCCACGCGGAACTGCCCGCTTCACCAATGCAGTCCAAAGGGGAGACGTCCTTAACTTCCGACTTCAAAGTCGGGTCTTGAGCGCGAAAAAGATCAACGATCGACGGCCCTACGGCACCGATCTTGCCGACCCCTTCGGCGGTCGCGCCTTTCTTCTTAGGGACGTCCTCTGCCTTGACATCATCAGGACGAGCGCTCGCTTTCCTCTTAGAGCCAGCTTAAACCGTAGTCGGCAGGTCAATCAGAGCCGGTTTGCTCGACGCCGCCTTGGCTGCTGCTTTTCTTTGCTCAATCAAGCTTTTTCCCGACGCCACCCTCAGGCGAGCACTCGACCGACCACCAGGGGAACCTGACACGACAGGACAACAAAAAAGGAGAAATCCTAAAGTACACGACAAAGTGAAAAACAATAAAAGGACTCCTAAAGCCGAAAGTCTACCTTTCGCACGAGATGAAGAAACATTCGACATATCTTCTTGTGAGGCAGGAGTCGTCGCCAGCAAGTTGACGTTCACAAATTTCCTTTCAGACGCGGGAATCTCAAGCACAATCTTTGACAAGCCCTCTGATCGGCTACTCACTTCTAGATCCTCTGGTTCGGGGACTACAAAAAAGAAAAGTTAAAGCAAGAGTTAAGACACACAAATACACGAAAGAAAAGACAAGTACATACTATCGACTCGCCACTCCGTCAACAAAAACGGACATTCTCCCTCCTTCTCCAGAGAAGAGCGTTCGACGAAAAAGAACTTCGACCCCCATCCGCGGTCGTTAACATCAGGGCTCTGCACCAAGGGCTTCCGACCAGGTCGGACACGCAACTGAACGCGACAGGAACTCTTCGATCCTATGAAGTAGTTGTACCATAGGGCGTCGAAGTCAAAATCAGCCCCAGTTTGAACATTCACAAGGTCTAAAACCCTAAGTACTCTCCACGCCTGAGGCATTACTTGACATGGCGCCAGCGCCAACATAGCTAAGAAGTCCCTGACAAGGGAAAAAAAAGGAAACCTATGCCCTATTCTAAACGGGTAAGAGTAGAAGCAAACCCATCCCTCATAGCGAGCATCGGCCCTCTCGTCTGGGTGAGGCAGCTTGGCAACCGTCTCCGGCGGAAAACCTCCGACTTGGAGCACCTGATCCAGTTCCGCCTGGGACATAGTGCTAACCAACGCATCCGACTCCTTCAAAATAAAACGAGGAGGAGCTTCGCCTTCACGAGAATCGGAGAGAGTCTTCGATGACTCAGAAGCCTCGAGAGAAACCATTTCGAGAATGGGAAAAGAGGAGAATCGAAGAGCTACGACTAAGAGAAATCAGAAAGCTATGGCAAGAGAAACCAAGAGGCTTACCAGAAACTTGCAAAGGAAGATGATGAAGAGTAATCGATTCCTTCTGCTATGAATTTATGGAGGGAAGTGAAGGCCTGCAGAGGCGTCGCATCATGCCTCGATCACGCGCCACGTAGCCCTGAGCAAACGCGCCAAATTGGAAGGTGGAGATCGCGTCTAGAGAAGTTGCCACGGATTCCGGTCAACTTGCCTAAACCGTAAGCCCATAGCAACTTGGGGCTATTGTTGGGCCTGGATTCTCCAGAGAAGATGGGTCAAATCGGTCGAGCCCAAGCCCATTGCCAATCGAAAGATAGAAGAAGAAAGCCCAGAGGATCCGACGAGACGTCTCTGGTCGAATGCCTTCCGACAGGATCGCGAGGATCTCGCCAAGCATTAAATGCTAGATCACGCAACTGCCACTGCCTTCAAACCACCATAAACGCAGAGATTTAATGGCGCAATCTTCACCATCACTCCGAGCATTGAAGATGGAATATTCGGCCGAAGCATAAACGGTCACAAGAGTAAAAGACTTACCATATCAGGACGACGAGGAAGATAAGAAGAAGACTACACAATTACACACGGGACAGGCGTTCGGAGAAAAATAACTCACCAGAATAGCACTCTCGCTCTCCACCTAGCTCTCTAACGACTGCTTATGCTAGATCCCTGTCGGTCGCCACTCACAAGTCGTCGGTCGAGTCTCACTCGATCTCTGGTTTTATTACGATAAGTTGTATCACGATTCAGTCTGATTCACACGACATCTAATAAGATCATCACGCTATTATACATTTATTCTGTGTTTATCTATTTTTGGCTTGGTTTGGATTGTTTTCTATCACCCGATCGACTAGTTACCCCGTCTAAGGCGATTTAGGTCATCCGATCTTTTCGCCCCAAAACAAAAACCAATAATCAAACACCCCACCAATATCCACAAACAAAACCATTAACTAAGAACACAACCAATAATCAAGCACACAACCCATAACCGAGCACACAACCACCCACACACACAATCCAACACATAACTGCCAACACACACACATGTCCACACACACAACTACCAACACACACAACTGCACACACACACACGTGTCAACACCCACAGTCTAACACACACAACTGTCAACACACACAGATGTCAATTCACACACAATCCAACACACACAACTGTCAATACCACTTAATCAGGTACGCAACCAACATTTAACACATAATATATCCTCCGTCTCACCACCACATCACCGGGTGAGACAATTCTTCCTCTCTATCCGGATAGGCGAATGGGTCGCATACCATCCGAGTTCCTGGCCCTAACCACCATAGGCATTCCCCCTACGTGATTGAGTGAGGCTTTCATCACTCTGGCCCACTGACCACCGGAGGTCATACCCTCCGAGGCCCTAAATTAACACTCTTCTGGATGGGACTTTCACCATCCAACCATAGTCTTTACCAATGCGGGGTCATACCCTCACGTGGTCGGATGAGGTCACACCCTCACCCCGGCTCCACCATCAACCAAAAACAATCACTTAAACAACATCAATCGCAATTAGTCACAATTGACTACTACATCAACATTTAATCAAACACAACACAAGACAAATACTAACACACGCATACACACACACACACGTATTCACACACTTTCAAACAATCACAATTAATCACTATTAGTCACAATTGACTACCACGTCAACATTTAATCAAACACAACACGAGACAAATACTAACACACACACATTCAACCAAGTAACTCCACAATCGATAATCCAAATTAACATAATCAAACAAGAGTAAAGTTAATTACTGAATCAAGATAGGAACAAAAGTACTTTTATAAAAATATACAAAGGGTTAGCAAGAATCATCTTGCCTCAAACTCGACAACCACGACCTCAGAAGCTCAAATCCAACTCGGACGAACCTGTGAAATCAATCCGAGCAAATCCCTGGCGTTAATTACTCATACCGAGTCTCAACTAATAATTCCCCAATTCAAACCTTAATTCATACCTTCAAATTCCAATTTTAATAGCCCCCACAACCAAATCCTAAACTCCAGCATCTCAAGGTTCTGCGCGAAACATCACGTTCAGCCAAACTGTCATCTGGCTGCACAGTTTCAACAATATTAATCAAACAACATACTAGCTGTCCAACCCCTGAATTCAACAAATCTATCCACCAAATCCAGCAAAATCGGTGCCCTAGAATTCGGATTGAAGAGAAAAACCCATCTCCCCAAATTACCTTGTTGTTTGCTGAAGTTTGTCCCCGGTTCTGGCTTCTTCGGCGCCGGAATATCACCCCCAGCAGCACTCAGCGCAGCAGCCAGCAGCGGCTCCTCACAGCAGCTCGACGTGGCTCCTTGACGCCGGAAAGAGAAGCCACCAGCGAGCACTCCAGCAACAACAGCGATGGGCAGGAGAAGGGACGAACAGCAACACGAGGCAGCAGCGATCTGAACGAAGAAGACCGTAGGGAGTTTTTGCCCCAAATTCCAGATTTGGTTTTTTTCCCTTTAATTTGCCCATTTGTTGATTTTATAATGTCTCAGAATTTTATTTACCCATTTAAATATATATAAACCATTTGGGGTATTTCAGATGTGCCATTCAGAGTTAAAGTTGTGTCACATGTATGCGAGGTTGGAGAAAAAGGATCTGGGGCGAGACACATTATACCAACTAGGTGAGTTGTATTATGACTTGGAGTTTCCGCATGAAAGTACATTGAAGGAGCCGACAAGGATCGTTGCAAAAGGAAGGCCAAAGGGTTCCACGAAGTATGACACCACGAGACAGCCGAGCTTGTTTGAGCACATAAGGGACGAATTGGAGGAGTATGAGAAGGAGAAGGCGAAGGAGAAGACCAATGGGAGCCAAGGTAGAGATCGGGGTCGCCCTAGAAAGGAACCAAGTGCAGCTTCGACCGACATTGGGAGTCAATCCCAACCCGAATGGTCTGGGTCGCAGTTCGATGAACAACCCATGGTTCATATGGGGGTGAACTTTGGGGTTAAGAATGTGGATTACTTTTGGTATCCGTACATTAAAGGGGCTAGAGATGTACGTCTAGACGGACACTGTGGGTACCAAACACTAGCTGTATTGTTGGGCATGAAAGAGCATGAGTACACCAAAGTTCGACATCAGCTAGTGGCATAGTTATTTGACAACCCAGATGTATACATGCCAATACTTCCTAGACTACGGTCGGGGTTGTCCTATGAGGATCTTATGTTTCAAGTGAACTATATCATCAGTCCTTGCTTCTCATACTACTGGCTTGATATGCCCCTGATTGGTTTAGTGTTTGTCACCGCTTATCAAGTTGCGCTGGCCTTCTTGTCCTGGGATGGTCCGTGCTTGTGCTTACCAATGAAGGCGTCTGACACAAGCCCCGGTGATGCGGGGATTAGCCGCGAGTGGCCCGATCTTGACGCCAAGAGAGACTCGTGGAGATGGAAGAGAAGAAATGAAACACAAGTGATTAGAAATCTGAAAAATAGCAAGAAATAACAAAGATAAATAAAGGGGATATAGAAAGAACCGAATTGAATAGAGGCAAGACCCTTGGATCCCTAAGATGTCTCCCAAAAACCAATACCAAATATCAACCAACCCCTCATTCTACAACCTCACACAACAATGGACGAATCCAAGGAGCACGAGGAGGATTCTTGTGAATGCCTACTAGCACCAATCCTATGGAGGAGATTGACACACGCAAGTCAAACCAAGCAAGATCGAATCAATACTTGAGAAGCACTCCCATGGAGCTCTCAATCTTCATTGTGCTTAAAGCAACATTCATGTCATCCAAGTCTAAGTCAAAAGACAACAAAATGGCCTTAAATACTACCTAGAGTCATGGGCCAAACAAGCCCACAAAGGCCCACACAAAAGGCACTTAAAATAGTCTTAAAATACACTTAAAATAACAAGGAAGAAAGACCCTAGGTGGCCCCCACATGAAGCCCTTCTCAGCCCACAATTTGGCCAACAATTGAGGAGAACTCGGCCTGGACCCGGCCGAGTTTGTAGGCCGAGTCAGGGGCTTCTTGTGGCCTTCATTCTTCCGCGCTTGGCTTGGCTCGGAAGGTCACCAAGGTCCTTAGCATGGGTTCAGTGAAGTCCTCGACGAGGGTGGGCTCCCTTGAGACGTGGAGGCTTGCCAAGTTCTCGAGCTCCTCTTGCATCCGCTTGGCTCGAGCTCTTGCGAGCGGACCATCTTCGCTTGTGTACGTCTTGGGTGAAGCCTCGGATGCTCCCGCATCATTCTCCCCTTCTTGAAGAAGATTCGACCTCGAATCTAAGCTTGTATGCCTTGTACTTCGCCTTTTGGGAAAGCTTGGACTTGCGCATCTTGGAAGGCCCATCTCCTTTCCGGGGTGAAACACCAAGTGGCGGCGCTCTTTGTTGGCCTTGGCTGCATTGTGCTCCGCCTTGGCATGAAGCTTGTTCCTTGTGCGCTCATGCAATTTCTGAATGCACTCCACCAAGGAATGAACCAAATCAACCACATTAAGGATACCATGATCTCCGGGCTCAAAGGGCACTTCTCTGGATTTCAGCTTTGAGTAGAGCACACACTTCACTTCTTGTCCTGAAATCAAAGCACTAGAAATTCCATGCAACTCCACAACTTGGTCAATACAAGGGTTAGTCACATAAGATGCATTATGAAGTTTAGGGCATGCAATGAATTTAGCTTCCTTAGAGGGCTTAGGCATAACAACAATGGAAAAATAAGGCCCTCTAGCATGTCTACACAATAGTAAGAATGTAAGCACAAATCTTCCAATGACTACATGATATCCAAGCATGCATGCACACACTATTCCACTTTTCTTCCTAGTTCTATGTACAAGCTTAGGAGTTCAACTATCAACATAACACACATGCATGGACATAAGGATCATGTTATGAACAATATGCATTCCACAAGACATGTATTGTGCTAAAGAACTTTGATGCACACAAGAATATCTAGTTTTACATGCAAGGACTGATTTCTTCATGTGTATTATCCTATATGGAATGACATGCTCATTTGCAAACTCAAGAGATGGAATTGGAAAGATGGAGATAAGAGGTACTTCCCTTGCATTAGTCTCCATTGGCACATCCTTTGTCT
Organism: Rheum nobile; assembly: GCA_027886185.1. Lineage (NCBI taxonomy): Eukaryota > Viridiplantae > Streptophyta > Magnoliopsida > Caryophyllales > Polygonaceae > Rheum > Rheum nobile. The sequence continues at coordinate 1,366,786 of WOAB01000527.1, read as the reverse complement.
CTTGGTTGGAAATTGATTTCTTGGCTTTAACCTCTTCATGGGGTAGGAAAGGCAACCTTGAAGGAACCATGTGGGTCCGGTCCATCCATGGAGTAGCCAAGGATTTGAATGAACTACGCACAATGATGGGCAATCGATTGCCTCTTGTAGTAGGTGCTTTAATTTCCTCCTCCTTTCTTCTTGGCTTAAACTCCTCAAGCATAGCTTGAATACATGTGATATCTCTAGCTCTGGGAGAAGGGTTAGGAGTACTTCCTCCTCCTTTTTGCAGCTCAGTTGGTGACATATCCCCCAGGGTGTTGGGAGATATGCCAAAGGTCAGGGGTTCGATCCCCCCTGGCAACAACTTGTCTGGGTTGGCTTTGGGCCAACCTGGGAGATGGGCCTTGGCTTGATCGGCCCTTGGCCTGGGCCTGAGATGGGCCGGGTTGGAGTGTGTGGGTCTGCAGCCCTGATTAAATACGGGAGGGTTCACAGGCGACCTCGATGGTCCGGGACCAGGGCCCTGTGGGTTTGCCCGTATCACTCGGCCCTCCAAAGAAGATTTTGGCGATGGCCCACGTGGGGAACCGGGACCACTTCATACCGGTAAAGCTTACTGTTTCTAAACTATTTGATGTAAATGCTCATTTGTTTAGTCTAATAAGGGTAAATTATTGTGTTTGTAGGTGTGGCTCAAGGATGGCTCTCCACTACTACCCCCCCCCCCCCCGTACGCCTGGCGCAACTACAGGGACCAAAGCGTTAATGATTGGGATGCTACGCTTGAGTCGAGCTTTAGAGTGTTTCGAGAATACCGCACCAGATATAATCGTCCACCTAATCCTCCAGTTTAGTTTATTCACCTTAGTGATATTGGATGTAAAAAATGTGTAAAGTGTAATATATTAGGGGAGGGCTACCCCTATTGTGTAGCCCAACTTGTATTAATCTTTATAAGAATAATACAAAATGATCATCAACCTAGAAGACAATACACATTGTTCATTATGTTGTTTGACTACAACCACATTTAGCACACAATACAGAAAACAATACAAATTGATCATAAACTTAGAAAAAACTAGAGAAAAGATATGACACTGCTTTAGCGTTTGAAGAAATTAGGGTAGTCTCTGGTGAACGTTCGCTTCATATGATATCTCTGCTTTGCTAAATTTGCTTGCTCCCTACAAAGGTTGATAGTACATAAACAACATTACACAAAAGACACGACATTAATCACCTACGATGTACATCATTTAATAGATTGAAGTTATACCTACGAATGTTATCAAGATCTTTAACAAGTTCTTGATTTTTCTTAACAAGATCTTGTTTTTCCTGCCATTGTTGTCGAATAACCGCGTGTGCCCTGTCCTCGTACATTGGATCAATCCACTCCCTGAAACGACACCCCACTTCTGGGCATCCCCAATACCTCCTTCCGTAGTTCCACTGCAAATCCCAAGTTCGAACAACGGCTTTCAAATTACAGTAGCATAGCCTATCTGCGTTTGTTGATGATTTTGATGAAGATGTCATTATTTATTGTACTGTTTGGTTTCCTACAAATATCATAAATCCATTAATATGAAAAATTAGCGTTACTAAATCGATGGATATGGAGTTGAATTCGGATACTTATAGGGTGAGATTTAGCCGTTGGAAATTTTGCCCGTTACACACGCCAAAATCAGGCGCATATAACGGTCGTTTTTTCAAACGGCTAAATCTTGCACGCCATATAATGGCGCGTACCTGCACGCCAAAATATGGCGTGCAAGATTTAGCCGTTTGAAAAAACGACCGTTACATGCGCCTGATTTTGGCGTGTATAACGGGCTGAATTTCCAACGGCTAAATCTCACCCTATAAGTATCCGACTTCAACTTCATATCCATATCCAAAACATCCTTATCAAAACGAAAAAGCTTAAGGTATGCTTCTTGGTTACATTATTCATCTTTCCTTAAATTAATTTTTTTAGTTTATAGCTTGTGATTTCATATTTCAGATCCGGGATATCAAGGTCGTTGCAGAGTATGGCTTCGTCGTCCAGAAATGTTATAGTAATCAGCGATAGTTCGACATCAACTGATAGCTCATATTCCTCTGATGATGCTGGAGATGTTGTAAATTCAGCATTAGAAAGAGCAGAAGCTATGCGACGTGATCCTCAGAAGAGTTTCATTGTTGTATTAAATCAAACGAATGTCTATCCAGAATATCGGCTGGTAGGCACCACATCCTTCATAATGTACTTAGGAATATTATATTTTTTTGTTTTATATATGTATTTTTCGGATGACATGTACTAGTATGCATTTAATATTATATTCATTAAATATGGATGAAATGGCCCAATAGTACAAAAACGCATAATGGGCCCAAACTAGGCCCAATGGTACAAAAACGCATAATGGGCCGAAACTAGGCCCAATAGTACAAAAAACGCATGAAATGGCCCAAACTAGGCCCAATAGTACAAAAAACGTATGAAATGGCCCAAACTAGGCCCAATAGTACAAAAAACGCATAATGGGCCCAAACTAAGCCCAATAGTACAAAAACGCATGAAATGGCCCAAACTAGGCCCAATAGTATAAAAAATGCATGAAATGGCCCAAAGTAGGCCCAATACTTCATGTTATACCGTAAGTATAAAGTTCATGTTATAACTTCATAACACATAGTCTTACCGCATTATAACTTCATAAGACTTTGTCATATCCCATTAATGTATAATACAAGTGATAAATTCTTAAGAAATTACAATAATATAGTATTATAACCTATAAATATTGACTTCGTCATACTTCATGCTATACCGTAAGTATAAAGTTCATGTTATAACTTCATAACACATAGTCTTATCGCATTATAACTTCATAAGACTTTGTCATATCCCATTAATGTATAATACAAGTGATAACTTCTTAAGAAAATTATAATTCCATGGATTGGAATTATAATTTCTTAAGAAGTTATCACTTGTTTATCGAAACGATTTGTCGTAAATATAAAGTTCATGTTATAATTTCATAACACCTTGTCTTATCACCTCATAACTTCATAAGACTTTTGTCTTAAGAAATTATAATTCCAAGTTATAACTTCATAGGATATAATACTTAGTGTTTAAGGATAATCATATACGATGCAACCATATAACTATAGGATATAACACTATATATAACCAAAGTACATACCACTTATTATTTTTCAAAACGTTTTTACAAGTTTAGGGTCATATATACATAGGCCCAATCCTTTATGTGACTTAAATCTTTTAATATCATACATTATAGTATAATATCCTAAACCCTAAATCATAAACCCTATACCCAAAAAGACAATCCAAATCTCAATCACACTCATGCGCTAGATAGAGGCGCATTGCACACCACTTAAAAAGCACTGCACACCAAATGAAAGCGCATTGTGCACCATAAGTGGGCGTGCTATCTCCATGAAGCGGAAAGGTAGGGGTTATTTACGCGCCTGATTATGGCTTGCGGTGCTCCCTTTTTAGGCGCATATTTCAGAGGGCCTGTCTGTTTTGAATTTAGGGTGTAGTGTTTAGGTTATAGCGGGTGTGTATCCTATATTGGCAGTGGTTATATGATATGATTATATACTATAGTTATATTATGCAATAGAAGCGATAAACAAAAACGACAAAATAGTGGGAGTGTCGAAATAAACTAACGACCATAGTCAGTACATACAAACATCCATAAATACAATATCGGACTAATCATCGTCGCTAGATTCTAATTCTGCTCTCTGTAGACGCTTAGCCACCTCTCGATCACGAGCCTCGCGCTCATCCGCTTCCCGCTCAGTCGCCATCCTCAGGGGTGAACCGACCCCACTCCCCTGACCTTCCTCGTGCATAGAATCCCGAAACAACTGGGATGCACGCGGTGGGGCGAGGGCCATCGGTGGAGTCTGATTAGTCAACTGGTGAAACCATCGTTCGACCAGTGCAACAAAATTCGTCGGCCTACTCTCCGGCTCCAACAGAAATCTACGCATCTCACCAGAAACTAACTGGCTCCGCTGTATTGAAAATTCCATGCATTAGCAAAAATAAAAGATAACAACAAGAACTAAAAAGTAAACAAATTTATCTTACCGCAAGAGTGTCGACGGGAGGAGGTGGATGGACAGGCTCCGTCGGACGATCCTATCTAGGGGTCCTGGGATCCACGAGCACATGAGACACGTCGTCCAGCCAGTCCAAGTAGTCGTCAGTGACATCCCAGAACGACGTCGCCAAATCCTGCACGTCCAGCTCGATGAGAGGTCTCGGATCGGCATCCCATGCTCCTAAAAGGTCCGGCTGAAAGTCCACCTCGTACTTTTGCAGCTCAAATGACCGAACGCACTTGATGGGCCTAGGTGGCACGGGCGGGATCCCCTGTACATATCCGAATTGCCTGAGGACGCGGTCTGGAAGGTACGGCTCATGCACATCAAGGCACTCCAGTATGCCTCGGAACCGCGAAGTGGCGTACAAGGGTGCATGAACGTCCAATCCGGGCCATGGGGTCCACCGTATCTGTAAGTAATTAAGGAATATCTAAATCATCTAAATATAATGTACGTTACATTATATGAAAAAGACGTAAAAATAAATCGTTATAAATTACCTCCTCGTATCGGATGCCGTCTAGGATGCGGCGTATGGCGACCAATCGCTCGGGATCACGTCCCTGGGGCGCCTCTTTGCCATCTCTCATGGCTGCCCGAGCGTCTGCCATTGACTCCGGGTCCATCACATGATGTCCTTGGAAATGGAAAAAGTATGCCCAAATCCAAGCCTGCAAAACAATAATTAAAATTAGTAATTAAAACAATAAACTTACCCTCAGAAGAAGACCACAACCGACAATGCCTTGCGTCCCGCGACGGGAAGCATGTCCCAGGTTCCTGTACAGAACGGCCAGGACACCTGCTCCACATGCATAGCAACCCGTGAACTCGTGATCAAACAGGAGCGCCATCCACTCGTGCTTCACGGCATTCGTCGACTTGTCCACCAGGACAGTCGTGCCGAGAAGTGTAAGTAGGTAGAAAGACGCAATCAGTCCCTCGTCCCTCTCGGGAGCCTGCATCATAGGTGGCAGTCGGCTCAGGAGGAAACCCAATGGAACTCCGCCATTTTTGTACCACCGTGCAATGTCGGTCAGCTGGATACCGAATGCAGTGGCAATGCGCTGCATGACCTCCTCGTCGGCCATCTCGGATGTCATGCTCCTCCCGTCGATGGGCAGCCCGAGAATCTGATGTATATCGTGCAATGTGATCGGCATCTCCCCCCATGGAAAATGGAACGAGTTCGTCTCGGGGTGCCATCGCTCGACAAATGCCGAAATCAGGCAAGCGTCCATCCGCCCATACTCAAGCGACCCGAGAGCAGTGATGCCACTGCACTGTGCTATCCCCCACCACGTATCCGGGCCCTCTACTGCGTGCTCCTCCAGAGTCCGATAGTGTGCCTTCCGGACACGCACCTTCAGAACATTCCTCGTCTAAAATAAGAAATTATATTTAGGATATATTTATATTAATTGGGATAAATATGAAAAAATAAAATATGTAATGTTAAAAAGAAAATACGTACCAAATCATGCTCTGCATGGCAGCGCCTAAGCCCTCTAAGAGGAGCATCCTCGACAACAGCATCCTTGACATGAGCATCCTCCACAGGAGCCCGTCCTCCGCGTCCCCTACCCTGTGCCCTAGCCGGAGGGGCAACGGGATCGAGTGGTGCACCAGGAGCAGCAGTTGGCTCGACATCAGTCAGCTCCCATATCGCGAAGGCGATATGGGTCGGGTAGCCAGCAGGGAGGGTAGGTCTACGTGGCCCTCCCGGCATCCACGGAGCGGTGCCTAAAATAGGACTTGTTGCAATATCTGGTGCGGTATCCGGTGCAGGAGCGGAATCCAAAACCGGTTCTGGAACGGGAGGGGGAGAGGCAACTGGGGGTGCGTCATCCCTCCCCAAATCCTCAGCCGTCAAAATAGGATCATCCTCAGCCGTCAAAATGGGATCGAAAGACTCCACATAATCCCGATCTATGTTCTCATCATCATCATCCGACGGGGAACGAGTAGTCGTGACGTAGACGTCCTCCATAACCACATCATCGTGGGCGGGTGGTGAGGACGGCTGCGCGGCGTCTAAAATCTCGCTACTAACGAGTGTCGCGCGCTGACGTGCCGACTCAGTCACACCACGTCTCCGCCTCGAACGTCGCTTCGGCGTCCGATGTCTCACCGACAACGAAGAAAAGAAATCTCGTACAGCCTAAAAAATTTAAATATTATTAAAATTTATTACATTCATTTATTAATTTCCTAATAACAAATTTCATTCAAATAACTATTGTTTCTATAATTTATTCTAATTTACGCCCTCGTTTAATTTCGTATATAATTTATTCTAGTTATGCATTTTTTATTACTTTCTAATTTATTCTAATGTTCTAATTTTTTTCTAATTTGTTTAAATTTGTTCTAATTTATTATATTTATAATTTATTCTAATTTGTTATGTTTATTCTAATTTATTATATTTATAAATTATTCCATATTATTCTAATTTGTTCTATTTTTTCTATTTACTCTAATTTGTTCTATTTTTTTAGAATTCGTTCTAATTCATCTAATTTCTCAACCAAATCAAATTTCTAAACTAATTACAAATCTAAATATAAACTACAAGTGTGCGTTATTAAATTAAAATACGAATTAGAAAATTATATACCGTCTAGCTTCCCCACATACGCATAACTGGTGGCGTCTCGAGATTCTCCGCTACCGCTCACGGTGCAGTACTCGTGGTGTCGTCGACGGCCGAACTAGCTGGCGTGCCTCGAACTCGTGCCCCAGCTCGAGTCCGGAATTTGCCCGGTAATACGATCTTGCGTCCCCTTCCGTGAAGTCTGTCTCCGCCCTGGTAAACCCGCACCTCCTCCTCCACGCCACCATTCCCCTCGCCTCCACCGCCAACTGCCGCCTCTATCACCTCCTCCGGGCCACCGCCTCCGACCACCGCCACCACCACCAACGGAATCGCGGCCTCCTCAACCACCTCCTCGTCGCCGGCCACCACAACGCCGCCACTACCTCCAACCGCAGCCTCCTCCATCACCTCCTCGTCGCCGCCGTAAACCTCCTTCACCGCCTCTCTGCACAACAACACATTGTCGGCAACCTCTTCCATCGCCTCCGTCCGCTCCTCTGTTGGACCGCCTCCACCGCATTCACGCTTGCCACCGCCAACACCGTCGGAATCTCTCCGCCATTGCCACCACCAAGGTCGTCGCCGTTGGAACCTCCTGCCACCGTGCCGTTCATTGTCGTCGATGCTAGGTGATGCGACGTCGAGAGGGAGAGAGAAGAAAAAGAGAAAGAGATGAAGAAGACGATGCGCCCCGCGCGCTGGCATTTACCCTAAGGGTATGCGCCATCGGGAGGCGCATCACTTCATGTGCCTTCTGTGGGCGCGCCACCAGATGGGCCTTTAACAGGCCCAACCCTTGAAAGTTCAATTAGCCCAAAGTCTATACGCCACCTAAAGGCGCATTATGGCACGCCTTATTCTGGCGTGCCAATTTTTTCACTTTTTTGCCAAAGATTACCCGTGTGCCTACACACTCAATTTTGGCACACCAAAGTGTGTGCGCTAAGTTAAAAACTTGCGTGTATATAGGGTCTGTCATATTAAGCGACCAATTAGAAAAAAATTATTTAAACTCGATATTACATTTATTATTTGTTCCAAATTAGGCTATCCAAACGAACTCTTTAAAACATATTGTCTTACATTAAATTAACAATTTAATATAATTAATGTATTATCTTCAAAAATCCAAACAGACCCTAAACATACATATCACCTTTTAAAAAAAATGAACATACATATCAAACCTCGTGAGTTGTAAGCTATACTCATTGAAACTGCAACAAAATATACAAGTTGCAAATCTCAAACACTACAAAAACAAGGACCTCGTTTGGTTCGTACTACACTTCCCAGAAAGTTGAACTTTCTCATGAAGTATATTTATTTCCTGTATTTGATTCAAAAATAAAACGTGAAAATTTACTTTCCAGGAAGTTATAATTTCTCTAAATCAAGGAATTACACTTACCTTGAAGAGGTAGGTAAGATTTACTTCATGCGTTTTTAAGTGAAAATATTATTACTTCCCATGTTAATATAAAAAACAATAATTTTGAACCAAATATAATTTCCAGTAATTTACAATTCCTATGAAATAGCTAAATTCTCAGGAACTTGATTTATCACGTTCAACCAAACAAGGGCTAAGCGTTTTATTTAAAGGTCTCGAGTTCGAGTCCTCATGGCGGCGTGTAAGAAACTATTAGTGTTGGGAGGGTCCGCCCCATCAAAAGGTGGGCAACCAGAACCCGATCCGAACGTAGAGTAACAATGGTCATTCAAACCGGACAAATAATTTATAAAAAAGATTTAAGAAAAAGGACCCATTGTTGGACACCCCACTCGAGCTCCTTTTTAGTTATATAAAAAAAGGGGTTTTTTCTCTTTACCCACATTACTCAACCTCCTCTTATATTTTCCTGCTACCGAAGAGAGAGAGAGAGAAAGTCATCCATCAATGGCGAACAAGACGCCTAATTCTGTAGTGTTTTGGGTTCTCTTGTTCTTGAATTTCTGCAGTTGGAGTTGCTGGGCGTTGAAGGGGAAGCAACAAGTGGGAATTTACGAGCTCAAGAAAGGGGATTTGTCTCTTAAGCTCACTAACTATGGCGCCACTCTCATCTCCCTCCGAACCCCTGACAAATATGGTACACTTCTTTCAATAATTTAGGGTTTAATTCAGTTGGTTGATTTGTTGATGATTAGATCAATTTGGGCTTATTTTGTGTGGTTGTTGTTGTTTGTTGTGTTCAGGCAAATTGGATGATGTTGTGCTTGGCTATAATTCTGTCAAGGGTTATTATGTAAGAATCTCTCTTTTTTTACTCTCTCGTAGTAATTTATGTTTAAGAGTATTTTTAATGGTGACATTTGTATTTTAAAATGTAAAATTAAAAATTAAAAAAATTTACAAGGTACTGTTTTATTGATTCTCTCCAGAATTCTGACATTATTTTTATCTTTATTTATTTAATTGTATAAGATATTCATGTAAAATATCACAATTAATGATGGTCTAATTAAGTGATTTCACCTCATTATTTCAAGAACTCTGATAAAGTTTGTGAGTCGGTAGATAGAAGCACGTACATAGAAGCACAAACTCGATCTGTAACAGTGTTTTTGGCCTTTAGTAGTGTTTTTTTATAATGTATAAGCTAAGCTTAAAGACAAATTGGGTAACATTTTCTATTCATTGAGATTCGAGTAATTGGTTTCATCCATGCATCTCCCAAATCGAGGACTAGTAATTTGTAGGGTAGCAAAAGATTTTATAAAATGAAGGTTTAAAATATATAAATAATCTAACAACTTGAAAATTGAAGTTATAAAATTTAGAAGTGTAAGTTTGATTTCATGCTTATAGGGTACCTTTTGCAATTTAGGCTTTATAAGTTCACTAATAATGTACAATGCATAAACCTTTTTGGAAAAAAAAACCTAATATCAAACAAGATCTTTATAAAACAAGGTTCTAAAGCCTTTGGAAATGGTTAATTAGAAAGCAACACAAAACAGAACCAAATTGCTTTCAATCCATGTGAATGTGATATATACATGCAACCACACTCAAAAAATATATTGAGCCAATTCTATTATTTTCCCCTTTTCTTCCCATAGCCAAAAAAATAACACTCGTTTCACAAGAATGGCAAGCTAGTTTCTTGAAAAATCACTATGATGATATTTTCTCTTTAGCTGCATTTTCTTTCTTTAATTTGTAACGCTTTTAATTATGTTACTTTCCCAATCAATGTAGCTTGCGAATTGCGATTGGTATGTAACTCCTATCACACTTTTTTTTTATATTATATGTGGAATAGTATGATTGTTGACTAGAATTTGGGGGAATATGTGAGCTGTTAATTGGGTCCAACCTTATCTTATTTTGTGATACTTTTCTCATTTCCTTAATTATTTTATGTCCTTTGTGTTGACGCTAAAGTCATCATTTTCTTATTTGTCAAAACCGGATCGGACCGGACCAGATCAGGTGTATTTCAGTCTAGTTCGCGATCCATCATTTTAAAAATTCTGGTCTAGTTTGATAGACCGGTTTTTAATTTTTAATTTTATTTTATATATTAATTTTTCATAACACTATTAAAAATTATTTTCTATTATAATAAGAAAATATATTGTCCAATATTACAAACAATAGTTATAAAAATAGGAAAAAATAATTGATTTTTAATTGATATAAAAAATACGTGTACCGCTCTCCGGTCCAGGAATCGTAAAAATTCCGGTCCATCGGACCGGACTGGAAAAAACGGTCGGGTCTGGTCTAGATCAGATGCACATCGCTAACCATCACTCTGTTAATAAATTACGGAGTATTTGTTATTTGGAAATAAAAATTAAACGGATACTTATATACGAACACGAGAATAATGTGTATGTATTCTAATGTTTGAAATTGTATGCTCGGATATTTTATATTATGTGTACATATATGTTTTTTATCTTATTTTGTGATACTTTTCTCATTTGCTTAATTATTTCATGTCCTTTGTGTTCAATTCGACCCTAAAGTCATCATTTTCTTATTTGTCAAAGGCGTTAACATCCACCATCACCCCATTAATAAATTACGGTGTATTTGTTATTTGGACATAAAAATAATAATGTGTATGTATGCAAATATTTATTGAAATTGTGTTATCGGATACATATTTTTATTTTATTTTAGTATGTGTATAAGCTATTACAATTTTTACTATGTGTGCATAGAGGTATTTCGTTTTCTCAATTCGCATATAAGCATTCGTTTTCAACCGATATTTACCCTCATTATAAGCATTCATTTTCGCGTTGTGCGTGGTGCAGAACGACTCGACCTACTTCGGTGCAGTGGTTGGGCGCGTAGCTAACAGGATAGCCGGCGCCCAATTCACACTGAACGGAGTTCACTACAAACTCAATGCTAATGAAGGCAAAAACATGCTTCACGGTACGTGCATTGCACATTTTGGAGGCCCAATTGGTCAATAATGATCGATCAATGAACCACTCGACTCGATCATATGCTTAACACTTTTTTATATATGTGGACATAGGTGGGACTAAAGGATTTAGTCGCGTTGTTTGGAACGTCGAAAAGTATTCCCCTAAAGGTCGCTCCCCATATGTCACCTTCGCTTACCATAGCTATGACGGAGAAGAAGGTTTGAATCCTTGAATTCTAATCCTTCCATTTCGTATCTTTCATTTTGCGTGATCATATATGAAAGCCAATATCTACACCGATTTCGCATCTTTCGTTCCATCGTCCATGATAAAGCTCGATGGGCCTATAAACAGGAGACATGTCAGTCAGTGTATACATGTGCGTATAAACCTAACACATAAATACAGTCGGATTTCATCCTAAAACCAATTGGTAATATGATGAGTAATTCATTAAACTTTATTCTCCTCACGCCCGCTCAAGTGCAACTGGTTGGACCATTTGACACTTGACAACATCCCTAAGATCGGCAAGCTTAACTCATATCACACCCTCATGGCGAGATAAGCCCAAATAACGTCTTAAGACCGACAAGTCAAACGATCTAGCCCATATCATGAATCATGGCGAGCTAAGCTCAGATAATTTAGGAAACAAACTCAGACCTCAGAATCCGCTTTGATACCATGTGAAAGTCCGGTGGACCGATAAAAGGGAGATATGTCAGTCCATGCATACATGCACGTTAAAGCCCATCACATAAGCCTAGTGGAATTGCACACTAAAACTAATTGGCAATAGAGGAGTAATCGATCCACTAAACTTATATACTTGTTTAGTCTCTAACTTTCTAATGTTGGATAGCATTGTTCTCCATGAAAGTATATGTACCTAGCTATATATCTAAGAAACTAGAAACTAAGTTGCAATGTATACATAACTAATGGTATGTTTGATATGAGTTGATGATATTACAATTACTCCTACGATATTTTGTGCACTTGAATGTGACTTTAGCATCATTAATTCTATATGATTTGTAGGATTCCCGGGTGATCTCGACGTGAAGGTTACCTACAAGATCGTAAGAGAACACGAGCTACTCATAGAAATGTCAGCGAAAGCCCTAAACAAGGCAACTCCAGTGAACCTAGCACAACACACTTATTGGAACCTCGGAGGCCAAAGCAGCGGCAACATCCTATCCCACAAAGTACAAATCTTCGGGTCGAAAATCACCCCGGTCGACAAGAACCTGATCCCGACGGGCGAGTTTGAGTCGGTCAAGGGCACGCCCTACGACTTCCTCAAGCCCCGAGCGGTCGGGACCCGGATTGGGAAACTCTCGGGCGGGTACGACATCAACTACGTGCTCGACGTAGGCCAGGGGCGTAACGCGAGCAGCCTCAAGCACGCGGCGGTTGTGGAGGATTTGAAGTCCGGGAGGCGGTTTGAGTTGTGGACGAGTGAGCCCGGGGTGCAGTTCTACACGGGGAACTACCTAGTCGACGTGGCCGGGAAAGGCGGGTACGTTTACGGGCCCCACGCCGGGCTTTGCCTGGAGACGCAGGACTACCCGAACGCCGTGAACCAGCCGAGTTTCCCGTCGGAGATCGTGGCTCGTGGCGAGACGTACGTGCATTACATGTTGTTCAAGTTCTCTGCACAAAAGTAGAGTTTGTTGTAGGTTTAAGGTTTGTGTTTGAGAATAAAATGTGGGTGGTGCATGCAATTAGGGTTTGTGGATGATTTTTAATAAAAAGGAGTTATGTGGGTTTATTGGAGCAAAAAGTATGTTATGTCACATTGTCACGTATAGTTCAGTTTTAAGAATAACAAACATGCTTGAATGGTAAAAGCAAACCATCATTATTGAGTGGCAAGAACAATTTTTTACCAAAAGTTATGCAATTTAATAAGGTAATGAGGGTATCCAAAAAACTGATGTAGTGGATTAAGACCTAATTTGTTTTAGGGAAAAGATTAGGATATAGGAATTTCAGGTATTTGGTTTTGTTTTATGTTGTCGATTTTTGTTTGGCCTTTTCTGGGTTTATTGGGAGACACTTTCTTAATATGTTCGGAGTATGAGTTCGTATAATTTAACCGGCCCTTTAGGTCCTGTTTGTGTGAGATTACACCAATTTATTTGAAATGAAATTTATATAAAATTCAATTTTTTTGACTAACGAGTAACGACACATACGTTAGACTCCTATTTTAATGAATGATAAATTTACGAAATTACAAGACTAAAGAAACCACAAAGCTAAGATATTATCGTATGATAACACCCCTCTCAAATTTGTTTGTGAGACTCAGACTAGGTTTTTGAATTTTTGAGTGAGCGAAAATTCTATAAATGTCGGAAAGTTCTAAAACAACCCCGTTGAGATGAGAATCATGAGATACCCAAATTTAATATTTTCCTTAATAATATATCCTCCTTTTCGTAAGAGTTTTTGGGCTGCAAATTGTTTTATTGGGCCATATAATGTACACCAAAGGCCCAATATAAATACAAGATAGCCCATGCAATTCGCATAGGAACAATTTTCTATTTGACACGTAGGAACATCTAGGGCTCGTTTGGTAATAATTTGAGTTTTCGGTTTTTTTTCTTTCAATAATCAACTCAATATAACCACACAAAAATAGTCTACGAGGTCAAGACGTACGCACTCATATCTCGAGTAAATAGAGAGTGTTTCTCAATAAACCCAAAAAACGGGTGAAAAACAAACAAAGACAACAAACATGCACTAAAGCCAATAATAAAATAGGCAAAAAACACCGAGACATGCACACCGCCGTAAAAACATCTTTTTGAAAACTTCTTCTCTCGATTTTCATTTAATTGACTTTATAAAAAATTACGGTAAATATATACTAGGATATGACATGTTTTAAAACAATTATATTGATAATTGTATATAAAAAACAGCTTTAAAACTGAAAATTGTCAAACAAGATAACCAAATTGGATTCCAAACGTTCAAGTAATCTACAAATTGGTTATACAATAACGATTTTTCTAACATATGTTCATAGGACATAGGTTAAGATCTCCTATATAAAATTTTTTGATTATGTGTTAATTTTTTAGAGTTTTTTAATTATTTTTAAATAAATTTACCATTTTCTGTTTAAGATTTATATCCTTTAATAGGAATTGTTAGGACATAGGTCAGACAAACCGATACAATAAACATGAAAAACCATAGAAATGCAATCCTAATGGGCTACTATAGGCCCTATATGTGGATTGAGTTGTTTAGTTGAAATAATAAATCCATATTCCATTCAATTTTACCTTGGATTGTTTCATATATGAACCCTATGCGAGTTAAATAGTGCTAAATATTGAGTGAAAACAAGTTGATCATAACTTTAACATTTTTTGTATTAATTAGATGAGTGACCAAGTCATGTCAATATTGATAGGTCAACTTTGCACTAACTCAACGCTACCATCCAAAGCATATAATAGATTAACATGTAAAATATGGTTCAACTCTACAAAAACATACATTCTCTTCCAAGACTCTCTCTTTAGCGGGCCCAAGAATCAAGATTAGCTAATAATTACACTATTTTAATTGATTTAAATTGTAAAGATCTGTTTGGAAAGATGCCTCACAATTACAAAAAATGAATATTAATGATGGTGATAGTGGTTATACTAAACTAAAGATACTTAAAAATATATCTTATGGAATAGAAACTTCCTAGCTACAGGACTGCACATGGGATCACCCACTGCATGTGGATTCAGACCTCACATAGCATCTTTCCTTTAACTTAAATATTATTGTTATGAACCAAAAATAAAATAAAATAAAACTTAAATATTATTGTTTATTGGATATGGGGAAATTGTATGTCCTTAAATTATCTTAGTTTATGTTAACCAGCTTATTATATACTATACTTTTAGTGGTTAGGTGGCATTGTGTGTCAGTTCACTTTATCTTTTATAGGATCTTATAAAAACTTATTGTCATCTTATCCAACTTACAAGTTAAAACCCTCCCAAAAGTTTGATTAATGTTGGTTTGAGTTTCAATTATATCATGATTAGGATATCACAGATTTTTATTATCTAGGGTTTGTCAATAGTTTCAAATGCATTTTTTTGTGTAATTTTGTTTTGGGAATTTCAGCTAATTATTATAGTTTCTGAATTTGTAACTAATGAATTTTCTTCTAGTTTTTAAACTGAGTTGGATGCTTAGATCCAACTGTAATTGTCGGATCTTACTAGGAGTATTGAAAAAAATTGCACCAAATTTATTTTTCGGAGTAGTATTTAAAATATCGGTCACGATGTATTCGTGGAGTTTTAAATTAACTCTATGGATGATTTAAACCTACAAAAATAAATTCTGTCAAAAAATTATAAAAATATAAAGAGAATAAAATAATTTCAATCGTTAATTTTAATTTAACGGTCTAAGATTTTTAATTGCACTGAATCTTGTAAATAATCAAGATTTTTTCAAATATACTTATAAAGGTTAAAAAAAATTACAATTGAGATTTCTTCGAGTTTGTAGGTGTTTATTGTACAAACAATGACAATATATAAAAATAAAATAAGTAAATAAATAACACCAAATTGTGCAGAGAAAAGTCAGCTCATGCCTCATATAGGGCCAACCAAGGCCACCCTTCACATGGCCGGTTCCTCTCCTCTTATTTATTTTATTGTTTTATTATTTTTATATACCAATTTAAATTAGCAAATCATAAGCACTTCTACAAAATAAATGGATGCTCAAAATAACATGCAAACAAAATTCAACGGCCTCCCTGAAATTCATGTGACAGGAGCATATGCGCCAGCATATACAAATAAAAATAAATAATTTTTTTCATCACATATACTCTCTATCTAGGTTTTTTGAAAATAAATACTGTAATTCGTTATGATGTCGGAAAAAATATAGAATTTTTCCATTTAATTTTGTGTTAAAGATCATAAACTGAAGTTATTAATGTGTGTATATTTGACCTGTTTATATGAAGAAACTAGTATTTTCTGGCTCGCCTCTCGACATCCAGAGTGTATATTTCCCAATATCAATTTCTCTATGGATGTCATTAGGATCGGAGGATTTAAACTCAAATCTCAAACACAAAACTTAAGAAATCTAGCACTATTTTTACTTATATATGTCAACTTAGCACTTTTATTTCATTGGGCTGATATATCTTGTTCATAAATATTGGTCTTTTTACATGTTTTAGGCAAATTCTTTCAATTTTTACTAATTTATTAAACTAAGAAAGAAGCTAAAATTATACTATTTCAATTTCTAATATTAAAAAAATAAACATTTAATTAGGGATATTTTAGTTCAATTTTAGACTTTCTTAATATATATATATATATATATATACTCTCTTTATTATAAGAATGACAATTTAAATCCACTCTCTTTATTATAATGTACGTCCTAATATCTCATATATACAATAAATAACAAAGACCATATATATATAAGTAATATAACAACCTAAGCATATGATACGATATATATAACGCATCAATCGATCCAATACCTTCAAACCTCTTCTCTATCTCTCTCACTTTAGTGTTTCAATATTCTCTCTCTCTCTCTACTCATCTTCTCTAAGCATATATAGCTTTCACAAAATCTATCACATGGCATCCATGTCAGACACCAATCAATTCTAGCTAGCCTCTGCTCCATCACAATTCACCCCCAAAACAAACAAACAAAAAACACCAAATTTCTTCTTCTTATAATCCTGATCTCAGTAATTGCATTCTGTAGATAGATGGTTTGCCATGAGATGGCTTTCCTCCCTCCTCCACCGTCCGATCACCACCAGTACTTCCTCCACCACCACCCCCAACTCCACAATCCCCAAGACTTCCTCGGTATATATAATATAAAAATAACCTCCTTTTTACATCCACATATGTTTTTATAATATAATGTAATAATATTGTATATGTTTTTTTATATATGTAGGTGGAGTACATGACCCATCATCATTGACCATGATGAACCACCACCACCACCAGATGACGTCACCGGTGGTGTCCAGCCACGTGGGAGGTGACGTGGACCACGACGACTTGTCGGACGACGGGTCCCAGCTGGTGTTGGGGGAGAAGAAGAAGAGGCTGAGCCTAGAGCAAGTGAAGACGCTGGAGAAGAATTTCGAGCTGGGGAACAAGCTGGAGCCGGAGCGGAAGCTCCAGCTGGCGAAGGCCCTCGGGCTCCAGCCGCGCCAGGTGGCGATCTGGTTCCAGAACCGACGGGCCCGGTGGAAGACCAAGCAACTCGAGAAGGACTATAATATTCTCAAGAGGCAGTTTGATGCAATTAGATCTGACAATGATTCCCTTCTTTCTCTCAACAAGAAGCTTCATTCTGAGGTAAGTACTCATATCTGTATTTGGTATAATCCTATAATATCGATATTATATTGATATTTGCTGTTTGATAACTGGAATGAATGATATCAAAGTGTTAACCCGATATCTCATACAGAATGGGTATATCAAAAACGTTATTCATATCTATACCCATATCTGATACCTTGATATCACTCATACACATATCTCGATACCCATATCAATACTGATATCTTATATCTTTGGTATCGATACCAAACGAGCCATAACTATTCACATAAAATTAAGGGTCCATTTCCAAAAAAAAATCAACCCCTTTGTACATGTTTTAATTATAGTTCAATGAGGTAAAAAAGACTACTAGAATTCAAGGGACAAAGTGCATTAGTTTGCTTAGTTAGTACAAAATGAACACTATTGCCCAAAATTCTTATAAACTCAATCCCTTTTGTTCATGTTGTTATTTTAGTCTCTGACACACACAATTATTAATTCTATCAAAAAATCCTAAAATTTAGTACGATTTCCTATAACAAACATCGCAACTCACCAATAAATCATATATTTGACAACTGATCTAAGTCCATGGTTAAATTGGTATGTAGCTACTTGCATTAAAGAGTGGCACAACATCTACCAACCCCACGACGAGCGCTCCAGAAGGGGCCGAATTCGGGTCGATCAATCTCAACACGACGACGACAAAGAGCTATTGCAATTGGAGCAACAATGGGAGTGAGATTAGCTCAGACATAAACTTGGGCATGTCAACAACAATTTCACCAACATCACACCATCATGAAGAGAGCCCATCAAGCAACAATAACAACAACAACAAGATGCAATTCGCCGCATCACATTTTCTCCCAACAAGCTTGACCGATCTCCTCACAAGCTCATCTTCAACGCCTAAGCCGTCAGATCATCCACATCACCAAATCCAAGATGACACGTTTTGTAGCCTTTTCGGAGGTGGCGGAGCCGGTGGCGGCGGTGGAGGAGTTGGGGAGCAGCCACCCTTTTGGGCGTGGGCCCCAAATCCATTGAATTGAAAGGATTGTGACCAATTTATGTTTTATTGTTTTGCTATAATTCGTTTTGGTTTTACTCAATTTTTTTTGTTCACAATTTGGAAATTCCCCTCCTTGATCACATTTTCTTCTTCTTCTGTGTCATGAGTTACATTTAATTTGTAGATTGGTGTATAGTGAAAAAGTGCGTACACTAATAATGTTTGGTTGATTATTAATCATTGTCAAACCATTGATTAAGTTAGTTATAATTTCTGTTGGAGATTAGTCTGTCTTTTAATTACCCGGTACAATATAGTTGCAGTGTCATTTCGATGGAGCTTCTTCATGGTTGCATGTGATGAGTGACACACATTAATGATTGGTTTGGGTATGGAGTAAAGCCATAAGGGTAAGTTTATTAGTTAATCATTCGGTTGCTTTTTTGCTCTTTTAATTTCCTCCATTTTCTTAAGCATACAGTTCTGAAAGTGAATCAGTCCATCCACACACACATAAAAAAACTCAATATTTAAATGACTTTAATTTAGAGTTAAAAAAATGTACAAAAAAAAAATCTTACTAACTTCTCATACGTATATTGTTTAGAATCAAAGCAAATCTATATCACAAGAACCTTCAGATAACCGGCTACAATCATGAAAACGCTCTCGAACCATGAAACCCTAACTCTGAACCCAGCTTCTCCATCCAAAAACATGAACTTGATCTTTCAGATCTATCTCTCCCCCAAATCTCTCTTCTAGGCTGAATCTCTGATCTCCCATCTTCTCAATCCCCATCTCCCTTCCGTCAAACAGTCGAAAGAATGGTACACGCATCTGTCAAATCGGGACCCTTTGGGGGTGGGTGGTCAACCTACTCTCAGTCAAAGATCCACCGGTATGGCAAACCTTCATGACCCTCCTCTGATCTCTGGATTTCCCCCGGATTTCCTGGGTATAGACCCCCACTATGCAACCACGAAGGGAGGCCTTTTCTTCACCCAGCGAAGAGGGAGATGGATGAAGATTGGCGAATCCCGTATTACCCGCTGTTGGAGGCGCTGGATCTGGCTTTTTCTGGGCTTAACAAAGTTGCTCTCCTATGCCGGGGACAGGCTGGATCTGGCCCGTATCCACCCATCCATTGTTCAACACCTACTACGGCGCCGAAATCTCAGGTGTAGACTCTCCTCTTCTCTCTCCCCTCCCCTCTATGTGCTGCTTGTGTTGAATTTGTGTATTTATTGGAATGTTGCTTTGTGGATTTTGAAACCCCATCTTTCGAACTCCCTTTCCCCTTATCTGGTTTCCTTGATATCTTCTTCCTGCTTTCTCTGCTTCTGTGCTCTTTCCTATGAAATCCTTGCTCCTCTTTCCATTTCTATGGATAAGGGGAAACAATAAATGAAGGAGGTGCTTTGCACTGACCCTGCCTCTGTTGGTCCCTCTGCTGGTACAAAGAGCAGACACTAAGAAAACTCTACTACAAACCAAAGCGAGGTGAACCTTCCACTCTTGAAACCCACTGCTACTGAAATCCCTGATAAGGGCTCTTGCTCATTGACCTATGAATCCCCTGCTATTGATATGAACCTGTTCCTCTCTAAACTCTCGGGAGTTCGCACAAATATCCAAAAACTCAAAGAAACCTCCCTGCTTGGCTATGTGATTGGGGAACCAGTGGATTTCTCTAAGGTGAGAATGAAACTGAAGAATGAATGGAGGTTCGTCAAGGGATCTTTTGATATTCTGGAGAAACCCAACTTTTGGTTTGAGCTTAGATTCGCCAACCCAATTGACCAAACCAAAGCCTGGGAAGGGAGGCCTTACCATGTCTTTGGGCAGTTAATGCTCCTTAAGCCATCGGTTTCTGATTTCGACCCTTTCTCTGAGCCTATCTCTACTGTGGATATGTGGGTGAGAATCCCTCAACTCCCTATGGAGTATATCAGCTTTGATATCCTTAGCACTATCATTGAGATGAACCACTTTGGCAAGCTTGTGAAGCTAGACTCCTTTACTGAAAAAAAAACAGAGAGTGAGCTATGCCAGACTCTGTATCAATGTGGATGTTGACACAATCAAACACAAAACCATCATTATTCCTAATGAAGAGGGTGTTGTTAAAACCTACATAATCTGGCTGGAAGAATCCCCTGAGGGCTGTGGGAATTGTGGGAATTTCAACCATTCCTTTGACAAATGCCCCCTCAGAAATGCTAAACTCCAAAGTCTCCAACTTACCTTCCAAAGGCTTAGAGTCAGCACCCCTTCTGAACCTCCAGTGATTGACCCCAAAAAGCAGTGGCAGAATGTTACCTACAACAAAAAGAAACTCTCCCCTATTCTCAAGGAACCTGTTTCTACTCATCCTGAAGCCAATATCACTGAAAGTAACAATTACAATGGTCACCAAGTGATGGAACACACCACCAAACCTGCTGGCAATCTGTCCAACACTAGTGTCACGGTTGCTAACACTGATCTCACTTCTGATACTGTGGTTGAAGCTGCTGGCACTAATGAAGGATCAATCAGATCTGAAAACCCCAAACCTCCTACTACTCTACCCCACCCTGATGATGAGTCTTCCCAGGTGTGCCTGTGGGCTTCCTCTGATCACATGGATGTGCTTGACAAGGATGCAAACCAGGTGTTGAAGGGTGCTGAGCTGCAGAAGTTCTTGAACCAGGATGACCTCCTTGATGAATTTGTTGAGTGCACTGATACTCCCCAAAAGGAAGTGGATGATATGGTGATTGAACTAGCTAATGCCATTACCGCTGAAGCAGTGATGGCCCCTAAAGCCACCTTTGCTGAGCCAAATGAGTCTGAGAAGGGAACCCCTGGAAAGATCAAGGCACCCTCCACCTCTGAGTCAGGAAAGCGCAAAAATGTGACCAAAGAAGAAGACACCGCCATCTTGGGGCTGAAGGGTGCGAAAAAAATGAAAAAAATAAGTTTATGATTAAGTACAATTATCAAGTTTTAGGTTCTCTTTGGTGTGAACTGACTTTGGCTGTTTGGGTAACCCCCGGGAAACCCCTTTTGTATCAGGCAATCTTAACTTCTAGAACCAACTTGATAATTTTATGTATTGCTACTCCTAGATGTAACTCCCTTTACCAAGGGCCTTGTAACCATCTTGTTGGTGCTTTTGATGCTTATGAATGGATCAATCATCTTTGGAGTTTGTTGAAGTGCTTTGTTTGCTTTAATTCCCTCCTCTTTCTATCAGATCTATGGATTCTGAATTCTGAATTTGAACTAGCTTGCATGTTTATCATTGTGGTTCTCTTATGTCTCTCCTTTGCTCTCTTGTCCGCTGGTTTCCTGATCTTGCCTTATGCCCCTAATCTCATTATTTTTTTGCAGGAACAACCTTACTCTGACTTTTGGTCCCAGCAAACCAGATCCCCAGTCAGGGACAAATTGAAGAAGAACAACATCGAAATAACGAACCATATGAACAAACAGTGTTTGAACAATTATCCTGTGATTTCGATCCAGGCACAATCTAAACTCTTGCTTAAATTCAAGTTTGGGCACATTATAATGAACAATGGAAGTTTTTGGAATATTACTCTGATGTGTTGTTCTTGTGTATTTGTGACAAGTCAAGAAAATTACATTGCCCTGTATAGCAGGCACCTCAGAACATGGGTTAATATTCGTATGAGAAATTATTGGATATGGAACAATCCTTTTAAAATTCGTCTCTGTGAAAACCTACTTGATAGAGTCCAGATTCACCATTGCGATGATATCACTATAAAGATAATTTGTGGCTTAACCTGCCTGGAATTGATGACCTGGGTTTGCTGCTTTGTTTGGAGCTGGTGGGCTGAAGAAATTATGAAACTAATTAACAGCCATATGAATCGGGAACAAAAAATAAACACTTTCTTCCCTAAAACCTGCGTTTCAAATAGCAAGAAAACCCAACTCCCTACAATAGGAAACCAAAATCTCTATAGGTTTGGCTTAACTCCGTCTACTAACGAGACAAATGAAATCACAATAACAATTCTACACTATTTGAAGTCCCCTAGCAGTCCGTTGATATGGGGAAAAATCAACAATGGTTTATTATGAAGATTACAACCTGGAGCCCCAGGGGCGGTAGTTGAACTGGTCTGGAGAGAGGAGGGCACCTGGGTGTCGATCGTCCCACCCTGTGTTCGAATCCCACCGGCCACCACTTTCGTCGCTGATTTAACAAGCTCCATGGGGTGATGGGATAGCTGCCATGTGCCGTGGGATTAGTGGGTTGGCCCTTCGGGGTAGGCCTGACACCCACGCAACGCTAAAAAAAAAAGAAAAAAAAATTACAACATGGAATTGCCGTGGTATCGGAAAGAAAACCTTCTGGACGGATATTGATTCCTTCTGCAAAATTGAACGTATTCAATTATTTGCAATCTTTGAAACTAGAACAAATAAAGAACCAAGCGAAAAAGAGTGGAGAAAAGCAGGCTTTGATCAATTTTACTGTATCCCGGCTATTGGTTTCTCGGGAGGTATTTGTGTCATGTGGAAAACCTACCAACTTACAAATGAGATCCTTGAAATTGACCAAATTGATAACAAGTTCATCTCAGTAAAATACACTAATCAAAATACGAACAAGAAACTTATGCTAATCCTTGCTTATGCTCCTCCGAATGAGGCTGCAAAAAATATATTCTGGAATGACATCACGACTTTTATCAAAAGTTGCTCCCTTCCATGCATTATTATGGGAGATCTTAATGAAATTCAAGATCCTTCAGAAAAAATCGATGGCTTAGTACCACCATTGACCAAATTTTCAAGATTACGTCACGTTAAAAATGACTGTGAATTACTAGATACCCATATCCAAGGTAACATCTATACATGGAGGAAGAACACTACGGAAATTGACAATATATATGAAAAACTGGATAGGGTCCTCATCCATCACCAGATCCTCCAATGGTACCCAGATATTTGCACCAAACACTATGCATTCACAAGCTCAGACCATTGTCCCATCTCGATTGATCTGGAATCAGAAACACCATTCAAAAATCAGCCCTTCAAATTTGAGAATGTCTGGATGACCAGAAAGGATTTTAGAAATATTGTAAAACAAGTCTGGAGAACTAACTACCACGGATCAAGATTATATAATCTGGTATCCAAAACAAAATTATTAAAGAAACAGGCAAAGATCTGGAACAAAAGCACCTTCGGTAATGTTTTCACCCAATTACAAAATATTGAAAAACAACTGTCGGAAATCCAAACTCAGATTTGTAACTCTCCTACAAGCGACCTTATTAAGAAAGAACTTAGACCTATGGACAAAAAAAGAAAAGCTCTTTTGCTTCCAAAAAATATATTGGAACCAGAGAGCAAAAGTCAAACACATTAAATTCAATGACACAAATACAAGCTATTTTCATAAAATAGCAAGTGGAAGAAGAAATAGAAAAATCATAAATGAAATCAACACACAAGAAGGCACTAGCATTACTGGGGAAGAAAACATTAGATCGGAAATCAGAAATGATTTCATCAAGAGATTCAGAAGCGAGACTATGAACCAAAGACTTCTTCAAGAAAATCTGGAACTAATTCAATCTAAAATATCCAGCGAAGATAACCAAGATTTAATCAAGAATGTAACAAATGAAGAAATTAAAAAAGCAGTCTTTAACATCGGCTCGAATAAATCCCCGGGCCCAGATGGTATGACAGCAGAATTCTATCAAAAATATTGGGATATTGTAAGCTCATCTGTTATCCAAGCTGTTAAAAGTTTCTTCCTCTCCGGGAAACTGCTCAGGCAGGTTAACCATACACTCATATCCTTGATACCAAAATGTGACAATCTGAATTCCACCAATCACTATAGACCTATTAGTCTTTGTTCCAATCTACAAAATTATTTCAAAAATCTTAACAACTAGACTCAAAGGAACCATGGAAAAGTTAATTCACCCCCTGCAAGGTGCATTCGTTACAAACAGGGCTATTCAAGATAACATTCTGATTGCCCATGAAATTTTTCACTCCTTTAAATCGAAAAAAGGAACAGAAGGCTTTATTGCACTCAAACTAGATATGGAAAAGGCATATGATAGAATTGAATGGGATTTCATTCTCAAAATTATGGAAAAATATGGTTTCCATGGAAAATTTATCAACTGGATTAAGGAATGTATTACCACAGTCTCATTTTCGGTACTAGTAAACAACGGACCAACATAAATCTTCAAACCAACTAGAGGACTTCGACAGGGTGACCCCCTCTCCCCGTTCCTCTTTATTTTGGGATCTGAAATCCTAGCTAAAAAACTACAAAAAGCCTCGGAAAGACCTCGCAATCCATTAGGATTTCAAATCACTCAGCAAGGATCACGAATTCCTTTGCTGGTGATATTATGATCTTCTCAAAAGCTAAACAAGAGCATTGTAAGGAAATAAAGGACATTGTTGATGACTACTGCAAAATCTCAGGACAAAAAGTAAATTTCCATAAATCAGCGTTCCAAGTAACAAAAAAAGTCACTAACCAAAAGAAAATAGCCATTCAAGGTATCCTCACAATTACAAATATGATATCCCTTAAAAATTATCTTGGATGCCCTATCATTAATGGTAGAGTCAACTCTACCACGTTCTCTGATCTTCTACTCAGTACACAACAACAACTCGCAAAATGGAAAGCCAATTCTCTCTCTCAAGCAGGCAGAACAACTCTGATCAAAACTAACATGGCATCTAGACCGAACTATCTTATGCAAAGCTTTATGCTACCCTCACACACACACACACAATGAGCTGGACAAGCTAAACAGAGCCTTTTTTTGGAACAAAGACAATACCTATAAGCCTCTGATAGGCTGGGAAAAAATTTGTAAACCAACAAAACAAGGAGGCCTTGGCCTGCGGAAATCTAAGGATATGAACAAAGCCCTATAATTCAAATTGCTATGGAAAATCTTAGCAGAACCAAATAACTTCTGGGTTAGAGTGGTTACAGAAAAATACCTGAAAACAGATCATATCTTTCACTACGAGAAAAAAAAGAAACTGTTCTTGGCAATGGTCCAAAATGATTGAACTCATTGATGAATTCAAGACAAGAATAATCTGGCAAGTTGGAAATGGCAAAACAATCAAATTCTGGCTTGATAATTGGGTTTCCAGATCCCCATTGCATGAAGCCGTAAACTCACAAGTTATTCTGAACAAAGATGCTACGGTAGCTGACTTTATGCTACCAAATAAAACCTGGAATAAGAACCTAATAGAACAATATATACCCCAAGACTTAGTAACAACAATTACATCTATTCCAATCCCGCTAAATGATATTCATGATAGAATGTATTGGGAAGCCAGCAAGAATGGTTGGTTTTCCACAAACTCTGCCATGGAACTCCTTAATAGAAACAAAAGTTATACTGCATATGACTCCAGTTGGATCTGGAAAATGAACACTTACCCCAAAGTTAAAAACTTTGTTTGGAAAATATTGAAAAACGGACTACCAACAAAATCATGACTAACAGAAAAATGGGTAGCCATCCCCCAGGGATGTATCAGATGCAATGCGCAATTGGAGGATTTGAATCATCTCCTATTCCATTGTAACCATACCAAGAATAGAGAAGATGAACAGATCCACTTATAGTATTATTATTTCCATAAACATAGCAAACAAAAAAATCAATGAAATCATTGATGAAATTCGACAAAAAACCGATCGATTGCAATTTATAGAATTACTAGTTTCTTGGTGGGGAATCTGGTTCTATAGAAACCAACAAAGCTTTGGAAATCCTAATAATGGAGCCAACCACATCAAGGATGTTTCGACTTATATCAAACAACAAATTGAGAACTGGAATAAGACAAGAATTTGGAACCCTGACTGCCTAGTAGATGACAGACCAAAAAATAATAGAACAAATAGCTTCAGACGACCAATAAAAAAATGGAAAAAACCTTTAGAGAAGATTATCAAAATCAATACTGATGGATCTACAAAAATGAATGGTGAATCAAGTTTTGGCTATATTTTCCGAAACAATAAAGGTGAACCTATCTTTGTCTTCGGGGGGAAATGTGGTACCTCAACTCCATTAAAAACAGAAACACTTGCGGTAAGAAATGCCATGGTAAAAGCCTATGAATTAGGCATTACTGACATTCAGCATGAATGCGATAACCTGACCGTTGTGAATGTCCTTAACCAAATCTGGCACTGTCCATGGGATATTGAAATAATTATTTCTGATATCCTGTGTGTTTTACAACTTTTCTCTTCAGTGCAGATTTCTCATGTCTTCCGGGAAACAAATGGGGTGGCCGACTTCATCGCTAAGGAGGTCCAACTTCGTTCTTTGGAAGACATTCGAACTAGTTCAGAATTTATAATTCTCATCCGAAAGGATGCTATAGACTGAGAAACCGGGTCTTCTGTGGTTTCCGGACTAATTCTTACTTATTCAAAAAAAAAAAAAAAAGCAAATCTATATCATCACTTCATTAGTATAGTAGACATTGATATTAGGCTTTTTAAACGCTCTAATTAAAATTTTAATTGGATTTGAGTCCTTTCAGTAGCGTGTATGTTAGATGGTGTCTTTTTTCATAGTCTGTTGTTTGTCGGAGACCAAAATAAAAAATTAAAACAAATCTCTTTGATATTTATCTTTTATTTTATGATTAATTATAATTCGTTGGACACATACGCTCCCTCATTTATTACAACATATCTATTCGCGTTTAAGAAAATTGTATATATGGAACCCTAAGGATATTTTAATAATGGATCATGATGTAGTCGGTAATCTGATAAATGCAAACTTGACTCCCGCCAGCCTCTTTCGAGTCGCGTTGTATGGATGTCGTTAGCCCAAGGAAATCAAACATGTGACCTCATGTTAAATTAAAACGCCCCTTTCATATAAATGCAATGAGGCCTCACATTAATGCGCCAACATGTTAGATTTTTTATACGTGCTTTTTAAATCCAAAAATCTTATTAGCCTTGGACTGGGACACCAAAAAAGTGTGACTTGTTTAGGGTTTCTTATATTATAATTATCATATATTTCGAGCTTGAATCTAGAGAATAAAACATCTTTAAAACCTCCAATCTAGTAAGTTTCATATTACCCCAACAAAAAACAATGGGCCAAGAATTTGGGGGAAATCTAGTTAAACTTGAAATCCGACTCAAGACATCTTTTCGGATAAGAACACACAGTTCATGATTCAATTTGATATCGTTTAGTAAGTTTTTATGGCCAAGTTTTGTGATTAAGTCCGCCACAACATTAGTTTTACGGAAGATATAACTGATTCGGACTGTCGACGTACAATGATTGTAATAGAAAACATTTGGAAAGTACATTTTAAGAAGGTAGATATAGAAAGGAGAAAAACAAGAACAAATTGAAGAGAAGGAAGAAGTAGCTGCGCAGAGATCTGTGAGCTGGTACGGTGGGATGCAGCTCTGGCATGTGCATGTTCCCCGTTGGAATTGGGATCGACCACCACGATGCCTCCAACAAGTTCATTTCATTTCAAATTCAATTAAATAAATACCCCAGAAGAAAAGAAAAAGAAAAGATTGTCTTCTTACAAATATATTTATGTACATTATTTGGAATCTTTTGCATGCACTTCTCCATTACTTGCCCTCAGTGGCGGATCCAGAAATTCTTCGAAGGGGGGTCACAAAATCGTCTATGAAAAATTATATAATATTGTTTAGCATTAATCACATTACTATTTGTAAAAAAAATTGTACAAATCTTATATACTAGGTGGATTATTATGTTTTGAAAAACATTTTTAACTAATTTACAATTTTGAAAATATTTTTGGACAAATAGTAAGGAGAACTACCTAAAATATGTTAGTATCAAATATATTGTGAGAATTTTAAATAAGATTAATTCAATTACCTTACAAAAAATTTAACTTATTTCATAATCATGATGGACAAAAATAGGAAATACAAATATTTGTATAAAGAGAAAATAAATGACACAAATTGTTATTTATCTAAAAAGAAAACAATACAAAAGATGGGAGATGGGGACTTGAACCCCAAACTTTTGGGTTAAACTCATGTTCCACAACCAATTGAGCTAATAACTCTTTTTATTAACATGTAAAAGACATTAATATATATATATATTTTTTTAATTTTTTTTGTTTTAATATATGACTTGATCCAGGGAAAGGGGGGTCACCGGACCCCCCATGACCCCCTGGATCCGCCTCTGCTTGCCCTATAAAAGATCCTTGATTATACATATAAGGATTTTGATATCAAATATAAGTTATGGTATGAAATATCATATTTATATTTGTTTTCGAAATATCCTAATATATTTGATATCGATATTAAAGTGATATTAGAGTGTTATTTTAATATTTCTTACAAAAATGGTATATCAAAAATATTTATACACATATTTGATGTTTTGATATCGCACAATTACACATATCTTAAATATATGTATCAATACTGATAACTGATGTCTCATATGTTTGGTATGGATAACAAACGAGTCATAAAGTGTATTCGGTGGACCACCACGTTGAAAGTAGTAGCTTGCAACGTTTTTTGTAGTATTTCAAAGGCTAGATTCTAATTAAGTTTTTGAAAGCTACTTTCTAGGATCGGATCGATAAAAAGTCTTCGAAATCGATTGTACGTAAGATTTTACATTATAGCTAAAATTATGTAGTGATAACTCACTATACCATTTGTTTATAATATATAAAGTTAAAACAATTATACATACTAGATATATATAATATTATTAAAATAAACTAGAATAATAATGAATTAGAATTGAGATACAATTTTGATCACATTAATACGAAATAATATAAAAGCAATTAATGTTTATATTTTTAGTGCTGATATGTGATAAACTTGATATGTCAACAACAATATCACCAGTTAACAACACACCAAGAACAGAGCCCCCATTTTCTTCCAACAAGCTTAACCGATCATATCTAGGGGTGAGCACGGGCCGACGAACCCGAAGCCCAAACCGAACCTGGTCCGAAAAACCCAAACCGAACCCGAACTCACATGACTTCGGTTCGGGTTTCGGTCTGACCTTTTTAGCATTTCGGGTCGGTTCGGGTTCGATTCGGATTTCGGATTTTAGTGCATTTTTGTCCTTTTTTCCCCTTCAGGTGTTGTTTAGTCCGAATCCGACCCGAATCGAACCGAAGTGTTCGAGTTCGGTCTTCGGTCCCATGTTTTTGGGCTTTTCGGATTCGGTTCAGTTCGGGTCGAGTTCTGGCCCGTACTCACCCCTAATCATATCTATGAATATGTCCTTTCTCCATGAGAATTATAGTGCATTTTTGTGGTTGTCGAGTAAAATGAAAAAAGGAAAAGGGAAAAAAAATAAAAAAATAAATAACGGAAGCTACTCTATATATCAGAGCCAGGTTTCGATCCTGGGACCTGTGGGTTATGGGCCCACCACGCTTCCGCTGCGCCACTCTGATTTGATAAGTAATTTTCATATATTCCATAAAACAACAGGTTTACTCAACAAATAAGCTATTACATATAGGCCGTCAAATTGGTGGGCCGAATCACATTTTTTCAGATGTTAATGGGCTTGTAATTTATATTGGGCCTGAGACGATTAGCACCAATTCTCTTCAATGTTAGTTATAGGCTCAAAGCTAAAATGTTGCTTGGCACCTCAACATGATGACATAAAATCATTGTCGTGTGTTCAAAAGTTATTGATTTAATCTATACTGATTAATTTAGTGAGTTAATCTTTGCATGAAAAGTGATGGGAGCTCATTTGATGGATTAACTTCTTTAGCATCAATCTTTTATCCTTCATATTTGTTTTCTAAGTAGACTAAAATTAATGACTTAGTTGATAAGTGATAACATTTGTGATCACAAAGGTCACTCGTTCGAATCTTCTCCTCCTTTATTTTATGGTCTAGATATTTCTATAACACTGAAAAAACAAACCATGTTAGTGATTATTATTTTTTATTAAGCTAAAGTCTTCCTAGAGTTTGTAACTTAGTTACATATCTCTTTTTTTTTTGTGCAATTTACATACTTTGTATCTCTTAACAAATAATTATGTCAAATAAAAAATAATAGGCTATATTCGATAAATTCAGTTGAAATGGGAGATGAAGCTGAATGACTAGCTGGAGCTGGAGCTTGAGCTAAATTTATTAGCTTAATTATTTAAAAATTATTGTTAGTATTCGGTATTACAAGCTGAAATGAGATAAATGTAAAATTCAGTTTGTTAATTTTCAACAATCTAGGGGGTCACATTAAAAAAAATGGAAAAATTAAGCTACATTAATCTACTGTAAGCTCTCTAAGCTAGATTGACATTTTTTTTATCGAACACTCATCGACTAGATAAAAAAAAAATCAAACTCCGTTAATCTCAAAAAAAACTTTGTTGAACGGAACATGTATTTAGATAGCATCTATATCTACTTACAAAAATCAAACTACGTTCTTTTATAATCAAAAGCTTGAGTTTGAGAGCTAATTGCCTCCTCCCCTCTTGATCGGACGTCAAACACTCTATCTTCTCATCTCCTTTCCCGATGCCGACGCTACGGCCTCCAAACTCGATCTCCTTCAAGTCATCACCCCTTCGCTGCCGACGCTACGGCCATACTCGATCTCTTTCGAGTAGTTTCCATCCGTTGCCACTCTCAGGATCACGCGTTCCATCACACTTTCCACCATCACAACGCTAGGCGACTTCCCAACCAAGAACATCGATCCCTCATCCAAGTAGGAACGCATCATCATGCCACATATGGGAAATCTGAAATGCACTCTCTTCACAAGAAGTCCTCAAAACGCCTCGTCCAAGCTCGGTGGATTCTCCGACATCTCCTCCCAATTTGTCGGTACTTTCCTGTCCATGAAACAACGTCGTCAATGAATATCAAAGCTCCTCATTTTTCTTCTCTTCTTCTTCTTCGTCAAGCTCAAGCCTTATAAACCTGCAGCTGGTGAGATCCTCCGCTTTTCTGGTGTTCTCCGTCATATTCTTCGTCAGAGCCTTCGTCGCCACCATCTTCCTTCACCGCTCCGCTGCGCCGGATTCTGTCTTTCTCTCTGTGAAACACATTTTAGGTTTTTCAAGCCAGGAAGGGTAGAAGCGTCTTCCTATGTGTTTTTTCTGGAAATTTCAAAATCGCCACCGTTTGTCTTTATTCAATGCGCGTGCGTGTTTCTTTTTTCCATGGGAACGAGCCATCTGGATTGTTGGTTATGTTGATCAAATGGTAGAAAGTAGTACTTACAGTGTATCTTATGGGAGATAAGCACGAGAGCGGGCCTCTTTATTTTATTTTTAAGTGTAAGTGAATTATCTATTTTAATTAAACCTGTCAACTGAGTCGAGTTGGTCGGGTTCGGGTTCGGGTCATGTCGGATTCGGGTCAAATTGGGTTCGGATCGATCGAGTTGGTAAAATTTTCGTATTGGGCGGGTTCAGGTTGACCCGATGGGTCGAACATGTCCTTTTTTATGATTATTATTATGATTTTTAACTTTAATAAAATAATTATAATAATATAATTAATATTATATTATTATTTAATAAAGTATATTAAAATATTTAATATAAATGAAATAAAATATACAAAATAAAGGGGACCCGCGAGCTTGAATTTGCGTTCGGGTCGAGTCGGGTTCAGGTCCTTCTTGACCCTATGACGTTTTGGTCCGGGTCCTTTTGGGTTGGGTCGGGTTTTCGAGTTGGGTCGGTTTTTTACAAGTCTAATTTTATTTCATTGATATTAGAAAAATGTCTTTAAATAAAATAAACAATTGTATATCAACAAAAATATAATATGAACTTCATATATTGTATATTAGTTATCAAATTATAAGTTGTATCTATCTATCTATCTATCTATCTATCTATCTATCTATCTATCTATCTATCTATCTATCTATCTATCTATCTATCTATCTATCTATCTATCTATCTATCTATCTATCTATCTATCTATCTATCTATCTATCTATCTATCTATCTATCTATCTATCTATCTATCTATCTATCTATCTATCTATCTATCTATCTATCTATCTATCTATCTATCTATCTATCTATCTATCTATCTATCTATCTATCTATCTATCTATCTATCTATCTATCTATCTATCTATCTATCTATCTATCTATCTATCTATCTATCTATCTATCTATCTATCTATCTATCTATCTATCTATCTATCTATCTATCTATCTATCTATCTATCTATCTATCCATCCATCTATCTATCTATCTATCTATATATACTGAAATATAACATAAAAATTTGATTTTAATTTATTGATATTAGAAAAATACCTTTAATATTATATCTATCTATTTATATATATACTGAAATATAAAAATTTCAAATTTTCAAGTGACAATTTTCATGAAGTAATGATGTGAACTTTAGAAATTTGATTAGAGTTGTGATATTTTATTTTAATTTTTTAAAGATATGAAGTAACATAATTACTAAGTTTGGATAAATATATCCCTTTCTTAATCAAACTAAGACAAACCACTATCTAAAATTAAGTAAAGATCATTGCATTATAATTATGCCAATTTATTTCCAGCATGATATTTACAAAAAAAAAAAAGGTCAAGACCATTGTAATTTTATTTTTACATTATCTCGTTATTATAATGAAAATCTTATCATAAAGATGTGTATATTACAAAATGTGGTGTTATGAATTATATATGGTGGGTTGTATTAAAGTATTTAACTATCTAGGTCATATAAATTGTAGAAATATATAAGTAAACCATTAGAGATAAAGAATGATTTTTATAAGATTGTCATTATAACTATATTAAAATTTGAATAGATAAAGAATGATTTTTGTAAGATTTATAAAGGAATATAATTTGAGGTTTATAATCAATAACTATCTTTACAATTGTTATTAAGAAAATAAGTATTATTTCTTTTCAATCTTAGTTGTATAATTATTAGTATTTTTTTTTTTTTTTTTATAGATGTAAAATCATTTCAAAAATATTTTTGATCTTAAATTTTTTATAGTAATGTAAATAAAAGTTTTAAAATGATCTAGTGCATCAGCGCATGGGAGAATGTTGATGTTGTTTTCTAAAATTGATTACTTGAATGTAGAGGAATAAATAATTTACAAACCTTGATTTCTATAAGTGATTAAAGTTAATAAGACTAAACAATGTATTTAATTATGTTTTTTTATAAAACTGAGATAATATATTCCTAAACAATATGAATTTATATTGATATAAAATAATGTAAGATAAAATTTTTATATATTTTGCCTAATATGTATAAAAGCCTATCAGTTTGATACAATATTTAATTTATATTTATTTAGTCATAAAAAAAGCTACGTAAATTTCATGTGCTAATTATATATTTTGATAATTAATGATTTGAATTAATTATCAAACATATAATAATAAGTGTAAAATAGTAAATAGATATAATATAGCTTTTTTTTATTCATCTACAATGACATCATCTAGATATATTATATAAGCTATTACTAATTTATATGGTAAGAAAAATACAACTAATTTAGATTGATAATTAAATATAATTTGTAGAATCATGTAATGACAAATAGGTAAATTAGTTAATTAAACTAGTGTAATACCCGTGCCTTGCACGGGATTTTATTTATTTATTCTTAAAATTTTTAAAATAGTATATTTTAATTATCGATGAGTCATTTTCAATATATATTCGATTAGTTATTTAAACAAAAAATGACTACTTGACTATTAATAGCATCAAACTTAAGACCATGCATGTATAAAAATATATTAGATAATAAAATTCATTAATGACTAACCATAAACGATAATAGATAATGGTGTAGTTTAGGTAAATATAGAGTTGCTAATATTTTCAAGTATATTGCATGCATAAAATTTTAGTTACGCAAAATCTACATTTATTTTAAATTTTAATTAAATATGATATGTTTTGTTCTAACATGATACGATTAGTGGTGTTTCATCCCGCTTATGCCTTATCACATTCATTTTCAATTTCCTCCTTTGTCGAGCTAATTTGTGCATGAAATTTTTTTCTTCTAATATTATAAATACATAAATCACTTATTTCATACCACTTTTAAGAATACCATACCTTGTTCGACATTGTGCAAATGATTTTGTTCTATAAGCGTGACATTGTGCAATTGAACTACAAATAAATAGTTATATCATAATATACTTATTATTGATAGTAACACAACATAAATTTTGATACTTAATAAAACGGATAGAAGACAATAAAATTACACCGTAGTTTTCTTCATCTGGAACACTTATAGCTAAAAGTAAATTATGAACATTTTGATCACTTTGAGGTTAATGCAAAGCCAACGGTGTAATATTCTAGTTTACTGCATAAATACATGGATATATGTTACAAATTTTAAGTATAAGCAAAAATTAAAAAACAACAATTATATATTTTCATAGTTATAAACAGAGTTAAATTTATTTTATACATTTTTATAGAATCGTGAAATTAAAGATATAATGTATTATCTAACTTCAAACAGTGATTACAACATAGATGGTCAAATCGAATTAAATAGAGGTTTTATAGAATAACATTTACTAACCATTTAAAATATCGGACATAGGGATACGATTAATAACGAAAGAATTGGGACTAACTCCACGAATAGATCCTGCATAATTACTATTTATATTAAAGTTCATATTTCAATTTATTGGAAAAAAATGTGGAAGAATTGAATGTAATTTATTTACCTGATCGATTTGAATTTGTCCGTTGTCGTTTATCTCTAATAACAACCAATCTCAACGCTCGGTTATGTCAAGTTAATCCGTCCATAACAAAATCACCTTGCAAAATCTTAAATATATTCAAATAAAATAAATAAATTTACATGCTACTATTTCCCCCCTAATATTATAAAAATAAATAAACATATGGAACTACTTAATATATTTATGAAAAATTAGGGAAAATATATGTAAATACTAAATATTAATTTTAATATTTTAAAAATATAAATTTAAATATTAAATAAACTTATGGGCCAATAACTAAATGTACCCGTGCTTTGATCAACACTCTCCATAATATATTACCTTATTAAATGAACTTATGGGCCAATAACTAAAATATATGTAAATACTAAATATTAATTTTAATATTTTTAAAATATAAATTTAAATATTAAATGAACTTATGGGCCAATAACTAAATATTAACTTTAATATATCATTTCAAAATTCGAAATGAAATAACTAAATATGTTTATTATTTCTTATATTTGTCAAAGTAGTATATTTTAATTATTTATTTCATTAATATATAAATATATAGATATTATATATTGTAAAAATAGATAAATTGTTATATAAAAAATTATTAATCGATTAAGAATATTCAAAATATAAAAAATTACATTATATAAAAAGAGTCTAAACTCTTCCTAACTTTAAAATAAAATTTGATCAACACTCTCTATAATATATTACCTTATTAAAATAAAACCTAAAGGCCTAAATTAAATTTGACAAATCCGAAACTCTCACTCTGCTCTTTAGTCTTTTCCTCACAAATCACTCCATTCCTTGCCAGTTGCCGCCTCCAAACCCTCCAAGCCTCCATTCCCCTCCTCGACAGTGGCTCCTCCATCTTCATCCTCCTCCCTCCATCTCCATCACGCTACGCTAGCCAGGTAGACACCGACCCATCCACTCCTCCTAGTTTGCGCGGGCCGTTGCTGATTCGGTTTGCACCAGCCAGTCGCCATCGAGGTCGCTGCTTCTTCAATTTGCGCAAGCGCTTGCCATCGGCGGCAACGGAGCTGAGGCCTTGCTGTAAACCCTTGTCATTTGGTAACCCATCTAAAGCTAGATCTTCTTAGTATTATTGCCTCTTGACTCGATCGTAGCTCATAAAAATTTTAATCGTTCAATTCCCAAAAGCTAGATCTGCTTGACTGGACTGATGCAATTTTAACCCTAAAGTTGTGATTGTCGCTTGAGTGGACTGATTCATTTTATTTTATTTATATTAATTTTTTTTAAATACATTATTAATTAATAATATAATATATATTTTTAAAATAATTTTTTTTGTAAATTTAAATAAATACTTTATTTGGGCCTCGGATATCAAAAGCCCAATTTGGGGTAGCCCATTAGCCCAAGTCCGAGATACCAAAACCGTATCAATTCTTATTGACGTTATAATAATTACAAATTAGAATAATTGGTTTACTTCAAGCCCAATTCGGGATAGCCCATTAGCCCAAGTCCGAGATACCAAAACCCTATCACTTCTTATTGCTATCTTATTGCCGTTTCCAATTTTGCTTTGTATTTTTTCCAACTTTAAACACAGTTCTTTCCTCTTTCATATTTCCAGATCCATGGCTATTTTTCTTTACAGCAAAATCGATCCATGGCTCTTTCCTATTTAACGTTTCTCTTCCTCTTATTTTTTAAATAAATTGGTTTAATGGGCCTCCTTTATACCTCACCGTTGGCCCAAGCCCAATCATGGTTGTTCGGCCATTTACTTAAAACCGAATGTGGGTTAATTAAAATTTCGGTAGGGCCATTTGCAAAGCATAATTAATATTGGCTCCAAAAATCCCAATACCGATCTTCTATTAATTTTATATGGGCCAAGCCCAATACCAACAACCACATAAAATAATCGCCGAAAACCCTAGCCCTAATTTCCCTAAGTCATCCGTGCCTTGTTTGTGTTCTCTCCTTCTTCATCCTTCCATTTCCATCGTTTCCATTTTCAAACTTTCCAGATCGAAATTAGAGAAATTATTTCTGATTTCAACCTTCCATCTTACCATCATGCAAAAATTGTATTCTCCTATGTATATATTCCAGACATCCACAAGACCGAGCAAAAAGACATATTATTTCCTTAGCCCCGCAATTTCTCCTCTAGCCCCGCAATTTCTCCCTCCCTTGATGTGCAGCTGCTCCAGTTCGGTCGACGTTCACTCGAAGTCTTTGACCGGTCTTTCTCTTCACCGACTCTACCCTAGAAATCTGCAGAGCCGAATTTGGTCCCAATTTCTTCAACCCTAGAAATCCGCGGAGCCGAATTTGGTCCCAATTCGTACTCTGTCGTTGGTGTTGCTGAATCTGTTGTTTGAAGGTAAGGTCATACTTCTCTTTTCTTTGTAATTCTATTGGTATTCATTCTCTGTTTATCTTCATCTTTGGGAAAAAGAGTGATTCTTCTTTTGATTAGTGTTTTTGAATCTGTAGATTTTGCCGAATTTGGTCCCAATTCGTACTCCGTCGTTGGTGTTGCTGAATCTGTTGTTTGAAGGTAAGGTCATACTTCTCTTTTCTTTGTAATTCTATTGGTATTCATTCTCTATTTATCTTCATCTTTGGGAAAAAGAGTGATTCTCCTTTTGATTAGTGTTGTTGAATCTGTAGATTTTGTTTTTATGAAACATACAAAGAAA
This sequence comes from Rheum nobile, assembly GCA_027886185.1. Classification (NCBI taxonomy): domain Eukaryota; kingdom Viridiplantae; phylum Streptophyta; class Magnoliopsida; order Caryophyllales; family Polygonaceae; genus Rheum; species Rheum nobile. The sequence goes on along the minus strand of WOAB01000527.1, from coordinate 1,328,707 downwards.
AAATCAAACCAGATCCGGTGTTAATACACCTGCAGATCATGTAGATCATGTTGAATCTGCAGATTCAACATGATTAGTGTTGTTGAATCTGCAGTGTTGCTGAATCTGCAGTGTTGCTGAATCTACAGTGATTCTTCCTTTATCCAGTGTTGCTGAATTTGCAGATTAGTGTTGTTGAATCTGCAGATCAAGTTTTTATGAAACATGCAAAGGAAATATCATTAGTGATCTGGACCTTCTTAACAAAAGGAGCTTATGTCACGAACCAGATCCGGTGTTCGAGATCTCATCCTTGCCGAAAAAATATAAGTTCCTCTAATTTTTTTTGCTTTCTCTGTTAGTATTCATGTTTTATTGACTGATAAAAGTGAAATATTTCACTTGTTTGTACATGTCCGAATCTGAACGTTGTCGTGAGCCCACTTTCAAGAATAAACCTTCATAGCTCTTCCTACCTTCGTTAATGGCCAAAAAAATGTAAGTTTTTTTTTTTTCTACTTTCTCTGTAATTATTTCGATTTTAATTACTGATAAGTAAAATTTCACATGTAATGGGCTTATTGGCCCATTACATGTTTAATATTATTCATCACCTAATCATATTAATTGGGCTCATGGACCCGAAAAAACAATATAAGCCCAATTCCAATTTTTGAATGTGCTTTTAATTCAAAGCCGACTAAATCCAATAAATCCAATAACAACAAACAAATTGAATGGGCCCAATTACAATTTTTGAATGGGCTCATGATCTCTCTCTCTCTCTCTCTCTCTCTCTCTCTGTGTGTGTGTGTGTGTGTTCTTTGTCAAACTTTTTCATTTTCTTTCCTTTACACTAAATCTCCAAATTAATCATTTGATAATCCACAACCCCACTTTAGATATGTATCCCACTAAACCAAAAAGGAGATTTAGAGGACAAACTTCGTCGTCTTCCTCAGATCCACAATCGTTGTTGTCCCCGAGTTAACATGCAAAGCAAAGACTGGAGTTGATGAGGATATCCATAGGTAAGCTCTCTCTCTCTCTCTCTCTCTCTCTCTCTCTCTCTCTCTCTCTCTCTCTCTAAATTCTATATTTAAAAAATAATAACTCAATATCACATAAAAAGGTATATTATTTCTAGATAGTAGGACTGGTGGATTACATCTCTGTGAGGGTATTAGTTACTGCTTCGTAGGCTTGGATAAGTTAATAGTTTCATCACAAAAAGGAATAAACTATAATTGCAACTAATAAGTATTTTGAAAGGACATTCAATTAATTATGCCTACTTGTAAAAGTCTGAAAACTGCATGTGAAAAGAACAAACAAATTAACATAACTAAGAGTTCAATGATTTAAAAAAATGACATACTGGAAATTAAAAACAGCAAAGTTAGAAACAAATAACAATAATGCTAATCTAATCTGAATTGCCTTCTTCTTCAATATCTTCTTCTTCCTCTAAGTTGACTTGTTCTTCTTCGTCTCCTTTTTGAATATCGTCTTCTTCCTCTTCGTTGACTTGTTCTTCATCACTTAAATTTATCACTTCCTCTCTCCCGTTTATGTATTGTCAAGGTAGAAAATTAAGCCTTGCAAATTCTTCCAAACAACTCCATAGTAGTAGTCCGGATATTTCATTATCCACTTCATAGATACATGAAAGTTGCCACGGCTCCACAGACTTGCTATTGAATTTCAATATATAATCATTTCCTTCCCTGTCAATCCATATATTTACATCACGGTTGCGCCATGTGATGTAATTGTGTTCATTGTTGTACAATGAATCAATACGTATATAGCGGTCATGACCATATGGTAAAACATTTGTTCAAGAAGACATTCGTCCAGTTCAGCATGTGTAAGCATAATAATCCTAGGATTATAGGATGTAAACGTTGAATGAAATCCTGCCAGTTGAGTTGGATCGAAAAAACCTACCACATTTCTTATTGCAACATTCATATGAATGTTTGGGAATATAATAGGATCCCTCTCATAAATAAATGGAGTATATATCTTGTTCATTTCATCCAAAGCATCTTTCAACCTGCACATGCATAAAAAAAAGTTTTTTTACAATATTACATTAACACAAAACGACATATAATATTATTTAATTAAAAAATACAGTATAATAAAGATACCTTTGTGTTGCATTTGATAGATCACTCGGCATAGTAACTGAACATTTTATGTAATGTTCATCGTCCGATAAATCAATTGGAAAGGAAAGTCCAATGTAAAAACTGTTTGCGATACTTGGAAACCTAAAAAATGGCTTTCTGGTACAATATCAGTAAGGAAAAGCAACTCAGTATCAATTGAGACATCATGCGGAATGGGATGTATCATACTGAATACTACAAAATGAGAGCCTGGAGAAGTTTATAGTTTAGAACGTGATATAAGACCATAAGAATGTGGTACTTATAGTCTTTATTTAATGATTTGTAATTTTGTCCATATTTTGAGATATTATAAAAAACAAAGAGGAAATGAAATTTCTGCATAGTAGGATATAAGTAAATAAACTTTATGATCTAAATTTACTTCAACGAAATTCTGCATACAACAGCTTAGGAAATTTATATTATAATGTTTCCATGTAATATAAATACTATATTATGAATGTATAATATTTACATATAGGGAAATTTATATACCAACAACGTAATATGAAAATTATTATGTTTCCATTTAATATAAAGAATATATTCTGTATGTATATCAATATACATATCTGAACCCCCAAAATTAAAATTTGTAAGTTCTGCAGAGTATGATATCAGTAAATAAACTTTATGACCTAAATTTACTTGAACAAAATTTTGCATTCAACACGTAAGGAAATTTCTATTATCATGTTTCCATGTAATATAAATACTATATTATGAAAGTATGATATATACATATAGGGAAATTTATATACCAACAGCCACATATTAATTATAATGTTTTTCTTTAAAATAAAGAATATATTCTGTAAGTATATCAATATACATATATGAACCCCAGAAAAAAGAATTTTCGTATGTTTTGCTTTATTAAATATGGAAATTGCTAATTTCATAATTTTTTAACTCATATTCATTACTTATTAATCTCTAAAACAATCAGACTTTACAAAGAATATAGTAATCTTTGTATATGATTTCTGAAGTTAGTTGAAAATAACGAATTCTTTGCAAAAGATGGTGTGTTGTTATTCGGTGTAGAATATGCACAGAGAGTGTATTTGTTTCATTAGAAAAAGGACTAATGAAATATTCTCTATGTGCATATTCTACACCGACTTAGGTAAATATGCCTTATTAAACCTAATTTATGTATTTCTTTGTCTCTTTTTCTATTTGTATCACTTTGTATGCAGATATCATATATGATTATTGAAGTCTAACAAAATTAGACTTTACAAAGCAAACAAAACAAAAATAATGAATTTCTGATTTCACAATTCTATAACTCATATTCTTTAATACACTTGTATAAACCGTAATTTGGTTATCCATAGATAATATACTTTACTCTATAAACTAAATCCTATTGATTTAATTTTAATTTTAATTATTAATATCTAAAAAAATCAGACTTTACACAGCAAACAGAACAAAAATAAAGAACACAGTTTTTACCATTTATCCACCCTTGTTTTTGATTTAGGTTAAGTAAACAAATTTCATTAAGTAAAAACAAAATCACGGAGGCAAAATGATATAAATTAAACAGAATTCTGCAATAGAATCAAAACAAATAGTTTAACTTGGAGGAATTAATAAACATGAAACTTATATGAAAACTGTCTTTCTAAACTTTAAAAATAAATGGTCATACGAAATAATGCAACCTCTTCCTAATATGAAATTATTTATTCATCTAGCTTTTCCTCTTTCACTTTCTTGAAAATAAGCCTCTTCCTGGTAGTTGAGTGCTCTCTCTCTCTCTCTCTCTCTCTCTCTCTCTCTCTCTCTCTCTCTCTCTCTGAAGATCCACTATGTTTGAAACTCTAAAAATTTTGGATTTAATAAAACGTGATACTAACCTCTAGTATTAGTCTTCTTCTTGTTGCATTCTATTAATAGTTTGGAAATTAATATCATTTGACTTAGAGCAACCCATAAGAAATTAATATCATTTGTCTGAAAACTATTCCTAATCTAGACTCTTCTTCTTGATGAAGATTATACTTCATTCAATATAGTATATGTCTATACTTTAATGGGTTAAAATGTAAATAATATATTGATATTAGATGAAATCGGCTCGACTTATGATAAATGTTTAATATTACAGTTCAGATTAAAAATAGGTTTTTTTATTTACTAATTTAAATGGGCTTAACCATTATAAATATGGGCTTCGGCCCATTAAATATGTAATACAATAAATAATATAATCATCAATTTCATAATGGGCTTGATTTTGGCTGAAGTAAAAATGTAATGGGCTTATTGGTCTAAATAAATACCTATCGACAACTTCTTATTTGACTTAATGGGTTTAAAGGGCTTATTTGCATTAATGGGCTTAATGGGTAATAATATATTTGTTTTCAAACAAGTTGAAGATTTTTTCCGTTTTTAAAAATCAACTCTCTCTCTCTCTCTCTCTCTCTCTCTCTCTCTCTCTCTCTCTCCCCTTTTCGAAATGCTATAATCATAAATGAAAGAAAATCATATACATTTAATCATATGTTATAATGTATGTTTTTTTTCCTTCAAAGTATATAAAAATTAATCTACTATATACAGAATAATAGACTATCATCAAATATAATTTTTAGGTGAATGGCGAAAAAATTGTAGAGATGTACTGAAAGGATGAAAGACAAATATTTTTGAAAATCAATATCATCATATATAATTTCTGGTTGAAAATGTAATGAAAGACAAATATTATTAGGTGTAAAGATGCATTGAAAGGATGAATGACAAATATTTTGGGGGTGAAATTATAATGAAAGATGCATATTTTTGTAAATCAATGAAAACAAAAAAATTTGCAGAATAAATATCCTCATTATGATTGTTTATGTATTTTGGGTGAAATCCTTTTTGTTTCATTTGCAGAACAAATATTTTTAGGTTAAAGATGTCTTTCATTTCATTGATCTTGCTGTTTAATGTCTCTCTAAAAATCCTTATTGTTTCATTTTCTCCCTTGATGAGGATGTCTGGAGATTGGAAAGCAGAACTCAGTTATTTAAGGGGATGATGTTCTAGCAAATCATGGGGTTCCAAGATCTAAAAAAGAAAACCTGAAGGTACGGATACTATACTAACATTGATATGAACATGAAAAATAGATATTAAATGTTGATATGAACAGAGTATAGTGAATGAATTATTACCTTGTAACTGAGTTCTGGATATCCTGAATAAAACTGAAACAAAGTAAAAAAAATCAATATCAGTTCGGTTTGAAATGTTAAATCTTAATCCCTATAAACACTGAATTTCTGTTTGCAATGATGTAAGAATTACTTAAATGAATGAGTTCTGCTTTTGTTAAGCATTACCTCTTGAATGTTTCTATTCTGATGTGGTTTAAGGTTTTATAATAACTGAGAAGGTATAGATTTATAGTCTACTATATGAAAGAGATGTAGTATTGTATTTTTAGAATGCATTGATCTTATAATCAGTTTTGCTTTTTATGGATGTTTTATGATATGTCGAAATTCTGTCATTGGGAAATAGAAAGCACATTATTTGTCTCAGGTTATAAGATATGCCGAATTTCTATAATTTATATACGTGATTTAAAAGATGTGCAATATGTTATGTAATAGCTGGATAAGTTTTCTGTATTTTTTGCCTTATATTTTTCCATATATATTCTGCTGTTTATTTTGCACATATTTTTGATTCTGTAATATTTTGCCATGTAATACATTTGGAAAATGTAGATTCTCAGTGTCATATATATTGCAATATATTTTCTGTGATTTCATTTGATATGATTCATTTATTGTGCATATATTTTATATTCTAAAATATTATGTCATATGTATGTTTATGGACAGGTTCATAGGATTGGTTTGCAGAATTTGGGCGTCGAGGCAATAATTTCATAATTTCTATATTTGTGTATTATTGTCAGTTTTATGGTGATTTGTTCTACTTCATGTTTAGCCTTGCAGGTTTTAATATTGCACAGATTCTATTTTGTGCAATATGATGTTTTTTGAGTTTGCAAGTTTTCTGCAGGTGTATTAAGTTCTTGCATGTGTGTTGCAAGTTTTTGGATGTGTTTTTGCATGTGTGTTGCAAGTTTATTGCATGTTTTTGCAGGTTTTTTGTATTAGTAAATTTTCATAGTTAATGCATTAGTAAATTTTCATAGTTAATATCAGTTTTATTCATAATTTGTATACCACAGAAATTTCTTTCTGGGCAGATTTTGTTCATTTATTATGTTTTCTGGGCATTTAATTTATGTTTTAGGTTAATGTTGGTCTTTGAAGTTTTTAATTGTATGCAGATTCTATTATTTTTCTTATTGTTTAAAATTTAAAATGTTTTTTTTTAAAATCATATACTGCACAATTCTGCTATTTTTTTATTGCAAAATTTTCATTATTTTTTTGGAATTATATGCAATATTCAGATAATAGATCGGATTATAATTGTTTAGTTTTATAAAGATTTCCAATTGAAAAATTAGGTTAGAATATTAATTGTATTTTTTTTAGAAAGATTTACAAATTACGCAAATCAAAATGGAACAAAAAAAATCATGTTAATGTTAAATAAGCCTAAAACGATGTATTTTAAAAAACTATCAAATGAAGCAAAAACTGACACGTATACAATGTATTTTTGGGGTGACACGTGGCACCGAAAATTCGGGATACAATATAGGGGCGTGTGTCTGTACAGATGCGATTCTGCTTTAATTATTATAAAGTAGATTAATGATTTGACATAATAAAAAATTAACGCCCAAGAGAAATAGTTATGACTTTAATAAGATTTAATAAGAGTATGTAGGTATATGTTTTATGAAATTGCAATCTAGACACCCGCCACTGACTCGAATAAAAGCAAAAAATCCCCCCAATCAAGCCCGTCGCACCATTCTCACTCTCCGTATCTCACTCCGGCGATTTTGCTTGTCGTCGTTCTCTTCTTCAGGTAACTGCTAATCCTGAGCTCTGTTCACCAAATTTCCGATTACAATGGTCTTCGTAAGGACTCCTCTAAACGAGACTCTATTCCTAAATGTAAACCCTACCTACACTACAATTGAAACCCTAGGTTTCGAAATTAGCCACAGATTGGGGATGCCGGTTGCTCGGCAGCGCTTGTTCTTGGCTTCCAAGCGGATAATCGGTGATTGCTCTTCCAGATTATGCGATTTGGGGATTTCTTCTGATTCCACCCTAGTTCTGCACGTTCCCTTATTCGCAGGGGCGGACCCACGTAGAGACCAGTGGGGACACGGGCCCCCACTGAAGAAAAAAAAAACGAAACCCTATTTCTTCTCATTGTTACAACTCGCCGTCTCCATTCTCCAACCATCTCCATTTCTCCTCAGTCCTCACGCTCGCCAGTCTCCAAAACCCTATTCGGCGCTTCATCTCCGACTTCGCCTCTTCAGTCTTCAGTCCGCCACAGCCCACAGCCACTTCATCTCCGTCTTCGTTCGCCTCTTCGATCGGCCGTCGGCGAGATTGAAAGAAAGGTATGTATCCTGCCTCTTCTTCCCCAGACCCCAGTTCGGCGAGAATGCGAGATTGAAATTCAGCCTCTTCTTCCCCAGACCGCAGTTCCCAGTTCCTCTTACATTCAAAAATCAGAAATTAGGGTGTTTGTTTACTTGTTTAGACCTTTTTTTCCATTAGAGAAATTGTGAATTCCAGAATTTGTGAAGTGTGAATCTCAGAATCTGTGAATTTCAGAATTTCAGATTGAATTTTTTGGAATTTCAGAGGTTAGAGTAGATAGAGATAGACAGGGGCGAATTTGTGCATTGTTGGATTTCAGAATTTCAGAGTGATTGTTAATTTCAGAATTTGTGGCCTGGAAATTTAGAACTGAATTTGTTGGAAATTTAGAAGTGAATCTGTGCATTGTTGGATTTGTTGATAGTTGGCTTCAATTCCTTGTTGTCAAATAATTGTTGATTACATTCACTGTTGTTTATAGTGTTTTATTAATGCAGTTATTTGACTGAATCTGAAGATTATTGATAACAATTTCGAAGGGTCCGTGATTTGAAATAACAGGTAACTATACAATCCTCATTGATTTTATATTCAATTTAGGTAGAAAATGATTGATTATTCATGTTATATCTATATGTTGATTTAGTTATATAATTTGATAATTTCAGAAAATGAAGAAATATTTTACAAGTATCGGTGTTTCACAAAATTCTCAGTCACCAAATATAGGATCAAGTTCTAATCCCACTCCAGTGAACCCACCGACACCAAGTGTTCCTAATTTGTCTAGTTGTGATGTTGAGTTTGATCTTGATAATTTGCCTGCTGATTCGGGGTTAAGGAAAAATATGTCTGAGTATAGTGTTAATGATCGACTTGGTGATGATTTTATGAATGATTGTTTGATTGCGTATATTGAGAAAGATGTAGTTAAATCTATTGAGATTGAAGATATTATTGTAAGATTTCAGGACATGGCTCCTCGAAAGATGTTATTGTAATGATGAAGTTAAATATAACGTTTAGTATTTTATGTTTTATATTTATTCTATCTAATTTAATTTAATTCTGGCCACGTGGAATTGTGCCCCCACAACGCAGAAATCCTGCGTCCGCCCCTGCTTATTCGGAGGTATGCAAGCCCCCGTGCAAACCAAGAACAGGCTAGAATTCCTGAATTCAAAGCCACCTCCGAACTACGTCGCTGGGCTCGGTCGTGGTGCTACCGGGTTCACCACCCGGTCAGATATTGGGCCCGCCCGTGCTGCTCCGGACCTTCCCGATCGGTCAGCCGCTGTGATTGGTGCTCCCGCTGCCGCCGCCCCTCCTGGCGCTGGACGGGGACGTGGAAGTGGAAAGGGGCCAGTTGAGGATGAAGAGGATGATGAAGGGGATGAGAAGGGGTATGATGAGAACCAGAAATTTGATGAGTTTGAAGGTAATGATGTTGGGTTGTTTGCTTCTGCTGAGTATGATGAGGATGATAAAGAAGCCGATGCTGTGTGGGCGGCAGTTGATGAGAGGATGGATTCGAGGAGGAAGGACAGGAGAGAGGCTAGGTTGAAGGAGGAGATTGAGAAGTATAGGGCTTCTAACCCGAAGATCACAGAGCAGTTTGCGGATTTGAAGAGAAAGCTGTATACGATGTCTGCTGATGAATGGGATAATATACCTGAGACTGGGGATTACTCTTATAGGAACAAGAAGAAGAGGTTTGAGAGCTTTGTTCCGGTGCCTGACACCTTGCTGGAGAAGGCTAGGCAAGAGAAAGAGCATGTCACGGCGCTGGACCCTAGAAGTCGGGCTGCTGGAGGGACAGAGACTCCATGGGCACAGACGCCCGTTACTGATCTGACTGCTGTTGGAGAGGGGAGAGGTACTGTTTTGTCATTGAAGCTGGACAGATTGTCGGATTCTGTGTCGGGTTTGACGGTTGTTGATCCAAAGGGGTACTTGACTGATCTCAAGAGCATGAAGATTACCAGTGATGCGGAGATTTCTGATATAAAGAAAGCTAGGTTGCTGCTGAAGTCTGTCACCCAAACAAATCCGAAACACCCTCCTGGATGGATTGCAGCTGCAAGGCTGGAAGAGGTTGCCGGTAAGATTCAGGTGGCAAGGCAATTGATACAGAAAGGGTGTGAAGAGTGTCCAACTAATGAAGATGTGTGGCTGGAAGCGTGCCGGTTGGCCAATCCTGATGAGGCCAAGGCTGTGATGGCTAGGGGTGTAAAGGCCAACCCAAAGTCTGTGAAGCTCTGGTTACAGGCTGCAAAGATGGAACAGGATGAGTACAATAAGAGCAGGGTTTTGAGGAAGGGACTTGAGCATATATCTGATTCTGTGAGGTTGTGGAAGGCAGTTGTGGAAATTTCTAACGAGGATGACGCCAGGATTTTGCTTCAGAAAGCAGTGGAATGCTGTCCTTTGCATGTTGAACTGTGGCTTGCCCTTGCAAGGCTTGAAACATACGATAATGCAAAGAAAGTACTTAACAAAGCCCGAACAAAGCTACCGAAAGAGCCAGCTATTTGGATTACCGCTGCCAAGTTGGAGGAGGCCAATGGCAATAATGCTATGGTAGAAAAGCTTATCGAAAGGGGTATTAAATCCTTACAAGGAGAGGGCGTGGAGATTGATCGTGAAGCTTGGATGAAGGAGGCAGAAGCTTCTGAACGGGCAAACTCCATCGCCACTTGTAAAGCAATAATCCGCTATACAATTGGTATTGGGGTGGAGGAGGAGGATAGGAAAAGGACATGGGTGGCTGATGCTGAGGAGTGCAGGAAAAGAGGCTCGATTGAAACAGCAAGGGCTATTTATTCTCATGCACTCACTGTCTTCTTGACAAAGAAGAGCATATGGATTAAAGCAGCACAGTTCGAGAAAAGTCATGGTACCAGAGAATCCCTGGACATCTTGCTACGAAGGGCAGTTACCTACGTGCCACAAGCTGAAATTTTATGGCTTATGGGTGCAAAGGAGAAGTGGCTTGCTGGTGATGTTCCAGCTGCTCGAGCCATCCTTCAAGAAGCCTATGCTGCTATACCATACAATGAGGAGATTTGGCTTGCTGCATTCAAGCTTGAGTTTGAAAACCATGAACTGGAGAGAGCAAAGATCCTCCTTGCCAAGGCCAGGGAAAGAGGTGGCACGGAAAGGGTTTGGATGAAATCAGCTATTGTAGAGAGAGAAATGGGCAACAGTGACGAGGAAAGGAGATTGCTCGATGAGGGACTCAAACGCTTCCCCTCGTTCTTCAAGTTGTGGTTGATGCTGGGGCAGCTTGAGGAGAGGCTTGGTCAGATGAATCGAGCAAGGGAGGTATATGAATCAGCGCTCAAGCACTGCCCTAAGTGCATCACCCTCTGGCTTTCGCTTGCTAACCTTGAAGAGAAGATGAATGGGCTGAGCAAAGCTCGAGCAGTTCTTACCTTGTCAAGGAAGAAGAATCCTCTTAACCCTGAGCTCTGGCTTGCTGCCTTAAGTGCTGAGCTAAGGCATGGGAACAAGAAGGAAGCTGATAACTTAATGGCAAAGGCCCTTCAAGAGTGTCCAGATAGCGGTATCTTGTGGGCAGCTTCAATCGAGATGGTTCCCCGTCCTCAACGGAAAACAAAGAGCATGGACGCACTCAAGAAATGCAAAGACGACCCTCACGTTATTGCTGCTGTGGCGAAGCTGTTCTGGCAAGACAGGAAGGTGGACAAGGCCAGGAATTGGTTCAACAGGGCTGTGACATTGGCCCCTGATATTGGGGATTTCTGGGCTATGTACTATAAGTTTGAGCTGCAACATGGGGCCGAGGAGAACGACAAGGATGTGCTGAGGAGATGTGTTGCTGCTGAACCCAAGCACGGCGAGAAGTGGCAAGCCGTTTCCAAGGCGGTTGAGAATGCACACCAGCCTGTTGAAGCTATTCTGAAGAAGGTTGTGGTTGCTCTTGGCAAGGAAGACAATGCGCCTGAGAAACAGTGATCATCACCAAGGTCAGGTCTGGGACCATTCCCTTTTGTCAACCTAGATTTCTTTATTGCATCTCTAGTATCTTTGACACTTGATTCATATAATGCTTACTTTTAACTTTTTTTTTTTTTGGGTCTATATAGATCTTCTTCAACATAGATTTCTCTGTTTGATATTGTTTGCGAATTTTAATGGAATGTTGTTTTAGTTGCGCTTGCGCAAGGGATGATTTTCTGTCTCTGACCATGATTTTTCAACAAACCTGGTAGAATCCGTAGCTTTAGTAAGAACCCTCTGTACCACTATACGTAGAGGCCGTGATCCTTGAGAGTTGAGACAGCAGTTGGTTTTGCACATATCAGAATAATAAGTGGGCGGCTCTCTTTTACTTTCATATCAGGTTAACAGCTCTAAGAGTGAGGATTCATAATATTCATTACACCAATAACTTAATAATATTTGAATGCTGATTTTTCATGTTGGACACAATCTTTACAGGAGGTGATTCGGAAGACAAATTGAGTTTAAGGATGGAGAAGAAGGCCAAGAAAGGATTAAGTTGCATATGCAGCAGAGTTTTGTTTTTAGTAACTCTAAACTCTCCTTCTGATAGGTAATTGAAGTAAATGTTTTCTTGGGATTATTTTTCTAATCATCCCAAATCTTCTGTTGTGTGAAACAATGATTTTTGTTCTGTTTCTGGCTTCATAGATATCGTGTTACTACCATTTGGGAGTCTATGCATATTGACACAATGACACGAGTCAAAGCGTGATGGAGAATATGATAAAATTGGTCTGTTTCTGTTCTTTCTTTCTCTGTGAAGATATTTTCTTGGTTGTTGGTTTGATACGTGTGAATATGAAGGTGAGTATTGAAGTCATGTTGATGTTGGGTCTTTAAGCCATATGGATTTTTATTAGCCGAGAATATATGCAAACCAAATTGTGCGCTTAATTAATGTAAGCGTACGCCTTTTGTGCGCTTATATTAAGCGCACAGGGGTATAATGGTATTTAAAAAAATATGAAGGGGTAAAATAGGGGAGGAAGCGGTGCGCCTAAAATAAGCGCACAGCTATGCGCCTACAATAGGCGCACAGCTATGCGCCTACAATAGGCGCATAGCCCTAAAATATATTTTTTTAACAAGTTTATCTTGTGCGCTTACATTAAGCGCACAATACTATTTTTTTTTTCAAATGCAATTTTTTCCCCATAATAATGTAGAGAATTTCAATACGAGTCCGTACATATAAAATGCGTTCAAAACGGACATCGTTTGCCCCTCCAAAAGCCTAAAAAACGAAGTCTTTCTATCCATTTTTTTACAATTTGGCGTCTGTCATATAGCGCATTGTAGTGAAAAAAAATGATATTTTTTATAACTTTCTACTATAATTTTGTAGAAAATTTTAATACAAATCCATACATGTAAAATTCATCCAAAACGGATATCATTTTTCCCTTCAAAAAGCAAAAAAAAAACGAAAATAAAAACTTTAGAAGCTATAGTATATAAGGTAATATATTTTGTAATACTTAACTATAATACATAAAGTATACTTATTTTTTCATAATCATGTATAGAATTTCAATACGAATCCGTACATATAAAACTCGTCCAAAACGGACATCGTTTGCCATAGTATAACTATACTTTATGTATTGTAGTTTGGGACAAAAAAACGAAGCCTTCCTACTAGACCTGTCAACTCGGTCGGGCGGGTCGAGTTCGAGTTCGGGACATGTCGGGTTTGACCCGCTGGGTCAAACATGCCCTTTTTTATGATTTTTAACTTTAATAAAATAATTATAATAATATAATTAGTATTATATTATTTTTTAATAAAGTATATTAAAATATTTAATATAAATGAAATAAAATATACAAAATAAAAGGGACCCGCGAGCTTGAATTTGCATTCGGGTCGGATTTGGGTCCTTTCGGGTCGGGTTGGGTTTTCGGATTGGGTCGATTTTTATAACTATAGGATGTAATATAGGATATAACCATAGTATATAACTATATGATATAATCATAATATATAATTATTTGATTATATCTTATGCTTACATCCTATAGTTATATATTATGGTTATATCATATAGTTATATATTATTATTATGACACACCTAATCTGATTTAAATTTTATTTTGGTCAATTTAAATTTAAATAATAAAATCGGCTATCTTAAAATTTAGATCCAAAATGTATCGAAACCCATAGATAATACAAAATCAAAAGCTAGAAATTCTCCTTACCCTAATATGTCACTTTAACATTATTGTGTATAAATGATTTAGTCTCTCTTAGTAAAATAAAAAAAGATTGGAATAAAAAAATGAAGATACAATCACATCTTTCCATTTTGTGCCCTTGTTTTCCTTTCGGTGGCTTGTCTTTGTAATTGTGGTTATGATGTTTTGATTTTGGTTGTTTCAGCATGTAGATTGTTGGGTCCTATGGGCTGTTGGGGTTCCTCTTGTTTTGCTTGTTGTGATTTCTTTAGTGTATTTTTCTTTTGCTTCCCCTTGTACACACTCGTCTGTGGTGGTGCGTTGGCTCTGGCGTCCACTCCGTCCAGGGGTCACTTCCATCTTTGTTTGTGGATTCACTTTAGTTTTTGGGATTAAATCTTCAAAACCAAGTACTTTTGTGAATCTATTAGATGTAGTGATTCTGGATAGGGGTCAACAGTTTGCCAAAAAAGTCAGGGTTTCTAATCTGGAGGCTTTCCTAGTCTGTTCGGGTATTGCAGCCTCCCCTTTAAGAAACTCGATCGGTTGCGCGATTTCCATACTCTTTCCTGACTTGTGTTGTTGTATTCTCTAGTAGTCCTTGCCTCCTTATGACAATAATATATGTATGTGGTTTATTTGATGTCTTCTATCAAACATGTAATCTCTCTTAATTGATTAATAGAGTTTGGATTATATGCGGAGCACTCTTCCTGTGCGGACGTGCGGAGTATGCACTTTAGGGTCTTATTTGTGCACTTTAACGTCTTATTTGTGCACTTTTTCAAAAAAAAAAAAAAAAAAATTCTTTTTTAAATTTTTTTCCAAGCATTTTTCAATTTTTTTTACAAAAGTGCACAAATAAGGCCCTAAAATGTACAAATAAGGCTCTATAGTGCATGTCCGCACGGAAAGAGTGCTCCGCACCGGAACCGCACTCTTGATTAATATATTTAGAGTTTCCATAAAAAAAAACTCACAGATGTCGTAGCCACATTGTGCCTTCTATAAAAAAAACAAAAACAAATATGAAGATACACACAATTACACCAACCAATATAGTTTAAGGGCCTGGAACCTGGGCCTGATAAATGGGCCAGTATTTGTTCATGTCGTTGTAAATGCCAGCCCATTAATGTCAAATAGAAACTTCTGCCGAAAATAAGGTCACAGAATTTGAGAGTTGTACACTTAGAAAAGGGCGTTGAGGTTTGCACCGCTTTTTTTTTATTTCGCACCGTAATTTGAACGCTACGAGGCAGCGTTCAAATTTCTTTTCCTTTTTTTTAAAACGCTATTATATAGCGTTCAGTTTTTTTTTTTTTTTTTTGGATTTATTGAGAATAAAAAAAATAAAATGAAATCGGCTCGATGAAACCGGGTCGGAGTTAAACGCTGCGTCGTAGCGTTTAAACTGGACTCGGTTTAGTCGAGCCGATTAAGTTTTAAACGCTACGTCGTTGCGTTTAAAAAAAATATAAAAAAAATTGAACGCTACGTAGATGCGTTCCAAAAATAATATTTGTTTTCCCAAAATAGCAATTTTTTCCATAATCATGTAGATAATTTCAATACGAGTCCGTACATATAAAATTCGTCCAAAACGGACATCGTTTGCCCCTTCAAAAGCCTAAAAAACTAAGCTTTTCTATCCATTTTTTTATACAATTTGGTACCCAGCATATGACGCATTGTAGTGGAATTTTTTGGTATTTTTAATATTTTTCTACTATAATTTTGTATAAAATTTTAATACTATAGTTTTGTATGATTTCGTTCATTTATATACTATAGTTATATACTATTGTTATATCGTATAATTATATATTATGGTTATATCGTATAGTTATATACTATTGATATATTGTATTATTATATACTATAGCTATATACTATTGTTTTATCATATAGTTATATATATATATATACTATAGTTATATACCATGGTTATATCGTATAGTTATATACTATAATTATATATTATGGTTCTAACGTATGGTTATATACAAATTTTAAATCGCATAGTTATATACTATTGTTATATCATATAGTTATATACTATGGTTATATACTATAATTATATATAATGGTTCCAACGAATAGGTATATACTATTGTTATATCGTATAGTTATATACTATAGCTATATACCATGGTTATATCGTATAGTTATATACTATAATTATATATTATGGTTCTAACGTATGCTTATATACAAATTTTATATCCTATAGTTATATACTATGGTTATATCGTATAGTTATATACTATTGTTATATTGTATAGTTATATATACACTATAGTTATATCGTATAGTTATATACTATTGTTATATCGTATTGTTATATACTATAGCTATATACTATAGTTATATCGTATAGTTATATATTATAGTTATATACTATTGTTATATCGTATACTTATATACTATGGTTATGTTCTATAGTTATATACTATGGTTATATCCTGTAGTTATATATTATGGTTATATCTTATAGTTATATCCAATTTGGTCATGTCTTATGGTTATATCCTATAGTTATATACTATGGTTATATCCTATAGTTATATACTATGGTTATATCGTATAGTTATATACTATTGTTATATTGTATAGTTATATATACACTATAGTTATATCGTATAGTTATATACTATTGTTATATCGTATTGTTATATACTATAGCTATATACTATAGTTATATCGTATAGTTATATATTATAGTTATATACTATTGTTATATCGTATACTTATATACTATGGTTATGTTCTATAGTTATATACTATGGTTATATCCTATAGTTATATATTATGGTTATATCTTATAGTTATATCCAATTTGGTTATGTCTTAGGTTATATCCTATAGTTATATATTATGGTTATATCGTATAGTTATATACTATTGTTATATTGTATAGTTATATATACACTATAGTTATATCGTATAGTTATATACTATTGTTATATCGTATTGTTATATACTATAGCTATATACTATAGTTATATCGTATAGTTATATACTATTGTTATATCGTATACTTATATACTATGGTTATATCGTATAGTTATATACTATTGTTATATCGTATAGTTATATATATACTATGGTTAACGTTGTACTGTATAGTTATATATATACTATGGTTATATCGTATAATTATATATTATAGTTATATACTAATGTTATATCGTATACTTATATACTATGGTTATGTTCTATAGTTATATATTATGGTTATATCCTATAGTTATATATTATAGTTATATCTTATAGTTATATCCAATTTGGTTATGTCTTATGGTTATATCCTATAGTTATATACTATGGTTATATCCTATAGTTATATACTATGGTTATATCTTATAGTTAGATCCAATTTGGTTATATCGTATAGTTATATATATATATATATACTATGGTTATATCGTATAGTTATATACTATAGCTATATACTATTTTTATATCGTATTGTTATATACTATAGCTATATACTATTGTTATATCGTATAGTTATATATATACTATTGTTATATACAATTTGGTTATGTCTTATGGTTATATCATATAGTTATATACTATGGTTATATCGTATAGTTATATACTATTGTTATATTGTATAGTTATATATACACTATAGTTATATCGTATAGTTATATACTATTGTTATATACTATAGCTATATACTATAGTTATATCGTATAGTTATATACTATTTTTATATCGTATACTTATATACTATGGTTATATCGTATAGTTATATACTATTGTTATATCGTATAGTTATATATATACTATGGTTAACGTTGTACTGTATAGTTATATATATACTATGGTTATATCGTATAATTATATATTATAGTTATATACTATTTTTATATCGTATACTTATATACTATGGTTATATCGTATAGTTATATACTATTGTCATATCGTATAGTTATATAATATTGCTATATATTATGGTTCTAACGTACTATGGTTATATACAAATTTTATTCCATATAGTTATATACTATTGTTATATCGTATAGTTATATACTATGGTTATATCGTATAATTATATACTATAGTTATATACTATAGTTATATACTATAACTATCAAAATTGGCTAAGTAGTCTTTGAAACAGGGATACAGAGAGACGGAACTCTCCATGACTTTATTAATAATAAAAATTGGCTAAGTAAGTAGTCTTTGAAACAGGGATAACCACACCACTAATATCAATACTACTAAAACAATAAAGCATAATAAAAATGTTCATCTAATACATGAAAATAAAACCTGCATTTGAATTTAAATAATCGACTTATTGGGCCATTACATGATTAATAATACTAATGAGCCTTATAAACTGTAACGAGATTATAGGCCCAAATACAAACTTTTTTAAATGTATTTTGGGCCTAGTATGTATAATAAAATTTAAGACAACTGACTAATTTTTTTTAATAAATTTATATTGATAAACAAAAATGAATTAATTAATACACTATTGGCCCATTAAATGTGTAAAATATTAATGAGCCTCCTAATTGTTAATCGACTTATACAACAAACTTCATTTAGTTAATAACACAATCACTAGAATATATATATATAATCAATTGAATACAGTCGACCTAATTTCGTTCATAACACAATTATTGAAAAATCTTATATATATTCGAAATAAAATAATTAAATGTACATACTAATCATTTTTTAATATAATAAAAATATATAGACATATGTAAATACTTAAATATATTTGTGCAAAAGTAGGAAAAATATATGTGAATATTAAATATTTATTATAATATTTTAAAAATATAATAAATAGTTTAAATATTAAATGGACCTATGGTCCAATATTATATTTGGATGGGCCAGTAGCAGCTAATTTAAATTATTTTATGGGCTTATTACAGACACAGTTGATTAGCTGCCATAATGTAATTAGGGTCGGTTCATCACGTTTTTAGGACTTGTTAAGCCATTTTGTTTCATGGGCTTATAGGCCCATACGAAGCAACATTACCGGATTCTTCTAAATGGAAAGTCGCAACCCTATCAGTATCTCATTTATAGTTTTTGGGTTGTCTCTCTCGCTCTCCTTCTCTATGAAGCTTCAAGCTTCAACACTTACAAATCTATGGCGATTTCTCTAAAAAAAAAACAACCTTTGACTTCTTCAACCTTCGCCTTCTTAAACCTTCGTCGAAATCCAGATCCATGGCGTTGTTGGGTTTCTCTCTCCCTCTCCTTCTCTGTGAAGCTTCAAGCTTAAAATTTACAAATCCATGGTGATTTTTTTTTAAAAAAAATCATCATTCGCCTTATTCAACCTCTGCCTTCTTCAACCTTCGCAGAAATCCATTTCCAACCTTCACCTTCTGCATACTTTGCCGATTGTCTTTCTCTTTCTGTAAATCTCGGCCAACGATCTATCTCCTTAATCGTTTGTCTTTCCCCTTTTTCACAAATTTCAGATCCAAAACAAATTAGTTTGAAGAGATCAGTTTACATATCTAAAAGCGAAAAGGGATTCCCGCCACTCCCTTTGCCTTTTTGCCGTTCGTCTTGGAGGGTTAAGCCATACACAACAACTGCCAGAAGATCTAGATTCCACCACCGGGAGAAGAAGATGAGACTATGGATCAATCTACTGATGGGTAAACTAAACCCTAATCCACCCATGCGTGAGTTCCTTTCACTCTCTCGCTGTCTTTCTATATCGTTTTCTTATGTTAATTATTTTATAGATAGGAAAAATCATACATAAACCCTAATTTTCTGAGATATGTGACCGATTCCTATACCATGCAAAGGACACCAACGGATAGATGAGCATATCTGGAGATTGGTAATGGAGGGTTCCCAAACCACAATTTTCTGAGATATGTGACCCTTCGTATTCATTAAAAGTAGGTTATGGAGCCCTACAAATTCGGTGTTTGCGAGATTGTACCTTCCATTCCGACATATGTAAGATCTCTATCTATCTCAATTTATCTCAATCTATGGATCAGTTCCTTTTGAAATGCTCCATTCCTTTTGAAATGTTTGACCTATTCCTTTTAATTTGATTTAATAATTTTTATCCGACAAAATTTAAAAAAAATCATATGAGGACATCTGGACGTTGGTGAGGATCTGTGTCTGTAAGATCCTAATTTCATTTCATATGCTCTTTGGTGTTCATTATGTCGCTCTACCTACCGTCATCAAGGGAATCAAAATGTAAGGTATTTTTCTGTATATCTATTTAAATACATCTCGCCCTCTGTTGTTTTTTGAAATGCTCGACTGCCTTTTGTTCAATACAACGGGAGGAACAATTTTTAGGTGGGATTTTGGATTTCATTCGGTCTTGTTTTTTTTATTGGGTCATTATTTAATTATTTTTCAAAAAAAACGCGTGTTTCTTTGTTTGAATGTTTTTGTTTTAGTCTGAGATTTTTTACACGGATTAAAAAATTGATTTTAGTAAAAAATTAACAGCTATAACCGAATAATAACTCTTAATCCATATTTATATATTTATACTTAAAAACATTTAATACTTAAAATTTACATATAAGTGTAATGTTATTTGTTTAGTATATAATATAAATATATTATAATGCATTTAATCTTTGGAATCTACTTTATGCATATTAATACTTTAAAAAATAAGTATAACCTGCTATTCTATACAGTGTCTGTACAGATTCTGAACCCTTTATCTCGACAAATAAGAAGCCTCGAGAAAAAGCTGTTTAAAATTTATTGAGTTTCCTAGATATGAACCTCTAGCTTGGAGATTTGAACCGTCTGATGGGCTTATTTGACCAAATTTATTTGTACACATATTAATGAGCCTCTAAACATTATAATGGGCTTACTGGGCCCAATAAAAATGACACAACATATTGAAAAATTGGTTTGTACAAAAAACATATATTTTTACTGGATTACAAACTTAACCGACTTATTTAATGTTAATATATGTATATTTATAAACAAATCCTAAAATTATTTACTTGGCTAACCGTCTGATGGGCATACATCTGTAGGAATACAATTTTCACGACACTAAATTCTGCAAGGTAGTACTTTTGAAATTAAAATTTAGATTATTTCTTTTTGCTTCTCAAGTTATATTCTAATTATTGATTTTTGTACTTCTGCACAAGCTTTCAAATAGTCATGCCTACTCAGGAAAGACTGAAAATAGCAAGAAATAAATTGTAAAGACAAACAAAATATCAGCATGTAGAATCAATATCAGCATATATAATTTATGGGTGATTTGACGTAAAAATTTGTAAAGATGTACTGAAAGGATGAAAGACGAATATTTTTGGGTGAAATTATAATGAAAGATGAATATTTCTGCAAATCAATATCAGCATATAGAATTTCTGGGTGAAATTGCAATGAAAGACGAATAATACTAAATGAAAGACTATGGGGCTGTAGTTTTAATTTCTGGGTGCATGTACAATCAATATCAGCATGTGCAATGAAAGACAAACAAAGTTATAAAGATGTAATTACCTGGTAATTGACTGTAGGGCTGTAGTTTTAATTTCTGTGTGCATGTACAATCAATATCAACATGTAAAGATGTACTGAAAGGATGAAAGACGAATATTTTTGGGTGAAATTGTAATGAAAGACGCATATTTCTGCAAATCAATGAAAGACAAACAAAAAAATTTGCAGAATAAATTACCTGGTAAATGAGTAAACACGATTCGTTGTCTGTACTGAAATGTCCAGTTGTTTGTACTGAAATTGACTGAGAGGTTGTAGCTTTATAAGCCACACAAACCGTTTTATTTATTCTGTGATACTCTGTCATAAATTTTCAGTACCAGATCTTTTTTAATTTTGGAAAACATAGATTTTCAGTACCAGATCTTTTTTATTCTGTCATATTGTATTGACTTAATTATTTTGACTTTATTGTGCATATCTTGCAATTGGAATCTTTTTAAAGATAATATGCATATTTGTTTATGGACAAGTTCAATGTATTTTGGTTTGTCTGTAGCAGAAAGATTTGCAGAATGTGTGTTTTGAGGCAGCATTTGCAGAATGTGTGTTTTGAGCCATATGGGCTGTGTATTTTTTGTGGCATAATTTGCTTTATTGTCAGTTTTGAGGGTGATTTGTGTGTGCTTCAGTTTTAGTCTTGCAGGTTTTAATATTGTGTAGGTTCAGTTTTTGTGCAATGTGTTGTCATATATATATGCAAGTTTAGTTCTTCCAAGTTTTGCAGAATAATGTGTTGTCATTTTTAAAGGTGACAGTTTAGTTCTTACTGGTTGAGTTTCAGTTTTATTTCAAGTTTAGTTCTTGCATAATGTTATTAATTGGTTAATTTTTGTGCAATAACTTTTTTTATGAGAACACATGATTTTGATTCTATTACAGGTTGTAACAATAATTTTTCTGCAATCTTCTATTATTACAGGTTGTAACAATCACGAACAACACAACTATCCATGATTTTGTGCAATATTTTTTGCCATTTATTCATGATTAGAGATTTGATTCTATACACAAATTATAGGGCATAGAATATTAATTGGTAATTTTTTAGAAAGATTTAGAGTATAAACAATATTCCAACCTGCTTGCAAATCCGGCTAAAATGGATAGTAATTTTATTTTATTTTATTAGTTTTTTGAAAAAACAACCACGAAAACAGAAGCACGACACGTGTCCAAATCAATACCGCAGAGCCACGTGGCAACATAATTTTTGGGCTCATCATATTGTAAGCACGAATGAATTTACAAAATTGCTGACTTCTTGGATCCTTCTTGGAGATAGGATCTGAAAGTATTTTAGGCGGCGGTTGAAGAAGTGGCATATCTACCTTCCCTTTTTGACAACACAAACTAAAAAGCGGAACTGTCGGCTTAAAACTCTTTACAGCTCTTTCCTCATACCACATCAGTGCACCACATGAAACACAAGTGTACACTGGGTCCCCAACATCTTCATAGTAGCCTAAAACGAATATGTAAGTTATTTATAGAAGATTAGTTACGCTAATAGAATAGTCATTGATAGTTAAAAGAATGTACCATTGGTGATATTAGTTGATGACTCTCCTTCTCCATCATAGCCTACAAGAACAGAGTATAAATTATCATTTATAGTAAATTGGATGTTAATATAAACAAAAACAGAGTATAAATTATCATTTATAGTAAATTGGATGTTAATATAAACAAACTATGATTTAACATTTCATAATTTTTTTTACTAATTATTAGCTTATCATTTAAACAAATGTATGACAAACAAAACATTAAAACCTTATATAGTACGAAACAACTAACCTTGTTGTGTAGATGTCATGTTTCCTCGCTTACCATGTAATTGTGCAATATCTATAGCCACTAAAGTACCTTAATTTAAAATTGTTCAATTCAACATATAATGTGAACAACAACGTTTGCTACAACATAGTATCAAAATATGAATAGTATATTGTATAGAACGTACTAACATTGATATGGTTTAAATATAAACATTAACATTATTATATTGAAAGGTGTATACAATTGTAATGTACTAACCTTTTTCTGGAGTTTGTTGTTTTTCTTGTAACTTATGCATTCTTTTCAATCTATTTTCTTTGCATATATTATCCGTCTGAGATGATTGTGCACCCTAACAATCAACATATTATATTGATAAAAGTGAGGATACTGAGATAAATTCAACTAATTAATAACAACATCTTATAAAATTAAGTAAGGAAAGTATAGCAAATATAGAAAATATATATTGTGTACCGTGATGTCTGTGAATTGAATCCATAACCGAGTGAGGCCCATATGTGAACATTAACAAAACATTAATTAACTAAGAATTTAAGGGCATAGAATATTTCATTATTAGAGATTGGATTCTATATACAAATTATAGGACATAGAATATTAATTGGTAAATTTTTAGAAAGATTTAAAGTATAAAAATTATTCCAGCATGTTTGCAAATCCGACTAAAATGTATAGTAATTTTATTTTATTTTATTAATTTTTTGAAAAAACTACTAAGAAAACAGGAGCACGACACGTGTCCAAATCATTACCGCGACGCCACGTGACAGCGTAATTTTCAGGCTTATTCTTGGGGAGCCACGTGGCGCAGATAGTATTCTGCTTTAGTTATTATATAGTAGATTTCGGACATTCATTTTCACGAGAAAATTATATACTTTTTTATCAACTTTGTTTCATGTTTAATATATCATACGTTATTTCGTTATAACATAGTGCACGCTACAAAACAATAACCTTTATGTTAAACTTGTTTTCGAAAGCTATAATTATTATGTAAAATATAATATATGTTATACAAAACTCAAAATTAAAATAATACCATTTTGGTTTATTAGAATACGAAAGCTACACAAGCCTAGCACATTGCGAACACAAGCATAGCACATAGCGAACACACAACATTTGAATTTTGAATAGTAAATCAATTCTAAATCACATAATGACTCCACAAAATATGCTAAATTACATAAAATCACTCACCAGCTAGGAAATCACAAAATCACTTGTATAAAAAACTTACAAAACTGTCCCCTGGACATCAGCTGAACGGTTAAGCCAAGTTGAGAATTGCGGGGATTTCTCATGATCCCGAGTTCGAAACTTGATGGCGCCACGCAAAGTGTCCTGACTTATCCGTCAGGGAGGTGTGGGACCGCCGGCTCTGGCTCTCCGGTTTATAGGGTTTCATGTGGCTGAGTGTGGACTTGGCAGGTAGTCTTGCCTGTCGGATGGGTCCATGGCCCGAGGCGTGGGATGATTCTCGGAGGTGAAACCCAAAAAAAAAAAAAAAAACTTACAAAATACAACTCATTTTTTTTGGATTTATTGGCAATCCAATAAACCATCATTCTTTCTCACTTTTTCTTTAAACATTGCTTGTTAATTGTTCACTAGTTAAGTCACTTAAGTGATTACTTACCAACTTTTGAACACGCAATTTGAAGTCCCTAATAATTTCAATTACAGATGGGCATAATCAATTTTGGGTTTGTGAAAATTCTAGTGATTTAATAAATGAATTTTCTCGGTGTATGTTTACGGACACATACTGAAATGATATATACTTGAAATTATTTTTCAAACTTTTTCTAAATTAAAATGAATAAAATCTTTATA
Organism: Rheum nobile; assembly: GCA_027886185.1. NCBI lineage: Eukaryota > Viridiplantae > Streptophyta > Magnoliopsida > Caryophyllales > Polygonaceae > Rheum > Rheum nobile. The sequence goes on along the minus strand of WOAB01000527.1, from coordinate 1,303,674 downwards.
AAATAAATTAGTGTATATAGTATTATTAGTAAATATGGAAAATATATATACATTAGGAGTTTGGATCATATGCGGAGCACTCTTTCCGTGCGGACGTGCGGAGCATGTACTTTTGGGTCTTATTTGTGCACTTTAACGTCTTATTTGTGCATTTTTTAAAAATAAAAAAATCTTTTTCAAATTTTTTTTCAAGCATTTTTCAAATTTTTTGCAAAAGTGCACAAATAAGGCCCTATAGTACATGTCCGCACGGGAAGAGTGCTCCGCACCGGAACCGCACTATAAATTAGTGTACAAATTTGAATTTGGTTTTTTTATAGTATACATACATTAGTAAATTGACAAGGAAAGTGATGAGTGTGGGGACTAAGGAGGAGCCTTTCTAGCAATAATTTCCGCGTTTCCCGTCTCTCCTTTTCCTCATTCTCCCATTATAATCCCCATACTAATCTTTAATCCTGCAAAAGTAACACAAATCTTGCAAAAAACCTCAAAAAAACCCTAAATTTCACATTGCAAACTTCTGATTTATAAGTTTCCTTGTGAAGAAAAGGTCTTCCCATTTCTAGCCTTCCTACTTTGACTTTCTTTCTTTCTATCTTCTTCTTCCTCCTCTCAATTTTCCCTTTCTTCTCTGCAACCAATCAACCAACTCACCTCCTCCTTTTAAACCCCTCATTTAATTCGCCTCTCTTTTCAAATGGGGGGTTTGTTCAAAACCCTAACAAATTAGGCATTCAATTGCATCCATCAGTAACGGATACCCGTTTCTCCCAATTCAGATGTCACCAAGATTTAATCTTTTCTACTCCCCTCACAATTGATTCTGGGTTTTGACTCAATTTGCAGTGGATGAGGTTTTGGGATCCCCAAACTCCATCCCCTGTATCTCAATAACTCTCCATTTGCTCTGTATTTGGCCCCTTTCTCGATTCCATCATACTTTTCTTTTTTCTCAACCAAATCCCTAATTTCCCTCTCTGTTAATTGAAACCCAGCTCATTCCATTACACAAAAAAATCCCTGCTTTTTATGCATCTCTTTCCTCACCCCCAAACTCTTATCTTCAATCTCTTCCTGATATAACTTGGGTTTTCGGGTTGAGTTGTGGGATTTACAAAAATGGGTTGTGCAACTTCCAAATCAAAGCAAAAGAGATGCAGGAATTGCAGTGCACCGTATTCCCCTGTTACAAGAGGCTACTCCTTGCACGCTCATCATCCACCTTTAATTCAAGGTGATAGCTACCATGTTGTAGCCCTCTCCTCCACCACCATAGGCTCCATATCTTATGGTGATCATGATCATGATCATGTTGTTGTGGAGGATGAGGAGAATGATGAGGTGATTGAGAAGAACAAGGTTGAATTTGAAGTGGGTATGATTGAGGCTAAATCATGGTCAAAGATGATTGATGAGAAGATCACTAAGGTTGTTCCTAAGACTCCGATTAGGACGCCACCTGGCGAGCCGGAGACGATCAATGCTTGGGAGATGATGGAGGGATTGGAGGATACGAGCCCTTTGATTCGCTCGGTTGATCACCATGTTAGGAGCTTCTCCTTCCATGTCTTCCCCAATGAGATGCCTGATCTAATGGAGAACTCTCCTCCTAGTATTTCTCCTTCTCCAAAGCCCTTTTGGATGGACACACCGGATTGCGTTTCGAATGGGAAGGTGTTGTCAAAAACCGTCGTCTCTGAATTTGATCCTGAGATCATTTCCGCCTTTAGGAAGGCGCTCGAGGAGCTCTCGCCCACCAACCCTTTTCGCCTCTCGAAGCTGCAGCGAAAGACGCAGAATCCGGGTTTCGAGTCCATTGGAGTAGTGAATGATGTGAAGGTCATTGGTGTCATGGAAACAGGGGAAAAAACAGGGGAGAAAGCAGGGGAAAAAACAGAGGAGGGGGTTAAAGAGAGGCTTGTTTTGTACTTTACAAGTCTTAGGGGAGTGAGGAAGACATATGAAGAGTGTTGCAATGTGAGGATGATACTCAAATCATTGGGTGTTAGGGTTGATGAGAGGGATGTTTCAATGCATTGTGGGTTCAAGGAAGAGCTAAAAGAGCTCTTGGGAGAGAGCTATGGTGGAGGATTGCCTAGAGTATTCGTCGGTGACAACTACATTGGAGGCGCGGAGGAGATACGAAGAATGCACGAAGAAGGGAAGCTCGAGAAGGTTCTAGAACGATGCGAGTTTGTCGAGGGAGATGGGAACGGGTCATTCGGGGGTTCGTGCGAGGCTTGTGGCGACGTTAGGTTCGTTCCGTGTGAGATGTGCTCGGGGAGTTGTAAGATTTACTATGAAGTCGATGAGGAGGAGGAGGAGGAGGAGGAGGAGGAGGAGGAGGAGGGCGAGTTCGGGTTCCAAAGGTGCCCTAATTGCAATGAGAATGGACTCATCCGATGCCCCATTTGTTGCTACTAGCTTTACTTCCTTGGTAAAGTGTCATTTTGGTTACTCTTTGGCAAGTTTTGGTTCAAGTTTTTAATGTAAAGTGAAGTGTTTTTCATATGTTTTAGGGAAGTTGCTAGTAAGTGTAGATTTTGCTAAGTATGGTGATTGTTTTAGCAGAGTTCATCTGGCCTGATTCATTGGGAAAGGCTTCTTCATACTACACAAAGGCTTCATGTTAAACAAAGAAAGGATTATATGTAAGTGATTGTACACTTCTTGTTCTATACTTTGATTGGAATAATACATAACATTATAATGAAATCTTTGTCATTCATCGTATTCATTTATTTTCTTGAAAACATATTCTCGATTTTTTCAGGGTACGAGTGTGTACATCCTGACCCTCGACCCTGCTTCTGGGAATTATATTGGATAGATTGTCGTTGTATCTATCCATTTTTAACCATATGATGCTTTGAACAAAATCCATTTTGGAACATACAACATTTCCCTTATTCTGAAAATGCATGAATTTCAGTTAATTTCCATATAATTTATTTCACATTCATATCATCTGAATTTCTGCCAATTAAGATTCAATTGCAACCATCAATTACTAAAATACCCTGATTCAAAAACGTGAAAATTATATGGTCCTTTGCTTCATAAAATAAAACGGCTTATTTAAAACAATACTGACTCATATGCATCTGCTCAGTCTATCTACCTAATAGCCAATAGCCATGTCATTGTTTTGCTATATTCTCGGCTAATAAATGATGTAGAATAAAACAAACCATATAATTTTGAGTCACCTCCCATGATTCATGTCAGTTAAGAAGGAAAAAAAATTGTGAGATGAAAGTTAGGTGTCACATGAAGATCTTAGCTTGTTTCATAGCCAAGCAATTAGTACAATTTCTTTTCTACTATATTCTATGTGGAACTTTTCCATGTTTATCTTTAAACATTAATTTGGAGTGGTTGGGAGACAAATACTCCAAATGGTTGTTGAGCAGTAGATTAGGCTTCCAACCCTGCAAATGAGACCACTTACCTGCACATTTATTATCTTATAGCCTATAATTTTGTAAGATTCATAATCACCATCCTCACTAAATTGTTGCAAATTTGACAGGTGGTTGGTGAATTTGCAAAGAGGCAACTTTTTTTGTTTGTTTATATTGAGTATAAAAGTAGATAATTTACACTACCAATCATGTATAGATAGTTTTACTTTCTATTTATGTATAAACTTATGTTCTAGTAAGTTATGTTTTTTTTGGTTTTCAACAAGAAGGCAATGGACAAGTAAACACATGTATGAGAAGGTAAAAAAGGTGAAGTTTAATCCATCAAAAGTTGCCCATAAGGGCATGATCATATATAATATACATGTCAAGGTTTCACACAAGCTAGTAAAAGGGAGATTCCACCTACTCATGAAAGCTACATGACTATATTATATGTGTCAAGCAACAAGAAATATGTCATGCCATCTCCCTATTGCTTCATTTATATTGTATACCAAGTTCAATGATGATATGATCAATGATTAATTTACTTATAAGCAATCTTTAGTTATCACTAGCTTAATACCCGTGCCTTACGAATTTGTGTAAAATTTAAACTAAATAAACTATATTATAAAAACGGTTTTTCTAACCTATACCTAAGTTAAGAATTCATATTAAGGAAGATATTCACTGAACAGGAAATGGTCAACCCTTTAACAAAAAATTTCTAAAAAATTAACACTTAATCAAATATTCCTATATATGAGATCTTAACCTATGTTTTTAGGACATAGGTTAGAAAAATCGTTATAAAAATATATCGATTTCATATTTGGGATAAAATATACAAATGATTATAGTTAAAATATTTTTTAGTAGAAGTAGATTATAAAAATTGAGTTATTTATGTGGTCCATATGTGAAGTTTCTGTTATAGCCATATTGCAGGATATGCATATAATCAGGGGCGGACCTACAGGGGGGGCTAGGGGGCCGGCAGCCCCCGCTTCCCCCGATAAATCTCTTATAGTATGTCGGATTTTTGGTTAAACCCTCTTTTGAATTTTAAATTTTCATTACTTATACATAAAATGATAAATAAATGACAAGAAAAATGCATTGTCCTAGTGGTTTTTGTCTTGGAACTTGTGCGGAAAAAGCTAAAGGTCATGGTTCAAATACCTTCCACAACCATTTTTCTACTTTTGTTAAAAATTTGAGTTTTAATTGATTTATTAAAATCTTTGTGTTTATTAAGCATGTTTATTTCTCTTTTATTTTTTTATTTTTCCTTCTATGTTTTAATTTTTTATTAACACAAAAATTGAAAATCTTACATTATTCAAATAATTTTTCAAAACGCTGAAAAATAGAGTATATATTTATGAATTAATCAATTTTCAAAAGGTGAATCTAATATTTTTTATAATTTTAAAATATTAATATAAATATCGATTTATGAAGTGAAAAATATACGAAACTCGTCCTCTTCAATTTAGTTCTAGATCTATTAGTTTTAGATCCGCGACTGTATATAATCATGCCAAGATTGTAATTGGGGAAGAAATTAGATACATTCCGTTTCCAAGTAATTGAGGTTCCCTTGTTTGCACCCTCTGCGTTCAAAGTTCAAACTTTCAGCAAGTCAAAGTAAAGAGAACACGAATATTTTTAGGTTACTTGATATTTATCAGTCTAGAATGTACCTTCACCTAAGTCTTTGAATTGGGTCAATTAGGGTTCCGTCATTCTTGGGTGGGTTGTTTTTGTGAAAGTGAGTGGGGGTGACAGATTGACGTGCAGACATGAGCGTATAAACGCAAATAAATTCAGTGTATAAATTCTGTGTAGTTTCATCTTAAAAATCAGTTAACAATTAGGAGGAGTAGTTCATAAAATTATTAGGAATTAATATACATTAACTTTCAATGTGAGATATATTCTAACATGCTCTTGCAAATGCAACTAGTTTGATCTAGTTGGCACTATATGGCCAGACACAATTAACCCAAGAAATTGACACAGAGAAAACATGTTATGATACCATGTGAAAGTCCGGTGGGCCAATCATAGGGGATGTGATTGTTCATGCACACACGCGCATAAAGTCCAACACATAAGCCCATGAGATTCCAACCCAAAAATCAATTGACTATATGAGGAGTAACTCATTGACTTGTATAATGGTCTTGGTTTTATTCATTTTTCCTATGTGAGATTCTTTTCTTCTCTTATCTCTACATGTACAGTTGTCACTTGACATTACGTCTTAAAACCGACAAGTCCAATTAGTGTCTTATGGTCGACAAACCCAATCAACTAGGAGTCGAACTCAGACCTGAATCAGATATGATATCATGTGAAAGTCCATGGGCATGTAGATTGGGGATCATGCACGTACAAGTGCACATGAACTATACACTAGACATTGGCGATCATGCAAATAAGCCTAATACATAAGTTCAATGATATTTTATCCTAAAATCAATTGATATTAGGAGTAGTAACACATCAGTCTTATACACTAGACATCGATATCAACATATTCCTATGTGAAATGGACTTTACATTTTGATATTTTTTAGTTCAATGTGGATCACTCAAGAAATTCTCGTGTTGTCATATGGTTCATTCTAAGTTTCGGCCGTTAAGGTTAAGTTACTCCTATTAAGGTCATCAATGGTCTATCTTATTTTGTGTTTTGGTGCATTTCCTAAGATTATAACTTATATTGTAAGTATTTGTAACTCAAATGCATTGTAACACTTATTTGTATAATCTTTGAAGTATATAATAATATTTTTAATCCTAAACTAAATTGTTAAAAATACGACGTTCTTGATCTGTTAGATCAATTTAAACTGTTCGCTAGTATGTAATGATTTGATCGGATTTGGCATCTAACTTCAATTGATCTTGAAAAAAATGCAAATTTTCTTGCAAATAATCGGATGTATATCCTACGAAGAAAAAGAGAAGAGCATGAAACATTGACACCTGAGTAAACGCGGGTTGGCCCGTCCGGCAAATAATACAGGCCTAGATAAGGATTCTAGTCCGAACGAGCCGTTTGGCCCGGCCCGGATGGGTAAGCGGGCCGAGTCCGGTTACAGGTTCAGCACGTACGGGCCGCTCGACCCGGCCCGTATATTATTTTTAATTAATATAACAAATATATATAATAAAAAAATCCTAACATAAAATTACTTATCATTTTCTTATTAATAGTATTAAATAATTAGTTTGGAGATAAAAAAATCAAAAAATATATTTGAAAATCGAGCCACCCGCGGATCGGCCCGGAATTACGGGGGAATCCGGTTAAGGATTCTGGCCTGAATAACGGACCGGGACCGGACCGGACCCGTTTAAACGAGCCGCGAAAATGGATCTGGCCCAGCCCGGACCCGTGTTTGATCAGGTCTACCAATATGTATGTTTCAAACTTCAAAAGGCAAGGTAAGTGAAACGAACAGGGACAAATAGAAATGGTCTAACATGATATGCTAATCTGGTCAAAGTAATTAGAAACAATTATTTCTTAATTGGAGTGGATTAAATATAATAATATGTGACATAACATTTGCCGTTATAAAGCAGGGGCTGACCAACACAACCACCCTGTGCCGCACTCGCACGTTCTAGACTAGGACTCTCAATTTATACTTTATATTTTTGGGCATTGCACCTTTCCACTTTTATTAATCCTGCCCCAATTATTTAAATGTTTTGTGCATTTTAACTAATTTTTAAAATATTCAAAATGGTTTTTTAAATTGATGATGTGATTGAGCAGTGTTGGAGTTTTTTTTCTGTAAATAATAATGAGAGTATTGCATCATAGATGAGAAAAAGAATATCTTTGGAGAATGGATCCATAAAACCTGGATTAAGTGAATAATTGTGATATGGGCAGCTCCATTTGCCTGATTTTCTGAAACCCTTCCAAATACATGAGTATTATATTATAAACATTGCAAGAAGTTTGAATGGGTCTTTAGGATATAGGTTCATTTTTTTTAAGGAAATGGTTACCCTAAAAGAAATAATTAAACTATTTAAAAAATCTCAAAATAAATAATAACCAACAAAATCTTTTTCAAACAAGGTTCTTAATCTTCGTCAAGGGCATATAGTTAAGAACCGAGTGTGAATTTGGATTAAAATAGGATAAAATTGACTCGAGTTAGTCATTGTCATTTTATGTTCGGATCTGATACTATATGGTCCATTGCGTGTGAGTCCTTCACAATATCAAATTCTCCATATATGACATCATAAATACACTAACTTGAATATTTTGAACAATAATTAATGAGTGTAAAATCACATTACCATTGGACTAATTGAGTGTTGGTCGTGAATTGTAGACTTTGATTTATTGGTACTTGGTTATTCTTATAGTTCATTTGGGTCCATTAATAGGTATTCGGGTGATTCGTGTTAGGCAATATAAATATCATCAGCTAAGCTAGAAAGTAAAAATATCAAGATACAATCACATTTTTCCTTTTAACTCACGGATGTCGTAGTCATTTTGTGTCTCCTATAAAACAATAAAAAATAAAAAATATGAAGATGCACAATTACACCAACCCATATAGTTTATGGGCCTGATAAATGGGCCAGTATTTGTTCAATGTCGTTGTAAATGCCAGCCCATTAATGTCATATAGAAACTTCTGCTGAAAATACTAGAAATTTGGGCTCATTGGCCCTTTAAGAGTTTTCAATTAATAAAAAAAACCCATATTAATTTTTATGTATTTTTCCTACCCCTACTAGCTTATTTTATTTTATTTCCTCCCTCTTTTTTGTTTTTTTTTCTCTCTAAAATATTATTTTTTAGGATTTAGGGTTTAAGGAGTAGGATTTAGGGGGTATGGAGTAAAGTTTAGGGAGAGGGGTCTATTTTTACTAAGGGTTCATTAGTTTAAAAAAAAGTTTGTCAAAGTGTCATTTACCTCACTCGCCCCGAAAATCCTTGGTCACATAATTTGAGAGTTGTACACTTAGAAAAGTCCATAACATATGAATTTAATAGCACGATATAAAAATCTCTAAAAACAATACTATTGACTTGCACATAATTCATGTCATAGCAAGTTAGCAACTACCTCGATCAGTAGTTTCATCCTTGATAGGTGCAACTAATTGCGCGTTAATTGTTCTAGCAATTGAAGTAATTTGAGGTCCACTCTGATCATAAAACTTTGTTCGACGCTAATCAAGTAATCTTACAATCTGAGGTCGACTAGAGTCAAGTGATTTTTCACTTTTTAAAATTAGATTATTCTGAATTGAGATTATCAAGTTGGATAATTGAAGTATGTGTTAATATGAAAGTACTTTCGCCAAATACGGAGCCACACAATTACATAAAGCAAGAATATAGTTCACGGAATGAATGAATTATATGAGCACCATTAGTTAAGAGATATTTAATAACGATTTATGACCGTCCAAATTTGATATATTAGCGTCACAAATCAGACTTTTAGTAGAAGGGTAAAACTGTAAGTACAGATGATTACTAATAATCCATCCGAGCATGGCCATGCGTTTTCACAGTTCTCACTCTTCAAGTGGTCGAGACACCAATCCTTTCCAAATGTATCGTGGTATTACTGGTATACACGGAATAGGAGGACATATTCAATCTTGTAAGACTATAGCTCCCACTCAACTTTTGGCAATCTCAATCACTGCCTTTATAACTGCATGTTACGGCCAGCGTTTGACAGCGTCAAAGACATACCAGCAGTCAAATGATAACTATATCATACTCATGTCTAAGGAACTCACTAATCATGAATAATCCTAGAACTCCGCAGTAAAGTCCCGAGGAGTCCTAAGATCGGTCTGTCCAATATGTATTGGTATACACAACTATGTAATCGATTAGACATCTCCATGTCCCTATAACACATGAAACCCGATGTTATCAATCAATCTCACAATATGGTCTTTTGATTAAGTCATTTGTATCCAAGTTAAAAACTTAGACCATGGACTTCTAATAATTTTATAATTTCAGTTCACTTAATGGGGTTTCATTCACCAAAACAGTTTTGATGAGCCCATTTGATAACTATTAAATTATTTGGATACTTTATCTAATCCCAAGCAATGATTAAATAATAATATGAAATTCATATATATAAGTCAAGCATAAATGTCTGTAATAACAATAAACAAGGTTTATCATAAAGCAAACAATGTCTCAAAAGAACTCTCTAATGTGTCTGAGTCCCTTGGCCCGAGTATGACTGTCATGCTTGGGCCTAGACATGGGCTTGGTCAAAGGATCTGCAACGTTGTCGTCTGTGTGCACCTTGCACATCCTCACATCTCCACTATCAATATAGTGTCTGATCATGTGGTATTTCCGTAGAACATGTCTGGATTTGGAACTCTTCCAGCTGGCGGCTCCTCCATTCAGAATGAAGACATATCCAGACTGAGATTCAAAATCATCTTTGTCTGTCTGAAAACTTGCATCAATATAGCCCTTGACGACCAACTCGTCATCACCTCCAAATATCAAAAGATCATCCCTAGTCCTTCGTAAGTACATCAGGATGTTCTTGGTTGCATACCAATGTGCATCACCCGGGTTTGATTGGTACCTGCTACACATACTCAAAGCATATGCAACATCTGGGCGAGTACAAGTCATTGCATACATGATTGATCCTATGGCTGATGCATAGGGAATCCTACTCATCCTTTCAGTCTCACCAAGTGTCTTAGAACACTGACTCTTGCTGAGATATAAGCCATGCTGCATAGGCAGGAACCCTTTCTTACAGTTCATCATATTGAATCTATCAAGGACCTTATCTACATAAGTTCCCTGACTTAGACCAATGTCTCTTAGATCTATTTCTATAGATCTTAATGCCTAGTATGTACTCAGCCTCTCCCAAGTCCTTCATTGAGAAATACTTCTTAAGCCACTCCTTAACTGTCTCCAGCATATGAATGTCATTCCCAATGAGTAATATGTCATCCACATATAGAACTAGGAAGGCCACTTTGCTCCCACTAAACTTCTTGTAGACACAGGGCTCTTCTTCGCATCTGACGAAATCAAACTTTTTGACCACTTCATCAAAACGAAGATTCCAACTCCTGGATGTTTGCTTAAGTCCATAGATGGACTTCTTAAGCTTGCATATTCTCCTAGGATTTGCCAAATCTCATAATCATAATAAGCGGCAATCGCTAGGAGTATCCTAATGGACCTGATCATAACGTCCGATGCGAACGTTTCATCATAGTCAAATACCATGAACCTGTCTAAATCCTTTGGCAACTAGTCTTGCCTTATAGACAGAAACGTGTCCATCCTTGTCTGTCTTGATCTCAAAGACCCATTTGCATCTAATAGGTTTTACCCCATCAGGCAAATCTATCAAGTCCCAGACTTGATTCTCAGACATGGATTCCATTTCGGATTTCATCGCTACCAGCCATTTCTCGGAGTCGGGGTCCGCCATCATTTGCTTATAGGTCGCAGGTTCGTCGTTCTCTAAAAGTAGAACGTCAATGCTAGCAGTCAAGACGTAATCCTCATAACGTCTAGGCTACTGCCTTAGCCTGTCTGATCTCCAAAGTGGTCCAACAATAGGAGAGACTTCAGCTGCTGGGTTGACCACATCTGTATGTGGGACCTCAGGTGCTTCATCAACTTGAGGAATTGCATCTTGAATCTGGGCGGTTTCCCTTTGAGAAGGTACGCCTCCAAAGTCAAGTTCCTCAGTGACATCGTATATGTCCTCATGTTGTTGGGTTTGTTGCTTAGCTTGAATCTCATCAAGTTGAACATTTCTCCCACTTGACTTCTTGGAAAATAAATCCTTTTCCAAAAAGACACTATTCCGAGCAACAAACACTTTGTTCTCAGCGGAATTGTAGAATTAATATCCCCTTGTTTCCTTGGGATAATCTATAAAGAAGCATTTGTCTGATTTGGATGCTAGCTTATCAGGTAGTAAACGCTTTACATAAGCCTCGCATCCCCAGACCTTTAGAAGTGACAAGCTAGGAACTTTTTCATACCATATCTCATGTGGTGTCTTGTCAACTGATCGTGACGGAGTCCTGTTTAGTGTGAACGCAGCAGTGGTGAGGGCATATCCCCAAAAAGATGTAGGAAGATCAGCAAAACTCATCATTGAGCGGACCATGTCTAACAATGTCATGTTTCTCCTGTCAGATACGTCATTCAACTGTGGCGTGCCTGGTGGAGTCAATTGTGTCAAAATGCCACAACTTCTCAAGTGATGGTCGAATTCTTGGCTCAGATATTCGCCCCCTCGATCTGATCGGAGTGCCTTTATCTTCTTGTCAGTCTGTGTCTCAGCTTCATTCTAGAATTCTTTGAACTTTTCAAAGGACTCAGATTTATGCTTCATTAAGTAGATATACCCATATCTACTAAAATCATCAGTAAATGTAATGAAGTATCGATAGCCTCTCCAGCTTCTGTACTCATAGGTCCACACACATCGGTATGTATGAGAGCTAAGAGCTCAGTAGTCCTCTCACTCGTACCAGTGAAAGGTGACCTTGTCATCTTGCCCATCAGACATGACTTACATGTTTCAAATGATTCTATATCAAATGACTTTAGGCTACCAACTTTTTGGAGTTCCTTCATGTGTTTGATGCTAATGTGACCCAAGCGACAATGCCATAGATTGGCTTCACTTATATTCGACTTTTGCCTCTTTGTATCAACGTTATAAATTTCAGATTTGAGATCCAGCATGTGTAGTCCACTACTACTCACATGGGCTCGAGCATAGAAAATATCATTCTTATAAATGGAAAAACAATCCTTAATGACAAATTCATAACCCTCAAGGTTCAAAACTGAAATTGAAATCAAATTCTTGGTAATAGAAGGAACAAAATAACAATTATAATGTTCTAAAACTAAGCCAGAAGGTAGAGGTAGACTATAATCTCCAATGGCAAGTGCAGCAACCCTTGCTCCATTTCCAACGCGGATATCTATCTCACCCTTCTGCAACCGTCTCCTATTTCTTAGTCATTGCACATTCGAAATAATGTGAGAACCACATCCTGAATCTAATATCCAAGAATGAGACTTGGTTGATAAGATTTCAGTAACGTAAATGCCTGAAGTGTTTCCCTTAGGTTGGACAACTTGCTTGCCATTCCCTTGGTACTGTTGCTTCTTTTGGGGCCCTTTCTTAAACTCTTTTCCCTTGACCATTAGAACTTCCTTCAAATGGTCAACTTGCTGGCCCTTATCCTCATCAAATGAGGTGGCAGTCAGCTCTGGGATGGAGTTTTCTAGGACATCCTCTTGTCCCTCAGACCTGAGACTGATTCTCATATTTCTTTCCCAATCAAGGAAATTTGTGTCGTTCATCTTGTTTTGCTCAACAATTGAGCGGAGAGTGAATTTGAGGTGTTCAGAAGACATAGTAACTACAAAAACGGAATAAAACATGCAGATAATTATGCTTGACATGCAAGAACTTAAAATTTAGACAAACTATAAACAGTAAGTTATTGCACATTCTACTCAATTAAATTGTCTCTTGTGAGTAAAATGATTTCAAAATCCTATCTTAGATGAAACTCGAGCGTACTAAGGCACTTCCCCAAGTCTCATGTAATCAAGGTAAGTAAACCCGTTACTAATTATAACACCTTATAATTCTTGGTTGATGGCCACATCTTATGTCAGACTCATCCTTATGTCTCAAGATCCAAAACTGAGCCTTTTGGTCTCTTGTTAAGTGTAACCATATCAAGGCAGCATGCCCCTATTAGACATACCCGCACTATCCCAAGGTCAAGAAAGGATACCTCGCTAGGGCGAAAACTATCCAACGAATCCCAAGGGCCTCATGGTTATGATATGGAAAGGCATTATCTCAATATTCTGTTAAGGGACTTAAGCATGCAATGGTTGTTTATTTACTAGTGAACAAAATAGCATAAACAAACAAGCAAGCATGCAAAGTGGGAAATAATAAAGCATTCAAGTAATGCAGTAATTAAATGTGATCCTAGTATCGTCCCTAAAAACCAAAATTAAAGATCTAATCTTCATGGGTCTTGTTATTCTTGGATCTCCATCCTTAGTACCCTCTATGGATCTCCATCCTTTGGTATTCTTAGGATCTTCTTCTTCTTGTCTTACATATAATTGGAATAAACTCTCTTGTAGAAATTTAAATTACAAAAATACATAACAATACGCAGATCGTATACAAGAAAAATATAACGATACGCAGATCGTATTTATCTATCCTAGTGTGGGCCATACTAGTCACCTCATGCAAGCAATAATATCATAAAACATGCATGCAATAATAATATCAAATATTATCAATAATATTAATCTAATTAATAACATTAACTAATTTAACTAAAAACATATCAAATTAAATAAATCATCTCATGACATAAATAATTTAATATCAAATTCTTAATTCAAATTAAAAGTAATATATAGAATTAATCATAATCAATCATTAAAATGCATTATTGGATAAGATATGCATAAACAAGATAAGATATCAAATATCCTTATCTTTATCTAGTGGGAATCTATCCTAACAACTTTTAGGAAATTATATAATTTAGATAATATCAAATATTATCCAATTAGGTAAATAAGATCTTATCTTATAGTTTAGGAAATTATCCTAAAATGCAAAATCTATCCATTCGGACCGAGTCGTGCCCGAGTCAAACCCGGACCGACCCGCTCCAACTGAACCGCGTAGCCCTTTTCTGCGGACCCACCTGAGCCCAGTCTGAGCTGAATCTGCAGAACCGCGCGTGCACCTGACCCGAGCCACTGGCGAAACACGGTTCTGCACTATGCAGAACCGCGCCCATTTGCGCGAGACCAGGCAGCGAGCCGCGGTCTACACCGCGCGAGCCGTGCATGGTTCTCGTGGTCCTGCCGTGCGTGCCCCAGGCCGCGCCTATGCTGGACCCGCGTGCGCCACTGGGTCCAACCGCGGTCGAACCGCTGCGTTGAGCCGGGATGCACACTCGAACCCACGACGTGACCCACGGTCGCGGTTACTGTTCACGGCCCGATTTTTTTTTCTTCGTGTGGAACAATTCCATAATTTTTTTGAAAAAATCAGAATTTAACAAAAATAGAATTTTGGGTAATTGATCTATCTTATGAAAATCAAAATCTTCATCTAATGATTTAAACATGCCAAAAAATCATATCTCTTGCATAATTAAATCATATGAATCAAGTATGGGTAGATCAATTTTACATGCATATATGTTCATAAAGTTCTTCAACCTTACTAATCCAATCAATTAAAAACAAAATTTTAATCATGCAAATTAACCTATATATCAATTTTCCACTTTATTTGAATCAAGACAATCATGAACATGCATCAAAATTTGAAACTTTAAACTTGATCTAATCAATTTATGTAAGAGGCAACTGATACCACTGAAGGGATTTTAGATGCGTAAATCGGAATTTCAGGAAACGATTTTCTAACATCTAACCAAGGATCTCATGCATAAACCAAATAGATCATTGATAGGAAGAATCAAATACATTTTGATGCGTGTTTCAATCTGCTGGAATGGAGAGACTAGAGCCTCACGTATGACTCCTCTATTTGGTCCACCCGAGCTTGGATCTGGATCACCTAGGAATCGGTTGCTAGAGCGAGAATCGAAGGCGAACGAGGAGAGCTCTAGGGAGAAGGAGGCAGCCGTGTGGGTATGATGTTGGATTAGGATTTTCTCTTAGAAAGCCCTCCTTTTATATTACCATGTATAGATATCTTATTTCCTAAATAAGTATATCTTTGATTATTAATAATAACTCTTTAT
This sequence comes from Rheum nobile, assembly GCA_027886185.1. Classification (NCBI taxonomy): domain Eukaryota; kingdom Viridiplantae; phylum Streptophyta; class Magnoliopsida; order Caryophyllales; family Polygonaceae; genus Rheum; species Rheum nobile. The sequence continues at coordinate 1,288,393 of WOAB01000527.1, read as the reverse complement.
TATTAACACATCTTATCTCCCAAGTTATATCATATACCTTATATAATATGTCTCACATTAAACTGATCCAGTCCAAACTCTAAGGGTGTGACCTCGTAGGACTCAGTAATAATAGCAATAGACTTTATGATATACTTTATAACATATAGTCTATAAATCATAGTTGACTTCTAGCAAAACACTATGACTACCTAAAATCATCGGATTAAATATCTCCATAAATAGTCTCACTTCATAATCAATAATTGCACATTTGATTAAAGACACGATTACTTCACTTTTATACTTATACTATTCTTAGTACAAAGTTTCTTTTAAAAATTTTAGTGTAGATTTCACGATTATGCGCGCAACATAATTAATTTCCCTGATTTCAGGGAGTGATTACTCCATCCTCCTTAATTCGGTTGACATTGATGTCAACAAAGTTCCTTCCTAAAAGTTCAACTCATATGACTAACTAATACCTTCCCTTTCTGTACGTTAATGCACGTGAAATTAAAGCACCTGATCATTGTCCAAGAATCCATAACAACCATTGACTACATAGATTAAATTTGCAAAGTCTCGCCACACTTCCACAAACTAATGTGCATCATCTAATCATCCTTGGCTTGAAGTAATTAAGGAAGTCGAGTAAACACACCCACGGAGTAATTAAGAAAGTCGAGTAGCTTATGATTTTATATTTAGATTAATGGTTTTTCTAGTATGTCGATGGACACATGTTAATAAGTTAAAATATGAAATAATTTTAAAAATATTTTCTAAAAGAGAATGAAAAAATTCTTAACAAAAAAAATTAAATCTATAATTAAATAAATTATTATTAAAAATGGAGTTTTAGGATTTGTTCATGGACACACGCCAAAAAAATTCTTAGAACAATAATTTCTAAAACGAATATTCTTAAACAATAAGTTAAAAAAATCGAACTTATCTTTTATGGACGTAGATTAACACATCCAATCCAACGGAGTGTATATGTATATTTTATTTCCAATAATAGTGTAGGATAAATATATATATGGATTGGTATCTATTTCAGAAAGAGCATAAATCGCTGAATAAAGATATATGGAAGTCGAGTAAACACGCCCACATATGCTTAAACAATATCTAAATCTATCTGATAAAGAAAATAAATTTACCCAAAATTGTGTTAATTGATGCCTTGTGTTGTGTAGGAGTATAAGGAAGGAATAACTTGCAACAAACTTTGGCCTTTCAACTTTCCATATTTAAATTTGCCCAATCATATCTATTTTATTTTCCGAAAAATAGATAATACAAAAACCCTCAATTTCCTAGTTCAAGTCGAAATCGGAGATTTATTTCCTAATCTTGATCTTCTTCCACATCCTTATATAAACCCTCGATCCTCAAATCCCTAACACCTCAACAAATCTTCTTCTGCTCTCAATTCAATTCAATTTTCAGGCTCTCTAATTCTTGAAATCGAAGATGAATTCGCTTTTCAGCATGTTCGATGTTCTCTGCGCAAAATCCATGGGCGCGAAGCAGAGTAATTCTAATTCCGATCTCCGGCGATTGATTCCGGCGCCGGAAGAGCCTTTCAAGAACTCTGAAAGAAAGATCGGCAAGAAATCCTCTGCGCCGGCCCTGGCGGCGGCGGCGAATTCGTCCGGCAAGGAAGGAAAGCAGCAGCAGCAGCAGCAGGGGATGAAGTGGAAACCGAGATTCGGAATGGAGTTTGACGGTCTTCATTGTTACGAGACCATCCTTCCGTTTTAATCAATTTAATTGCTACTATATTATGTTTATATAGCTAATTTAATTTACATAGGAAATTTTAATTACAAGTGTTGATTTTAAATAGGTTATGAAATTTAGTTTGATGTTACCATGCCAATTCAGATGGATATATAAAAGTTTTTTTTTTTTTTGAAAGGGTGTCGAGGCACTTCATTACTCATTCATATCATGAAAGTAAGCTTTACAAGCTAAGGCCGAGAGACAAAAGTCCCAAACCCGAACACCAATCCACCATGGATTAACTGTAGCCAGCTCATGAGCAAAGCCATTGCAGACTCTACTAATAGAATTGAAAGAAAAGGCCGAAAATAAATTGCAAAGAAGAGAAATATCCTGGACTAGGAAATCAATCTCAGCCGGACATGGCCCAATCCCGTGGGAAGCCGAGATGAGTTGAAGACAGTCACTCTCAATTTCCACAAAGGGAAGCTGATATGCAGAAGCAATCTGAATGCCCTTAATCATCGCCTTAGTTTCTGCTACTAGAGGCGTGAACTCCACATCAAGTTGCTCAGTGATAGCAGTCACCAAACGACCCTCATGATCTCTAATAGCCACTCCCAAACCAGTCCCAACACCTTCCTGAACAGATGCATCTATATTGAGCTTGAAACGACCCTCAGCCGGAGCAGTCCATTTGACTGAAGGCCTAACACTGCACACTCTGGCCAAAGAAGCCTTAATGCCATTCAACTCAGACATTAAAGCTCTTGCTTCATTCACCAAATCTGGGTCCTCCTTGAAAGCATGTTCAAACACCCACTCATTCCTCCTGGTCCAAATTTTCCAGCACAAGCAGATGAAGAAATCAAACTCCCAATTATTACAGGCTGAGGCCATAGCCTCGACCAACTCATCACCCCTCTGCAGGTCTGTCGCCACATAAATCCCAGCACTCCTCCAAATCTTCTTACTGTATGCACAGTCCCGAAGCAAGTGAACTTCAATTTCTACAGCATCAAGACAGCAAGGACAAATGCTGTCAAAACCCTCAATTCTCTTTGCAATCCTATAGTTGACAGGGAGAATCGCATTGCACAAGGCCCAAGCGAAAGCTTTGATACGTGGAGTAACATTTGCTGACCAAATCTTGTTCCAAAGACTCAGATCCTGATGACTAACCCCAGGGAACTCATCATCATCAGAATGGGCCTTAATCCTGTGATATGCACTTTTAACCGAATAATCTCCCCACTTATCAAGGCTCCAAATCAGTCGATCACTCCTGGGAGAAACTCCAAGTGGGATAGCTAGAATTCTGTCAGCTTTAAAAGGAAGGAAGATCTCTCTGATCATCTGTGTATTCCAGGTCCCTGACTCCTGCCAGAACAACTGGGAAACCCGAAGATTTGAAAGATTGGGGGGGCAAGGTGACAAAGCTTTGAAATTTTCATTGCCAAGAATCCACGAGTCCTTCCAGACCTTGATCTGCTGGCCATTACCAATCCGCCATCTAGCACCTTTGTCAATAACCCACTTAGCCTCCAGGATTGATCTCCATAGATAGCTTGGTTTAGGACCAAGCTTTGCATCCATGAAGGATGAAAAAGGAAAATATTTCGCCTTGAGAACCCGGAAAGCAAGAAGATCGGGATTTTTCATTAACCTCCAACCCTGCTTTTCCAACAGAGCCTAGTTAAACCACTTCAGTTCTCTAAAGCCCATACCTCCCTTCTTCTTGGCTCGACAGAGTTTCTTCCAGCTACACCAATGGATTTTGCTCTCATCCTTGCGTTGTCCCCACCAAAATCTACCAATAGTACTCTGGAGGTCATCACAAAAGGTCTTGGGGAGTTTAAACATACTCATACAATACGTGGGAATGGACTGAGCCATTGCCTTGATCATGACTTCACGCCCAGGCTTGGAGAGCAGCATGGATTTCCATCCGGATAATTTTCCGCCTTAATATATTTAGTGGGATGGTAGATGATGCATATATGAAATTGGTTGTAGCTTTTTTAGTTGCTATGGTTTTATAAATCCGTACACTTTTACCCATCTAATTCAGGGTTTTTATGTATTTACACGTCCTTTTGATCATGACATAATTAAATTTCTTACCATACATATAGAAGATCTGATCATGGAATATAATAAACCTTCACTTTATTATTTGCCAAATTTATGTGCATGATTTTCAGGGAGCATTATTCAAATTTTGTTGTTATGGTTTGAGCATATATTAGAGAGATTCACACGTAAAAACTAAAAATACAAAAAGTTGGTGCTTACAAAACCAACACCAAATAGCAATTTTATTTAACAAAGCGGCAACATAAAAAAAACTAATTAAGTGCCCGTGCCAAGCACAAGATTTAATTATTATTTTTTATTAAATTTATAATAAATATTAGACATGTCTTAAATTGATCGACCTGAAAATCCGACCCAATGAGAAATTTTTGGATACAGATCCGATCTAAAATTCACTGGGTCAAGAAGGATCTGAATCAAAAAGACCCGAACTCGACTCGGACCCGACCACAACGTGAATTCGAGCTCAACGGACCCCACTATTTCATTTATATTATATATTTTAATATACTTTATTAAATAATTATATAATATAAATAGAGTGTCGTTACTCACCTACAACAACACAAAGAGAGATGTATAACAATTCTATTTAAAAGGAGTGTTGTATAATTATTTTTGTAGTTTAATGATGGTTTTTTTCTAGTATGTGCCCATGGGCACACTCTAACAAGCCCATTTTTAGCAAATATTTTTTTAGCCACTAGTTTAATATTTTTTCTTAAGGGTTTATCCATTCTTTATTAGAGAATATTTTGTAAATAGTTTCCTACTTTAACTTGTTAGATTGTGCCCATGGACATACATTAGAAAAACCGTTTAATGATTATGAACTCATTATTAATTTAGATTCTCATAACTAACAAATCTGAGCTGCTTAAATAAATAATTCAACGATTTTGATATAAAGATACAGTTGTTTTGATAACAATCCAACTTGAGACAAATTCTATAGAAATTTTAATTGAAATTCTTTTACATATATATTTAACAAAATTTATAATTTTAATTTTTAATTATGAATCCTTATCATCTATCTTTACTCCCTTAATCTATATAAAAAAAAAAGTCAGATTTACAAATCTTTTGAACAATAAATTATCGAAGTCATATATATTTAATAATCTTTTGAATGAATTCTCAATAAGTTGTTTTACGAAAAAAGTAACTTACGCATATAAATTGCTAAAGGATATTGTTATAAAAATAAGTTAGTTTTTTTATCTGTTTACTCATGGAGATTTGGTGAGATTTTGGGTATAAAATTAGTTAATTTTAAAAATTAAAAAATAAAAATAAAATTAACCACAAATAACTAACTTAAAAACGAAGTGAAGTTTATAAATAGTTCTTAAAATTGAAGCACATGCCGTAAGTAAATAAATTTGAAACACAAATCTGATATCTTCGTTTTTTTTTAAAATAATTTGTATTATTTTTACATTGAAGAAATATTTGAAATATTTCTTAAAATTGAAGCACATGACGTTTGAAATTTTGGAAATATATAGTTCTTAAATAAAACATAAAAAATTGATTGTCAACTTAAAAAATGAGTTAAAAGCAATGTAATTCACATCAACTTGTTAAAATTTTAAATAATGGCTCATCAATAAATATTTTATGAAAACATAAGTATTTTTTGTTAACGTTTTACAAAATTGTATCAAAACATACACAATCAATTACGATAAGGATGCGATCAAAATAATCCAAAAAAATTTAACCTTAATCTAAATAAAATAAAAAAATCTCTAGTATAAAAATTATTTCTAAATATAATTATAAATATATTCCATTAAAAATGGCTTATTATATACTTAAATACATATACGTAAATTGAATAATATAAAAAATATTATTATTTCAAAATAAAAAATGTAAAAGAAAAATAAGATTTGTTATGATATGGTAATGGTAGCAATCAATTGTAAATATATATTTAATATTTTGTTTTAAGTTAGGTTTAAGGAAAACAAAATATAATTACAAAATCTAAAACATGTTCTAAAGATTCAAATACGACAGAATAAAAAATCCAAATTTAAATAGTCTAGTCCTAACAACTTTATTTGTTTAATCAAACATTTATTTCAATTATAACAACATTGATTTATCTAATTGAACCCACAAAATCAGTTTTTTAATATAAATATCACAAATGGAACTACCAAATCTAATAAAATATTTATATGAAATTGTGATAAAAAAAAATTAAGACAGTTTGTTAAAAATTTTAAATTTTAAATTTATTCAATAAATTATAAATTTATTGAATAAATTTATTCAATAAAGCATTTACAGATTTTTAATAAAAAAAACACAAAAATTTAAAAATAATTAAGATAGTTTGTTAAGAGTTTTGAAAAAGAAAAAACCTTTAATCTAGCTTTGAGGAGAATCTGGTAACAAACCACATTATAAACTACAAATTAATTCCGGTAACAAATAGAAAAATTATAGTTGATAAGCATTTAAAATCTTTAATGTATATAGATGGACCATGAATTATGTATGTTTAATAATATAATATAATGTGTTGAATTATAAAAGCATATGTACTATGAGTTGGAAATTGTATATATTGTATGATTTTAGCCCATAAATTTATATATGTCAAATTATATATGCAAACTCATGAAAATAATATTACTAATTACATAACGAATATAAGATGTATTTTATATATAAGTTTAGTAGGAAATTTATCATATATTATTTTGACATATATTATAAGGTTATTGTATATGTAATTTGTAGAAATCAAATTTTATAAAAAAAAGTGTATATAGTTTTTTTATATATTTGAAGTTAGTTGTGATTAGATATTGTGATTTAAAATTTTAAATATTTGAATTTAGTTATGATTAGATATTGTGATTTAAATTGAATAGAAATGTTAATAAAAAATGTGAATTAATCATAAATTGACACACAAGATTTTTGGGGCCGGAATCAATATAATGGCTCTAAATTCCTTTGCTTTAATATATATATATATATATATAGGGTCGGGTTCTAGTGAGGAGACTCGATACGGTAAATAGTGAGGAGTATTATTGAGCGTTGATTTTTTTATCCTACGGATGATATACTAGAGAACATATAGATTTAGTGTAGGAGTTGTTCATGGGATAAAAATTCAAAAAACATGGCATAGAGTAAAAGCGTAGTTAATAAATAAATAACTTAGATTGATATTTTTTTCTCTCCTAAAATCCCATAATTCTCTCCTAAAATCCCATTAATCTCTCCTTTTTTTTGAAAATTTACCCATCGACATACATCTAACCCTATCATTTATAAGTAATTTTTGAGATTCTTAATTGTTTTTGTCATCGTTGAATCCTGCGACAATCAATAATGGTTACTTGTTCAATTATTTATCACATAGTTGTTCAAGAGAACAACATAGTTACATTAATGTTGAGTTGTTCTTTCTATCTTAGTTATTTGTTCATAGAGTAGTTTTCTTGTTCATTTAATAACACGTAGTTATTCAATTGAATAAAATGGAGTTGTTCAATTGAACAATTAGGTTACATGCTGAAAATATTAAGATAATTGTAAAATTGAACAACTAGGTTACATGCTAATTAATGTTGAATTGTATTTTTAGATTAATTGTTCATAGGTGAGCCTAGTCTATTTTGATCAGTTGCGAATACGAATACGTAGTTGTTCAAGTGAATGAAATAAAATTCTTTATTGTTCATCTTGTTCGATCAGTGCAATGCAGTTGTTTCTTTATTGTTCATTTCGGATTTTGAAGTTGTTCATTAGGTCAGTGGTTAAAATGAATGAGAGACGTGTAAAAATTATATATACTTCATCTTGTTCATTATTCACCTCAAATTTGTTCATTAGGTATCTGGGTGTATATAGTTTTTTCTTTGTTCAGTACAATGCGGTTTGTTCTTGGTTACTTTATGGAGCGTTGATCTTTTTGATCCTAAGGATAATATAGTAGCGTTCATTAAGATTCTAATAGAACTTGTTCACACAATAAAATCTGTAACAAAATAAAAAGAAACTTATTAGGAAAGTAAATAAGAGGTTCCTAAAATCTCTCCCCTAAATTTCTACTCAAAAGATTTTTACCAAAAAGTAAAAAGTCTCTTATCGTCTTCTCCCGGCCTCTTCAGTTGAACAACTCTCTCTCTCAATTTCTCCATCGTGTTACACAACGTTGATCCACCGTGGTTCGCCGGAATTGTTCTCCCTTTCAATCTTGATCGTCTTCTCCCTCTTAATGAACAACTTCAAATTCTACCTTATCAAGATGAACAACAAGAAAATTCTAATGAACAAGATGAACAACGTTATATAACTACCTAATGAACAACTTCAAATTCAAAATGAACAAGAAAAAAAACACATTGCATTGTACTGCCAATTCGAAATAGACAACTTCAAATTCGACCTAATGAACAAGAGAAAAAAGAAAAATCTATCGCTCGTATGAACAAGATGAACAAATTCATAAAACGGTCCAATGAACAACTACCAATTCGAAATGAACAAGATGAAGAACACACAAAGAATAGTTAGAATCAAAGGTAAATTATTCAAACTCGAAATAGACAACTTCAAATTCGAAATAGACAATATGAACAACAAAGAAAACACTATTGTCATGAACAAGATGAACAAATTCATATAACGACCTAATGAACAACTACCAATTCGAAATGAACAAGATGAAGAACACACGGCAATTTGAACAAAGAATATTTAGAATCAAAGATACATGATTCAAATTCGAAATATACAACTTCAAATTTGAAGCAAACAATATGAACAACAAAGAAAACACTACTGTCATGAACAAGATGAACAAATTCATATAACGACCTAATGAACAACTACCAATTCGAAATGAACAAGATAAAGAACACACATCAATTTGAACAAAGAATATTTAGAATCAAAGATACATGATTCAAATTCGAAATAGACAATATGAACAACAAAGAAAACATTATTGTCATGAACAAGATGAACAAATTCATATAACAACATAATGAACAACTACCAATTCGAAATGAACAAGATGAAGAACACACAACAGTTTGAACAAAGAAAATTTAGAATCAAAGATACATGATTGTTACATCCATTCTTGGTGCGTTATGAACAAAAAAAATTGCATACATCTACATGATTGTAAACTGAATTGTTCGTATATCTTGTGACCTAATGAACAACTACAAAATTCGAAATGAACAAGAATAACATTCGCAATGAACGGGAAGAAGAAGAACGTAGAAATTGCGGTAGTGAGTCTTGTGACCTAATGAACAACAATAACATTCGCGATGAACAACGTAGAAATTGCGGTTCACATATAGGAACAAGTATATGAACAACTTTAATTTCGACTTATTGAACAAGAAAACAACGAAAAATCTAATGAAATTGAAAGAAAACATAAAGGACGTGACCAAACCATTGTCCATTAAAATTACAGGCGTTGAAACATTACCCTCATCTTGTTGTTCATGATTGTATAATTCATCGTTGGTTTCTTCTGAAGCTTCCGTTTCCATATCAAAATCACCATACAAACCCAAACCATTAAGATTTTGAAAATCACTCATGAAGGTTTGTAAGAGATGGAAGAAAACGATGAAGCAAAAGATATTGAAGGAAACGTCTAAATGCAAATCAGCATAACCATAATATCAAAAAAAGCTATAATTAAGGAAGTTGGGTGTGGTGTGAGTTGTGATTCCCTACTTCACAAAACATTTTAATTTATTTGGTTAAATTTCTACCCTTGGATTAGTTTAATCTAATGGATAATAACAATCCCCACTATTTACCCTATCATCTATATGCACTTGAACCTACTTCATATATATATATAGGGGGACGCTCCGGTAAAACAGTTGTTATGGTAGAACGAAAGTACTAATCTGGAGTGTCGGATTGATGTTGATGGATGGTTGGATTAATGGGTTATAGAAGAGATATGGTAGAGCCCTAACCACCAAATCTAACATAATAAGGATATTATTAATAAAAAAAATCATTAATTTTGGTTGTTACAAGAGAGAGAAATTAAGATAATATTCTCTTTCCTAATCGATTTTGCTCCCATTCAAATATTTAAAATTTAAATGGGAAGAACATTTTAAAACGTTCGTGAATATCGTTAGTGTGTTCACGAATATCAATCATTTGTTAATGAATATCGTTCAAATTTGTTTGAATATCGATTTCTATTTAATAAGTGAATATTTAATATCTTAAAAATGTGAATATCATCACTTAAATCATGAATTTCACCACTTGATAATATGAATATCACACTAAGTTATATGAATATCTCAATTAATCACGTGAATATCAAATTCACTTACATGAATATCACCCCTCAATTTGTGAATATCACTACCCATTTTGTGAATATCGCCCACCGCCCACCACCCAATTACATTAATATAGTCACCAAGTACATGAATATCATCACCTAACTACACGAATATCACCACCCAATATCTTCGAAGCTTCGATTCATGGCGGTAAGGTTTAACAATGACATTGTCGCGTCGATTTTGGGTCGCACAGTCACACGATCAACCTGAATATCAACATTATTATAATGAATATCAACAACATTATATTGAATATCATATCATAAAATTTGAATATCGACTATTCAACGCATGAAACCTCATGAATATGAACAACATTATAGTGAATATCACATCATACAATTTGAATATCAATTGCAAATAGTACAAACAACACCATCAACAAGCAATTTGAATACTATAATAGCGATATTCATTCCATATGTGATGATATTCACATATTTTGTATGCATAGTCATACAAGTAAGTAGTCAATATTCATAAAAACATCAAATTTCCAGCAAATTGCACTAAATCCAGTTTCAGCAATATTGAACTGTAACCAAAATCAATAATGAAAATTTGGACAAATTCAAGGTTCAAATCTAGAAAAAAAATCCAAAAGCCCTAAAATCGATGCCAAATTCTCATCAAAACTCTAATTTTGTACGTTAAAAGGAAACGGCGATTTGTTGACTTAGAATGAAAAAGTTCTGAAGAGGTTCAAGTACCTGGCGTGGATGATCTTGACGCTGGTGCAAGGAATTGCTCTTCAACTTCTGCAAGAATTGACAGCAAATTTCCAGAAATCCAGCATGACTTCAACTGGCTCGTTCTCTTTCGTCTGGACTCGGAATTGGATGATTCCAACTCCCAGAGTTAGATCTAGAAGTCTAATTTCGTCCCTCAAAATTTGAGAATTTTCTGAGTTGTGAATCAAAATATATGGCATTTTAACTGAGAGATCGCTGAGATTTTTGGAAAGGAATCCACCGTTGCGAGAGGCTGTTCGAGAGGCAACGACAGCAGCAGAGGGGCTCCGATTCTACCCAGATCCACCGTGGGGTTGGCGACCATTGTCCCTTGATGTTGTGCGACCGCCAGATCCGAACCCAGGTCCACCGCAGGGCTGACGACTTCCCGTCCCCTGCTGCTGCTCGCGACCACCGTCCCTTGCTGCTGTTCGCGACCATCGGCGAGCTCGTAACTGGGTGTTGGAGGAGGTTGATCGGAAGCCTCATCGGGTTCATCTTCGAATGGAAAAAGAGAGATGAGTAACTGAGAGAGAGGGTACGGTTTTTCAAATAGGAAGGTGGAGATTTGAAGGGATTTTGGTATCCCTAAAATCATGGGAAATAAAAAATCTGGTGTGTATGCAATTTAATATAAAAATTTACACCCTTTTGGTTTCAATCAGGACCATTGATTTGATTCTAATCTAAAGGTCATTATTTGTACTTTCGTTTTACCTTAGTAGGCTGTTTTACTAGATCTTAATTCTATATATATATATAGAGAGTATGGTTCCCGTACATAATAAGTGGGGGGTGAATAATGCGTAATTATTTGGGCCGTTGGATTGAAAAATTGGAGAGTCATGATTAAAAGATGGAGTACCTTTGAAAAAGGGAAAAAACAGATTTATCATTAAACGGTGGCAATTGGTGTAAATAATAGCAACTTTCTACCCCTGATAAAAGGCAAAAGTTTGCCCCATCCCAACACACTCACCATTCCAGATCTGAAATTTTGGATCGTCTCTCCTTCCTCCAAAAACCTCCTACGAACTTCTTCAATCGATTTTTTTTTCAAATCCTTGCACTTCTTCTAGTCTAAACCTTGCAATTCTTTCGATCTAGACTTCCTTCTAGATCCAAACCGGTGCCAACTTCTCCTGGATATGAAGAAAACGGGGAAGCAAATGGAGAGCAAAGAAGGTACTTCAAAAGGAAAAGGAAAGCAAAACCAAAGTACAAAAACTTTAATCTACTCCAAAGTTTTAGTTTATGTTCGTTCACTGTTGCGAATTAGGGTTCATATATTGCGATTGGGGTTTTTGATGTTGCGATTTAGGGTTTCATGTGTTGCAATTTAGGGTTTATTGCGATTTAGGGTTCATATGTTGCGATTTTAGGTAAACATGATTCTGTATGTGTGAATAGAGATCTGGATGTGATTTACCTTAATTCCTTTGTAATTGGTCAAGTTGTTTTCTTGCGATGCATGTTGAAATGGAAAATCCAACACCTAAGAAATTTAGTGCATAACTAAGTACCTAACGTGCATGCTTAGTTAGTTACAGTGCATTACTAAATGTATATAAGTGTATGTATTGTAAGTAAAGGTGCATCACTAAAGATACAAAAGTGCACTTCTTGTTAGTAAAAGTGCATAATAAAGTGTTTTTAGTGCATGTTTTTGTCATTCAGAAGCAATAAGTCGGGAAATAAAAAAGTGATATCATATTAGTAAAAGTGCATAGCTAAGTGCATAATAGTGCACACATTATTAGTAAAAGTGCAATACTAAATGTATAAAAAGTGCATAAGTAAACATACAAAAGCGCATCTTCTATTCATGTTTGAATGTACTTTTTTAAAGTTTTGTAGGTCTAGATATTTGATTTTGTCATAGCCTATTAGCTCAAATGGTAGAGCACTGTGTTTTGTACACATGGATGTGTGTTCGAATCCCTCATAGGCTACAAATCATGCTTGTGAATTCAATGCATAAAAGTGCATGTCTTGCACACAATAGAGCATAACTAATTACCTAAAGTGCATAAATAAGCTCGTATAACTTAACTTCAACTCAATGCAATTTGGTGATTGTATATGTCGTTTCGTTTATACTTATTTCAATCATACGGATTAAAAAACGTTCGAGTTTATATGTCTTGAATTTCAATTGGAAAATTCATTTATCTAAAATTGTTCCACACATTTTAATAATACAAAATCTCTAAATGCACCATTCATCAGATTGTGAAGCTTAAAAGTCACAATGATGCATCATTTTTTAATAAAATCACCAATGCCACGATCAAATCAAGTTGAATACCAAAGTAATCAAAATAAAACCCATAGAGTAGTGCATATGAGAATTTGTTGAATTGCAATAATCAAGTGGATCCATTATCAAAATGGTTAGAACAACGACAAAGCATGAGAGTACAATCTTGAATCGTTCAAACTGCAAATTCATAACAAAAAAAATTACAAATTTACAATTAGGCCAGAATCCATGAAACTAATTTCAAAATTTTATAAGAAAATCATCTCAAAGTGAGTCTTGGGATTCTCTATCACCTCTTTACCACCCTCTTACTACTAGCATTGTGCAAGTAGTCCGCAAATGTAGGGGTCACTTTTACATGGCAAGAAACATACTTCATTTCATCTATCTTGACAACCACTATATTTGTTTTTCTCTTGATCAAGTTCAACTGCTAAGGTTATTCCTCCTCCTTCTGGAGTATGAGTCCAAGTAGTAATCCTTGGTATGTACATGACATCACTTCATCCTCATTGGTAGATTTTCTTAGTTCCTACAAACGAATCCGACTATCTCTCACCACCAATGAGATAACCATCCCATGAAGCCCTTGACTCGTCAGAAGAGTATTATCTGCAACAACAATAAACGTTTCTATGATTCTCATGATCCATTGAGAAAAAATCAACACCATCAACACTGACTTTATTACAGGATGAAGCATTATTAACAAATGAAAAGAACGTAATATTTGTCAAAAAAGAGTAGAGACGTAGAGTGCATAAAATGTGAAATAAAGTGCACAAATAACAACATAACATAACCAACTCCCAAAAAATAGAAAACGATGAAGAAAATTAATGAACAAAATAGAAGCCAGTACACGACTCATGGTTAATTAGAAACTCTCAAGTAAAATCAGTAAGAAATCGCAATGAAACATCGATTCCTCAAAACTTACCTAAAAAATCGAAGGAAACATAATTATGAAAACAAAGAACAAATACACGAAAAAATCATTGAATTAGAAATGGAGAAGTGATTCACGAAAGGAGGAACATGAATTAAGCAATGGTGAAAGTGATTGAAAGTATAAATAAGAGAACAAGCAAAGTAGAACAACTCCCTAAAAACAAGAATAGGATAAGAAAAACGAAAAAGAGATCAAAGAAATGTACCATTAGTCATCGCGAATTGTTGTGGAGAAACAAAAATTGAAAAAGATAGGAGTATGGAAGCTGAAGAAGAAAGTTTAACAATGGCGGCGATCGTCGATTGAGGGAGAGGGTTAACAAAGAAAGAAGAAACTAAAATATAAGGTAAACTATCCAAAATACTCTCACTCTTAAAACAACGGGATTAATCACAACCCTATAATTTTTTTAATCTAATGGCGGAAATCTCTTCTCATTTTACACAATAATAACCCTCCTCATATGATCCCTTCTCCTATACCCTCTTCCTCAACAACAAATAAACAATTTTGTTCTGCTTCTAATTCAATCCTCAAACTTTCTCCGTACGTTGTTGAGATCTCTAATTAATTCTCTGTGATCGATATGAATACGCTTTTCAGCATGTTCGATGCTCTTCTCTTCGCCGAATCCTTCCGCACGAAGCCAACTAATTACAATTCCGAGCCCCGGCGATCCATTCCGGCGCCCCAAGATCCTTTCAAGAATCCTGAAACAGAGATCGGCAAGAAATCGTCGGCGCCGGAGAATTCTTCCGGCAAGGAAGGAAAACAGGGATGAAGTGGAATTAGTTTGTAGTAGAGCTAATTCTACACATGAGAGTTTAATAGAAGTTGCGTTTTCACTGGATTTGTGGATGTTTTTAGGTTTAGATGATTAGTTTGATGCTAATTCTTTGTTAAACTAATAGGAGTATTATGATTAATTTTGAGTCGATTTATTAAATTGTGTTACAGAGATCGACTTCTCTTTTCTTACTCTTTCATGTTTATTCGATCAATCGATCAATTGGCTAGCTTTTCCCAGTTGCATTATCCATGATAGAATATAGATAGTGGAATAAGTTGACAAATTTTGGTTATTAACAACTGCCGTAATTGAAAATTTTGGTACATTCTTCAAAGAGTTTTTTTTTTTTTTTTTGATAAGGATAATAATTCGAGTAACCGATAAAAATGTCGGACCACTCGAGAGGCCGATAAATCAGCAACTGGAAAAATCAGTTAGTACAACACAGACAAGCAAATGAAAATACAACAAAGCAAAAGCGAGCTACAAGACTAGTGAGAGAAGTGAATCCACCACCAGACGACGGGTCAAACGGGAAAACAATCCTGGAAAATGTTGAATGGACAACCATGACGTTGCCCCCACTCATGATGAGGGATCTTCAGGAGTCTCGACCACCCTGACGTTGCCGTTTGGATCTTCAGGAGCCTCAACACAACTACGACCACAACTGGAACAACTCGATCTCCATACTAATCAGCTCAACAGAAGCAAAGTAGTACAACACACAAGCTTGCAAACACACACAAAAAAAAAACAAAAAAAAAAAAAAACTCAAAACCAAGGAGGAGGGGACGAGCCGCCCCCTTCAAGCACTCCTCCGGCGAGAGCCTTCAACAGGGGAGGGAGGTGGCGGCGGGGTAGAGATGGAGGGCGGAAAGGAGGAAGGCTGCGGCGGGGGGACAAGGGAGGGAGGAGGACGGCGGCGAAGGAGGAGGGAACGAGCCGCCCCCTTCATGCACTCCTCCGGCATCGGATTCGACAGGATCGACGACGACCAGCTCATTTCCATGTTCTCCGACGACCTGGTCGAAGAGGTCGAGCCCTCAACAGCCAAGGAGGGGAGAGCAGAAGGAGGCAGCGGGGTAGAGGGGGGTTGGAGAGGAGAGGGAGGCGGTGGGGGGAGAGGTGGTGGCGGCGGGAGGCCGGGAGCGAGATCCGGTGAGGCGGAGCTGCTGGCGACGCGTGGTCGGTGAGGTGGGTGCCGGTGAGGCGGGTGCCATGGAAGCGGCGGTGGCTCGTCGGGAGCGGTGGCTCATCGGAGGCGGTGGCCAAGGGATTTCAAGGCCCGCTAGGGCCGGCTCCCCTGAAGGGGAGCGTTTCGAGCTCTTTCTTAACTTGCCACTACTTTTATGACGGAACCAATTGTACATGGAACTTTCAAAGAGTTGGTTATTATTAACAGCTGGAGCAAGTAAAACGCAACCTCACTTAGGGTCTGTTCGGTATGATTGAGGCTTATTAGGGCTGAAGCTGAAGTAAGGGCTGAACTGGGCTGAAGGTGATTGGAAGAATTTAAGCTAGAGGTTGAATTGAGCTGGGGCTGAAGCTGGGTCTGATGGTTGAAACCTTAGGACACGTTCGGTATCAATGACTTATCCCGACTTAATTTTAGATGAAAATTACAAATTTACCCTTAATTAAATTTTTTTGAGGGGTATCACGTGATCAACATGTGCCTAACATTTCCCCAATTGTGTTAGGGTTTCTTGTCTGGAAGAGCAAGCCGATGAAGCTTCCGACAGCGACCTTGCGGCGGCGACCTGAAGCTTTTGACGCCTCGCAGAAGCTCGCCATCTTCCACTTCTCGCAGAAGCTCGCGAACTCCATTGCTCGCAGAAGCTCGCCATCTTCAACCTGCAGCTTGTGACCTCCATAGCTCGCAGAAGCTCGCCATCTTCAACCTGCACAAATTAACCAAGACCCCAAAACCGAAAAATTAGCAAAGAATCCTTGATTTCAGTTCGCGGAGGATGAAACAAATCGTGGCAGATGAGCATTGTCAAGAAGAATTGATGCAAATCGAAGAGTACAAGAAGAAGAACGATATGATGAAAGAAGATGGGAAGGAGGAGAAACAATACCTGTGAGCTAGGCGAGGAGGAAATAGATGAGCGTTGTCGAGATGGGGTTGGAGTATTTTTGTCCAAATTGTGATAAGTCCATGAAGATAAGTCACATAAGCTTGAAGATGAGGCTGGAATTTTAGCAAGAATTTCAGTCCAAATCAGCCCCCTTCAGTCCCGATAAGTCGCCTCCATACCGAATGCGTTTTTACCTCCACTTCAGTCATCTGAGCTTATCATCGACGATAAGTCAAATTAAGCCCTTCGGTAAGTCATACCGAACGAGCCCTTAATATTGAAACATAAATTCACTAATAAATAAAAATTCTTGTCACTTTACGTTTAGAACGAATTTTAGGCCTTGTTTGAGGGCATACTCATTATATATTATAATTGCTTATAATTTATTAAAAGTAATCATCTTTTCTAGATCTCTCCTTTAAAGCAAAATCTACAATCTCTTTTTCAAAATAAATATATTATAATGCATAACATGATAGAGCCGAACAAGGCCTTAATTATCTTGATAAAATGTTTAAGGAGTTTAAGACCATTATTCAATATTAAATCATTGATAATAATAATAAAAAAAAAACTAATCAAAGTATATTTGGTTATTAAGTTTAATCAATTTCTTATTATTAGAATTTGTTTGATTAAATGTGGGAAACTAATTTCATGATAACTTACCTACATGTTTAAGGAAGTTGAAATTACAATAATTTATAAAAATAAAAATTGTTGAAAATTAGTTTTAAAAATTGCTGTTTTTTGTATTAATATAAAAATTGGATTTTTTACATTAAAAAATGTATAAAATAGATTTTACCTACATGTTTAAAGATATTGAAATTACTATATATATGATCCCTGAAAAATAAATTTTCATAATTTTCTCTTCTATACTAAATACGAAAAGTAAAACTATTTTCTAAGAAGTTTATATTTGTCGGTAAGAATCAAACAAGGATAGAATGGATGTTTTTACTTTTAGGATAACAAATATCTTATCCAGAATAGTCTTCCAAGTTCTACCTGTTTCCGAACTCCCGCGTTTCCAATTTCCGAATTTTCCATCCAAATTTGACTTTCCATATATAATAAATATCTTCTTCTTTTTTTTCCCTAAAATACTTTCCTAGTTGAACAAGAATTTTCTTTCCTTTTGTCGACCAAAAAAAAAAGAGAATTTTCTTTCCTTTTCTCCAAGTTTCCACGCCACTATATAAACCCCTCCCCTTTCCTCCTCAATCCCCAACATTCAACAATCTTCCAAGTTAATTTCACAGATCTGATTCTCTCTGATCCAAACGCTTTCTTGAATAACTCCACCACGATCGAAGATGAATTCTCTTTTCAGCTCTTTCGACGCTCTCTGCGCTGAATCCATCGGCTTGAAGTTGAGATTTTCCGAGCCCGTTGCGCCCCGGCTATCGGAATCGGCCTTGAAGATCACCGGAGAAGAGATCGGAAACAAGTCCTCCGCGCCGGCGCCGGTGGCGGAGAAGTCTTCCAGCAAGAAAGGAAATCAGAGGATGAAGCGGAATCCGAGATTTGCAGTGGAGCTCGATGGAATTCACTGTTTCGAGACGATCCTTCCGTATTAATTGCTGATTTGTTTGATTTGTATTCGTTAAGAGTAGAGAACACCGATTCGTTTCTGTAGATAATGATTTCTACGACTGATTTTGATGTTATGAATATGTGAATGAATTCGTCAATTGTGTTTCCAGAACTCTCTTTTCTCAATTTTTCTTTTCGATTCAAATTGGAACTCCGAATATGAGAATCTAAATCATAAACTGTTCGCTGCTCATTGAATCAAGTTCCGAGATATATGATCTTGTGATTACACGTCATAATTCCTAATCAATTATCTTAAATCTTGAAATTTGATATTGATTGAAAGTTTGACAGCGTCAATTGCGATCTCAGATTTGAAGGAATGGAAGTGAGATCGTTTATGGAGATATTTAATCCGGTGATTTTAGGTAGTCATAGTGCTTTACTAGAAGTCAACTATGATTTATAGACTATATGTTATAAAATATGTCATAAAGTCTATTGCTATTATTACCGGATGCTATGAGGTCACATCCTTAGAGTTTGGATTGGATTAGTTTAATGGGAGACATATTATATAAAGTATATAATATAAAGTTATATGCGATATAATTTGGGAGATAAGGCTTGTTAATAATAAAGTGTTATTAATAATAATAAAAGATATACTTATTTAGGAAATAAGATATCTACACCTGATATTATAAAAGGAGGGCTTTCTAAGAGAAAACCCAATCCATCTTTTACCCAAAGCAGTCGTACTCCTCCCTTGCTCTCTCTCTCTCTCGTTTGCCTTCATTCCTCGCTCTAGCAACCGAGTCCCAAGCGATCCAGATCCAAGCTCGGGTGGACCAAATAGAGGAGTCACACGTGAGGCTCTATTCTCTTCATTCCAACAGGTTGAAACACGCATCAAAAGGTATTTGATTCTTCCTATCTATGATCTATTTGGTTTATGCATGAGATCCTTGGTTAGGAAAACGTTTCCTGAAATTCCGCTTTACGCATCTAAAATCCCTACAGTGGTATCAGTTGCCTCTTGCATAAATTGATTAGATCAAGTTCAAAGTTTTAAATTTTGATGTATGTTCATGATTGTCTTAATTCAAATTAAATGGAAAATTGATATATAGGTTAATTTACATGATTAAAATTATGATTTTAATTGATTGGATTAGTAAAGTTGGAGAACTTTATGAACAAATATGCATGTAAAATTATTCTACACATACTTGATTCATGTAATTTAATTATGCAAGAGATATGATTTTTTGACATGTTTAAATCATTAGATGAAGATTTAATTTTCACAAGATGAATCAACTACCCAAAATCTACTTTAAATTGTTAACGAATTGATTCTGCTGCATGTTCGGCTTTGAATTGTTCAAAGAATTGTTAACGAATTGATTATGGGCTCGTTCGATGAAGTTGAAGCAAATGGGTTGAAGTTGAAGCAAATTGCTTCAACTCCCACTTCAACCCCCAAAATCTCTTAATGGGCTCGTTCGGTGAAGTTGAAGCAAATGGGTTGAAGTTGAAGCAAATTGCTTCAACTCCCACTTCAACCCCCAAAATCACTTAATGTCACCCCCAACATTAAGATTTTGCTTCAACTTCAACCAAGTTCCTTCAACTTCAACCAACACTTCCTACCAACCGAACACTACCAATGTCACCCCCCCACATTAAGATTTTGCTTCAACTTCAACTTCATCTCCCCCTTAAACTCCTCCTTCAACTCCCTCTTCGTCTTCACCGAACGCACACTATGCCGCATGTTCGGCTTTGAACTGTTCAAGAATTGTTAACGAATTAATTTATTGGCATGTTCGAATTGTTAAAAAAGTGTGGACCTGCTTTAATTCCACTTTGCAGAATTAATTGTTAACATAGTGGCTTTTGAACTTGCTTGTTAACGTAGTGGCTTTGAACCGTGAGCCGAACAATTTTGGACCTGTTCAATTCCGAACCATCATTAATTGTTAACGTAGTGGCTTTTGGACCTGCTTTAATTCCACTTTGCATAATTGTTCGGCTCACGGTCCTGCGGTGGCTGGTTCGGGCCAGACCCGGGTCGGCCCGCAGGGGTTGCGTGGTTCGGTGGGCATGGGTCGATCCGGGTTTGACTCGGACGTGACTCGGTCTGATTGGGTAGATTTGGCATTTTAGGATAATTTCTTAAACTATAAGATAAGATCTTATTTACCTAATTGGATAATATTTGATATCATCTAAATTATATAATTTCCTAAAAGTTGTTAGGATAGATTCCCACTTGATTTAGATAAGGATATTTGATATCTTATCTTGTTTATGCATATCTTATCCAATAATGCATTTTTATTGATTAATTATGATTAATTCTATATATATATTTTTTATTTTGAATTAAGAATTTGATATTAAATTATTTATGTCATGAGATGATTTATGTAATTTAATATGGTTTTGTTTAAATTAGTTAAATTGGTTATTACTATTAATTAGATTAATATTATTGATAATATTTGATATTATTATTGCGTGCATGTGTTATAATATTATGATATTATTGCTTGCATGAGGTGACTAGTATGTCAAGCATAATTTATTTGCATGTTTTATTCGAGTTTCATCTAAGATAGGATCTTGAAATCATTTTACTCACAATGGACAATATAATTGAGTAGAATGTGCAATAACTTACTGTTTATAGCTGGTCTAACTTACTGTTTATAGCTGTGCAATAACTTACTGTTTATAGCTGGTCTAAATTTTGAGTAGAATGTGCAATAACTTACGTCATGGTTGACCCTTTAAAGGAAGTTCTAATGGTCAAGCGAAAAAGGGTTTAAGAAAGGGCTCCAGAAGAAGCAACATCACCAAGGGAAGGGCAAGCAAGTTGCCCAACCCCAAGGGAACACCCCTAAGGTAAAAGTGGCTGCTGAGCACGATTGTTTCTACTGCAAAGCCAAGGGGCACTGGAAGAGAAACTGCCCCAAGTACTTGGAAGACAAGAAGAGGGGAACAGTCTCCACTTCAGGTATTCATGTTACTGAAATCTTATCAACCAAGTCTCATTATTGGGTATTAGATACCGGATGTGGTTCTCACATTATTTTGAATGTGCAGGGACCAACAAATAAGAGACGGTTGCAGAAGGATGAGATAGATCTGCGCGTTGGAAATGGAGCAAGGGTTGTTGCACTTGCCATTGAAGATTATAGTCTACTTCCACCTGTTGGCTTAGTTTTAGAACTTTATAATTGTTATTTTGTTCCTTCTATTACTAAGTATTTGATTTCAATTTCAGTTTTGAACCTTTAGGGTTATGATTTTGTCATTAAGAATTGATTTTCATTTATAAGAATGACATTTTCCTTGCTCGAGCCCATATGGATAGTAATGGACTATACATACTGGATATCAAATCTGAAAACTATAACGTTGATCTTCCTATATCCTTTTGGGGATATGCCCTCACCACTAATGCGTTCACACTAAACAGGACTCCGTCACGATCAGTTGACAAGACACCATATGAGCTATGGTATGGAAAATTTCCTAGCTTGTCACTTCTGAAGGTCTGGGGATGCGAGGCTTATGTAAAGCATTTACTATCTGATAAGCTAGCACCCAAATCAGACAAATGCTTCTTTATAGGTTATCCCAAGGAAACAAGGGGATATTAATTCTACAATTCCGCTGAGAACAAAATGTTTGTTGCTCGGGATAGTGTCTTTTTGGAAAATGATTTATTTTCCAAGAAGCCAAGTGGGAGAAATGTTCAGCTTGATGAGATTCAAGCTGAGCAACAAACCCAACAACACGAGGACATAGATGATGTCACTAAGGAACTTGACTATGGAGGCTTACCTTCTCAAAGGGAAACCGTCTAGATTCAAGATGCAATTCCTTAAGTTGATGAAGCACCTGAGGTCCCGCATACAGATGTGGTCAACCCAGCAGCTGAAGTCTCTCATATTGTTGGACCAATTTGGAGATCAGACACGCTAAGGCAACAACCTAGACTTATGAGGATTACGTCTTGACTGCTAGCATTGACGTTCTACTTTTAGATAACGGCGAGCCTGCGACCTATAAGCAAGTGATGGCGGACCCCGACTCTAAGAAATGGCTGGTTGCCATGAAATCCGAAATGAAATCCATGTCTGAGAATCAAGTATGAGACTTGATAGATTTGCCTGATGGGGTAAAACCTATTGGATGCAAATGAGTCTTTGAGATCAAGACAAACAAGGATGGAAACGTTTCTGTCTATAAGGCAAGACTAGTTGCCAAAGGATTTAGTCAGGTTCATGGTACTGACTATGATGAGGCTGGAATTGTGATCGGAGTATTTTTGCCCAAATTGTGATAAGTCCATGAAGATAAGTCACATAAGCTTGAAGATGATGCTGGAATTTTAGCAAGAATTTCAGTCCAAATCAGCCCCCTTCAGTCCCGATAAGTCGCCTCCATACCGAATGCGTTTTTACCTCCACTTCAGTCATCTGAGCTTATCATCGACGATAAGTCAAATTAAGCCCTTCGGTAAGTCATACCGAACGAGCCCTTAATATTGAAACATAAATTCACTGATAAATAAAAATTCTTGTCACTTTACGTTTAGAACGAATTTTAGGCCTTGTTTGAGGGCATACTCATTATATATTATAATAGCTTATAATCTATTAAAAGTAATCATCTCTTCTAGATCTCTCCTTTAAAGCAAAATCTACAATCTCTTTTTCAAAATAAATATATTATAATGCATAACATGATAGAGCCGAACAAGGCCTTAATTATCTTGATAAAATGTTTAAGGAGTTTAAGACCATTATTCAATATTAAATCATTGATAATAATAATAAAAAAAACTAATCAAAGTATATTTGGTTATTAAGTTTAATCAATTTCTTATTATTAGAATTTGTTTGATTAAATGTGGGAAACTAATTTCATGATAACTTACCTACATGTTTAAGGAAGTTGAAATTACAATAATTTATAAAAATAAAAATTGTTGAAAATTAGTTTTAAAAATTGCTGTTTTTTGTATTAATATAAAAATTGGATTTTTTACATTAAAAAATGTATAAAATAGATTTTACCTACATGTTTAAAGATATTGAAATTACTATATATATGATCCCTGAAAAATAAATTTTCATAATTTTCTCTTCTATACTAAATACGAAAAGTAAAACTATTTTCTAAGAAGTTTATATTTGTCGGTAAGAATCAAACAAGGATAGAATGGATGTTTTTACTTTTAGGATAACAAATATCTTATCCAGAATAGTCTTCCAAGTTCTACCTGTTTCCGAACTCCCGCGTTTCCAATTTCCGAATTTTCCATCCAAATTTGACTTTCCATATATAATAAATATCTTCTTCTTTTTTTTCCCTAAAATACTTTCCTAGTTGAACAAGAATTTTCTTTCCTTTTGTCGACCAAAAAAAAAAGAGAATTTTCTTTCCTTTTCTCCAAGTTTCCACGCCACTATATAAACCCCTCCCCTTTCCTCCTCAATCCCCAACATTCAACAATCTTCCAAGTTAATTTCACAGATCTGATTCTCTCTGATCCAAACGCTTTCTTGAATAACTCCACCACGATCGAAGATGAATTCTCTTTTCAGCTCTTTCGACGCTCTCTGCGCTGAATCCATCGGCTTGAAGTTGAGATTTTCCGAGCCCGTTGCGCCCCGGCTATCGGAATCGGCCTTGAAGATCACCGGAGAAGAGATCGGAAACAAGTCCTCCGCGCCGGCGCCGGTGGCGGAGAAGTCTTCCAGCAAGAAAGGAAATCAGAGGATGAAGCGGAATCCGAGATTTGCAGTGGAGCTCGATGGAATTCACTGTTTCGAGACGATCCTTCCGTATTAATTGCTGATTTGTTTGATTTGTATTCGTTAAGAGTAGAGAACACCGATTCGTTTCTGTAGATAATGATTTCTACGACTGATTTTGATGTTATGAATATGTGAATGAATTCGTCAATTGTGTTTCCAGAACTCTCTTTTCTCAATTTTTCTTTTCGATTCAAATTGGAACTCCGAATATGAGAATCCAAATCATGAACTGTTCGCTGCTCATTGAATCAAGTTCCGAGATATATGATCTTGTGATTACACGTCATAATTCCTAATCAATTATCTTAAATCTTGAAATATGCTTAACCTATGTCCGTACGGTTAGAAAAATCATTTCTTATAAGGGTTTAAACATTCCTCTTTAGGAAATATATTTTTAAAATGAAAGTATTAATCTATGTCCTAAGGATATGATGCGTTCCTACTAGTGATGAAGGTAAGGCATGATGCGTTCCTACTAGTGATGAAGGATCGATGATCTTGTTTGGGAAGTCGCGTGGCGTTGGAATGGTGATGATGGCGTGGAACGCGGTGTGTGGGAGGCGGCAGCGGAGGAGAACGACTCGAAAGAGATCGAGTTCTTGATCGTAGCGTCGGCAGCGGAGGGATAATCTCGATGAAGATCGAGTGGTGGCCGTAGCGTCGGGGGCGAAGGAAGGGGTTGAGAAGACAGAGAGTGTTTGACGTTCGATCAAAGGGGATGAGGCAAATGGCTCTCAATACTCAAGCTTTGATTAAAATGAACGTAACCAAATTACAGAGGACGAGGTGTCCTTTTATACTAGCTCGCGGGACTCGGATGGGCCGAGTCTCGCGTAATGGGCCAGCCCACGCGACATGCATGGAGCACACGCCCCAAAGTAAAACTAACATAATTAATGTCTGAAAGATTGCACGTATTTCAAAAAGAACACGTTCATTGGATGGACGAGAGGAGGCAGACAGAGAACGCGTTCTCTGGGCTTGGTTGGAGACGCTTCAAAGAGAACGTGGTCTCCATTGTGCCTTGGCTGGCGACGACGCGAACAATCAAGGATTGCGTCGCGTTGGCGATAGCTTTAGCGCGTGCTCTTGTGATTGGCCCTTCTGAGCGAATGCTCATTGCCTCTTCTTCATCTGTGGCATTCATGGTAGGCAGGGGCGCATCACCCTCCCCCACTTGGCTGTGAAGCGTCCCCGCTTCACCAACATCGATCTCAGGCTCCACATAAGGCTCCAAGTCGGCAACGTTGAAGGTCGCGTGGACACCATAGTCTGGTGGCAGTGCTATCTCGTATGCGTTGTCCCCAAAGGCCTTCACAACCTTGAAGGGTCCATCACCACGTGGGGCCAGCTTGGACTTCCTTCTAGCTGGGAACCATTCTTTGCGAAGGTGGACCCACACCAAATCGCCTGGGGCAAAAATGACGCGGCGTCGCCCATGGTTGTGCTGTTTGGCATACTGTTCGGCGCGGCGTTCCAACTGTGCCCGCGTCCTTTGGTGTAGCTCCTGGATCAACGTGGCGCGGTTGGCCGCGGTGGGGTGCTCAGTGTCCTTCAGAGGACGCGGCAGCAGGTCCATCGGAGTGATATGGTTTTTGCCATACACTACTTCGAACGGAGTGAGCTTTGTGGCTGAGTGCTTGGACCTGTTATAAGAAAACTCAACAATGGCAAGTAAGTCCTCCCAACGTTTTGGGTTGGATTTGAGCATCGTCCTAAGCAGGGCTTCTAAGGTTTGGTTGGTCACCTCAGTTTGACCATCAGTTTGAGGGTGGTAGCTGGTGGAGTATAGGAGTTTGGTTCCCAACTTTTCCCAAAGAGTTCTCCAGAATAGCCCTACAAATTTTGTATCGCGATCACTCACAACATTTCGCGGTACCCCCATGTAAACGGACCACGTTGTCAAAGAACAACGCGGCGATGTCACTAGCATTGTGGGTGGTCTTACACGCGACAAAATGAGCCATTTTGGAAAACCTGTCGACAACTACAAAGATAGAATCCTTACCCCGTCGAGAGAGAGGCAAACCCGTGATGAAGTCCATAGACAAATCTTCCCAAGGGCCTAAGGGAATGGGCAGGGGTGTGTAAAGACCATAGGGATGGGATGTTGATTTTGCGCGTTGACATGTGACACAACTAGTACAATAGCGCGTCACCTGAGTTGTCATGCACAGCCAGAAGAAATGGTCGCGAAGAGCAGCTAGTGTCTTGGTTACCCCAAAATGACCGCGTCCTTCATGGTCTTCTTGGATGAGGAGTTTCCTAATGGGTGAGCTAGGAATGCACAAGCGGCCTGCTTTGTATAGGTAACCCTCATTCAAGAAGTAGGTGTCGAACTCGCGGTCTTTAAGGCAATGTTCTACAATGGGCTTAAAGAAAGGATCATGCAGATATAAATCCTTAATTAAAGCGAAGCCAAGAAGTTTAGACTGAAGATGAGTAAGGAGAACATACCTGCGAAAAAGGGCGTCGGCGACCACATTCTCCTTACCTTTTTTATGTACCACCACGTAAGGAAAAGTTTCCATGAATTCCACCCAGCGAGCATGGCGGAGGCTTAGGTGTGCTTGACTCTTTAGATAGCTGATTGCCGCGTGGTCCGAGTGGATGACCAACTCGCGTGGCCACATGTAGTGCTGCCATGTCTTTAGTACGCGAACCAACGCGTAGAGCTCCTTGTCGTATGTGGGGTAATTCAGAGTGGCCCCAATGAGCTTCTCGCTAAAGAACGCGATGGGCCTCTTCTCTTGGTGGAGCACTCCACCAATCCCCACATTTGACGCGTCACATTCTACTTCAAAGTGTTTGTTGAAGTCGGGGAGTTGAAGTAGCGGCGCATTGTATAGGGCATCTTTTAACGCGTTGAACGCGTTGTTGTGCGTTTCCTTCCAAATCACCACGGCGCCTTTCTTTGTGAGTTCATGTAATGGCGCGGCGATGGAGCTGAAGTCGCGAACAAAACGCATGTAGAAGCCATACAAGCCAAGGAAGCTTCGAACCATTGTTGGCGTTGTGGGTGTTGGCCAATCTCTGATGGCCTTCACTTTCTCTTCATCAACGCGGAGGCCGTCCTTAGAGACTACGTAGCCTAGAAAGTTTGTAGTGTCGGAGGCAAATCGACACTTGCCAAGGTTGGCATACAATTGTTCGCGTTTCAAGCACTCTAACACAAGCCTAAGGTGCTGAACATGAGTCTCAAGACTACGCGAATAGACCAAAATGTCATCAAAGTAAACTACAACGAATTTCCCCAAAAAGTCCCTCAAAACATGGTTCATGAGCCTCATGAATGTGCTTGGCGCGTTGGTGAGGCCGAAAGGCATGACTAGCCATTCATAGAGACCATATTTTGTCTTGAACGCGGTCTTCCATTCATCACCCTCGTTCATGAGAATCTGGTGATATTCGCTCTTCAAGTCAATCTTGGTGAATAGGGTCGCGCCATGTAGCTCATCTAGCATGTCATCAAGGCGCGGTATGGGGTGCCTGTACTTGACTGTGATCTGATTGATGGCGCGGCAGTCTACACACATTCTCCACGAGCCATCCTTCTTCGGGACTAGGATCACTGGGACCGCACAAGGGCTTAAGGATTTCCTCACGTATCCACGATCCAGAAGTTCCTGGACTTGGCGCTGGAGCTCCCTGGTTTCATCTGGTCCAGCGCGATAAGCAGCTCTATTGGGGAGGGAGGCACCAGGCACCAAGTCAATTTGGTGCTCAATGCCTCACAAAGGAGGAAGGCCTTGTGGAAGCTCTTCTGGAAACAAGTCGTTAAACTCTTCAAGCAACTCAGTGATTTCGCGCGACATGGCTTCCAGTGTGGGAGTTTCTTGAGTACATAGACTTGGCACGAGCAGAAAGCATGGTGCCTTGCCATTCAAAGGTGCAGTGAGGTTACTTGGCCGCGCTAGGAGAAGCCTGTGCTCACAGGTTCCTTGCAAAGTCAAAGTGTTGCTGCCAAGCGTGGGCTGTGACCCTTCTTTTGAGCACATTCTTTCCAGAGACGCATTGTCTTTGTGAGCTTTTGTGTTTCCAGTGGAAGAACGCGTGCTACTGGTAGTCTGGCTCTTTGTAGCTTCAAGCGCCTTCTGTCTATCATGCTCAACCTGGTCCTGCAATATCTCATGTGGCGACATAGGTAAGAGTGTGACACGTTTCGCGTGGTAAGTAAACACATAAGTGTTTAAATAGCCATCGTGAAGAACGCGTCTGTCAAACTGCCATGGGCGCCCCAACAAAAGGTGTGTCGCATCCATGGTAATGACATCACAGAGAACAGAGTCTGTGTATTGACCAATGGAAAATAAAATAAGACATTGACGAGTTACAGTGTTACCAAAACTCGAGGAAATCCATTGCAGTCCATATGGTTGTGGGTGAGGAGTGGTTGGTAGGTTGAAATGAGTGACCACCTTCTCATTAATGATGTTGCAACAGCTGCCTCCATCAATGATGACGCTCAAAGTCGCTGTCTTGACCAAGCAACGCGTGTGGAAAAGATTCTCGCGTTGATCACCAAGGGTTGCTTCTTTGACAGTTAGGAGACGTCGCGTGACAAGGCTCATGGTTGTGCCTTCATGCAATGCGGTGGCTTCACAGGTGTAAGCCTCCTCGTCATCTTCCAACTCTTCATCAGTTGTTTCAAGTGCGGCGTCTTCCTCCTCAAACGATTCATAACCCGCGGAGGCTATGGAGAAGAGGACTTTCTTGTTGTTTGGGCAACTCCTCATGATGTGCCCTCTGCCTCCACACTTGAAGCATTCTATATCACGCGCGCGTTCCTGGTTTGGTGTAGCCTTTGGTAGTGGCGTGCGTGGAACACTGCTTGGTATTATCACGGTTTTTCCTTGTCTGTTCAGAGTAGACGCGTTGTTTCCTGGGGGAGGACCGCGCACATTAGTAGAAGAAACTTGACTAGTTTGAGAGTCATACCTTCTTTGGCCATAGGCTTGGTAGGGTCCTTGACGCTTTCACACGATCTGATTGTGGAGTTGTATCGCGGTGTGCGTGAGCGTGTTCAGGTCCTTGATTGAAAGGATTTCCAATTGGTCTCGGATGTTGGTGTTGAGACCGCTTAAAAACTTCGTCCTCATCGTGGAAGGAGCCACGCTTATGGACGCCTTGTAGTACATGTCCTCGAGTTGCGAGAAGAACTCAAGAGGTGTCTTCGAACCTTGTTTCGCCATGGCAATGTCCAGGCGCATTTGGTTTTTGTAGTCTTGTGGCACGTACTTGAGGGTCATCACGAACTTGAGCTGGTGCCATTCAGTGAGGGGCACCAAATTTCGCCTCACGCGATCATCCACAAATCTGTGCCACCAAACTCTCGCAGCACCTCAGAAATGGACTATGGCGGCGGCGACGTAGTCTTCTTCAGGTATTTGGCAGAAGATCATGTATACTCTGTGGCCTGCAACCATTCAAGAAACACTGTAGGGTTGTATTCACCAAAAAAGAAATCAAGTTTTACCTTAATATCGTGGCGATTGAGCCTCAGGGCAGTGGCTTCTCGTGGTCTTTGTAAGCGCGGTGCTGGGATGTCCAATGGAGCATATTGAGGGTCTTGAGCATGTTGGAATTGGACATGCCCCATTTGTTGCCTTCGCGCGCCATTGTTGTCGCGATGATTGTCAGAGGGATCATGTTGCTCTCTCCCGTGAGCTCGTCGACGGCGCTGATGTCCTTGGTAGGGCTCCTCTTGGCGAACACCGTAAGGCATTTCATGCCTTCTTTCTATGTTGTCGTGCCTGTTGACAGGCGCGTTGGTTCTGGTTGCACCTTGGTTGAGTTTAGCGGGGGAAAACCAATCGGCCGGCCTGTCCTACAATTCCATCGGGTCGCCGAGTGGTAGGTGGAAGTTTCATGGATTGATCATCCCTGAGTCCTCCATCTCTTCATCATCGAACTCCTCGAACTCGTCTTGGTGGAGAGGAGTGTGTGAGAGGTATTCCTCTGATCCATAGTGAGGAGTGCACGCACTTTGGTGGCCCAGGTGTTCATCCACATTGAATGGGACAAGTGTTGGGGCTTGTTGGTGCTGACGCGGCACAACATTTCTGTCGCAGTGTGAGCGACGTTGTAGCCCTGTTGTGTGGGCTTCTCTTCTTGGTCTGTCAGCCCGGGTGTAGATGCATGTGCGTGTTGGCGTCTGGTTCCTCTGGAATTGTACCTGTCATTGAAATCATAAGGGTCAGAGTACTCACCTTGGGACCCTTCGTCGCGATCGAAATTGCTTTCATCGCGGAGTGGTGTTGCTATTGGTGCATAGCGGTCTCGATGCGAGACGTAGCCTTGGCGGCTTTCTATGACGGATTGGATCCGGTTGAGGCGTGGTTGCAAGTTGGAGTACGAGGGCATCAATCCTTTGCCCTTGTCAACGCGTTGTTTGCTTGGCCCGACTTCTGTTTGTCGCGGTGCGACTAGAGGATCCATGGGTATTTGCAAGGTTGGTTTTGGTTGCTCCAGCGCAGCGCGTTCTTTGGCCTGGTACTCGGCAAGTTGGCGCCTAAGTTCCATGTTCTCGCGTTGTTCCTCTGTAAGCGCCAGGATTGGATCTTGTGTTGGGTTGGTGAGTGTCACCACCTCATGTTGCGCGATCTGTTGTTGTGGGGGATGATTGTTGCCATCTCCTTGAACATTCCCACCAGTTGGTGTCATGAGGCTACCTATAAGAATATGTCCTTCCATCGCGAGTAAAATTGCACAAAAGACAGTATAAAACCAATGAACAAGTAAGCACTCAACAAGTAACAAGTGTTCACGTAGGTTAGTGCGTTCTTTTGGCCTTTAGGGCGGCTAATAGGCAAGCAAAGCAAGTGTGATATGCAAGCACAAAAGCAACGAAACCAAAAGAAAGAGGTCTTAATCTCTTGCGTAAAGAACGCGTACAAACAAGACACAGTTACACGCGTGACACTAGACGGTGATGAGGTTAAGAAGATGGGCCTAGCCGTTGAGGGGAGAAGGTTGCCTTATTTTGGCTTTACTTCTCTTGTTTCTGAAAGTCGCGGTCTTTTTTTTTTTTGAAATGCGACTTGACTTTTTTTTTTTGAAATTCAAATCCGAGATCTTAGTCTTAAATGAAGATCGGATAAGAATTAATTAAAATAAAATAAAAATAAACGGCTAAGTAACTTAAGGAAAGAAATCACGAGATTTGCGTGATAGGAGAGAGAAAGATTTGATGCAGATTTTGATGGTCAACGCGAACAAATATGGTAAGTATGCAAGCGAAATTTAGCAATTAATTAAGCAAATCATTCAATCAATTACGCGGATTTCATGCAAACAAATCACACTAGTTTCGCGCGTGGATCAAGAGGGATTCGGTCAAGAGATTCTCTTGTAGAAACCGACATGACTAGCAATGAAGAAAAGTAAAATATTTTGAACGAGTATGGCGGAAGCAAGTATGATGGGGGAGAAAAATTTCCGTGAACAAGTGAGACTTGAGAAACGACTTACAAGAACCTGGCTCTGATACCAGTTGATGCGTTCCTACTAGTGATGAAGGATCGATGATCTTGTTTGGGAAGTCGCGTGACGTTGGAATGGTGATGATGGCGTGGAACGCGGTGTGTGGGAGGCGGCAGCGGAGGAGAACGACTCGAAAGAGATCGAGTTCTTGGTCGTAGCGTCGGCAGCGGGGGGATATTCTCGATGAAGATCGAGTGGTGGCCGTAGCGTCAGCGGCGGAGGGATAATCTCGATGAAGATCGAGTGGTGGCCGTAGCGTCGGCGGCGGAGGAAGGGGTTGAGAAGACAGAGAGTGTTTGACGTTCGATCAAAGGGGAGGAGGCAAATGGCTCTCAATACTCAAGCTTTGATTAAAATGAACGTAACCTAATTACAGAGGACGGGGTGTCCTTTTATACTAGCTCGCGGGACTCGGATGGGCCGAGTCTCGCGTAATGGGCCAGCCCACGCGACATGTGTGGAGCACACGCCCCAAAGTAAAACTAACATAATTAATGTCTGAAAGATTGCACGTATTTTAAAAAAAACGCGTTCATTGGATGGACGAGAGGAGGCAGACAGAGAACGCGTTCTCTGGGCTTGGTTGGAGACGCTTCAAAGAGAACGTGGTCTCCATTGTGCCTTGGCTGGCGACGACGCGAACAATCAAAGATTGCGTCGCGTTGGCGGTAGCTTTAGCACGTGCTCTTGTGATTGACCCTTCTGAGCGAATGTTAATTGCCTCTTCTTCATCTGTGACATTCATGATAGACAGAGGCGCATCAGGACATAAGTTAGAAAAACTTCACTATTATTTGCCAAATTTATGTGCATGATTTTCAAGGAGCATTATTCAAATTTTGTTGTTATGGTTTGAGCATATATTAGAGAGATTCACACGTAAAAACTAAAAATACAAAAGGTTGTGTCTTACAAATATCTTATCCAGAATAGTCTTCCAAGTTCTACCTGTTTCCGAACTCCCGCGTTGCCAATTTCCGAATTTTCCATCCAAATTTGACTTTCCATATATAATAAATATCTTTTTTTTTCCCCTAAAATACTTTCCTAGTTGAACAAGAATTTTCTTTCCTTTTGTCGACCAAAAAAAAAAAGAATTTTCTTTCCTTTTCTCCAAGTTTCCACGCCACTATATAAACCCCTCCCCTTTCCTCCTCAATCCCCAACATTCAACAATCTTCCAAGTTAATTTCACAGATCTGATTCTCTCTGATCCAAACGCTTTCTTGAATAACTCCACCACGATCGAAGATGAATTCTCTTTTCAGCTCTTTCGACGCTCTCTGCGCTGAATCCATCGGCTTGAAGTTGAGATTTTCCGAGCCCGTTGCGCCCCGGCGATCGGAATCGGCCTTGAAGATCACCGGAGAAGAGATCGGAAACAAGTCCTCCGCGCCGGCGCCGGTGGCGGAGAAGTCTTCCAGCAAGAAAGGAAATCAGAGGATGAAGCGGAATCCGAGATTTGCAGTGGAGCTCGATGGAATTCACTGTTTCGAGACGATCCTTCCGTATTAATTGCTGATTTGTTTGATTTGTATTCGTTAAGAGTAGAGAACACCGATTCGTTTCTGTAGATAATGATTTCTACGACTGATTTTGATGTTATGAATATGTGAATGAATTCGTCAATTGTGTTTCCAGAACTCTCTTTTCTCAATTTTTCTTTTCGATTCAAATTGGAACTCCGAATATGAGAATCCAAATCATGAACTGTTCGCTGCTCATTGAATCAAGTTCCGAGATATATGATCTTGTGATTACACGTCATAATTCCTAATCAATTATCTTAAATCTTGAAATTTGATATTGATTGAAAGTTTGACAGCGTCAATTGCGATCTCAGATTTCACCTGTAGGATAAGCTGCAAGAGTTGTTTGCAATTTCCATGATCGAAAGAATTGGTTAATTAGTTATTTGGCCTTCATACATCCAACATAATGTTTCCTCTTTGCAAAGTAATTGAGTTGACATGCAATAATTAAAGTATATGAAAAATCTTGAAATATTATCTGATAATACAAACCTGATTTGAGAAAACTTGGATTCAATATTCAACAATCCAAATATTATACTGGGCCGAATAAGTGGGTTTTTGGTCTATCCTTTTTCAGCCCATTAACTATCATACTGGGCCCCGTTTTGGGCTTTGCAAGTCTCAACCTCAGCCCATTAACTATAAAATTTAGGGAAATTCCTGTTGGTGCCCCTGTGTTTAGGGTTATTCTTGTTGGTGTCCCACGATTAAGTTTTTTCCTGTTGGTACCCCTAAGGTTTGGATTTGTTTGCTTCGTAACCAAATTTTTTTATGTTTGTACCATTCTAGTTCAAATTGATTAAATCTAAGTCTACCATTGTGTTCCTCGCCCTCAAATTAGTAAGATTTGACTCCTAAAATACCCAAATTCATGTCCGAACCATGTCGATTTGAATTCTGAAGCCACAACCCGTTTCGACCTTAAGAATTCAAATCGGAATGGTTCGAGTATGGATTTGAGTGTTTTAGGAGTCGAATCCTACTAAGTTGAGGTCAATAAACATAGTGATGAGCTTCTATTTGATCAATTTGAACCGAAATGATACGGATATGAAAAATTTCGGTTACAAAGCGAACAAACCAAAACCTTAGGGGTACCAACAAGAAAAAACTTAATCATGGGACACCAACAGAAATAACCCTAAACTCAGGGATACCAACAGGAATTTCCCTAAAATTTATTTGCACACATACTAACAAAACGTCTCTTGTTACATAATTTTAGAATTGCTCTATTCAAAGGATTCACACAGTTCACATGAAATCAATAGTATAAAATTGATTTTGTGCAAGTTTGATACAATTTAATTTGGTATAATAAATTATTGTGCTTTGTTAAGAACTTTATAACTCAATTGATTACCATGATACAAATATACCACTCTAACTTAAAAGGACACTTGTCAATTTAAACTTTAAAATCCTTCTCCACTACTATGTTAAGGTGGAGGAATCCAATGTTACATATGTCAAACTTATTTACGTGGAGGGTGATGAAAATGATACATATATAAATATATATATATATATATCCATGTAAAAACCTAAGCTCGAATTACCATGGTGAATTCACTGAATTAGATAGAAAAATAAGATAACATTATAATGAGTTGAAAAGTTTGGTGAGGATTTGGTATAATTGGGGGAACAAGGAGCTCTACAAAAGAGGTAAACGAAGCTTCTATTCTAAGCTTTTGACTGGTTATCTCATACTCTAATAAGCTTTGGGATTCTCGCATTTTTATTATAGGAATTACCAAGAAGCAAACGACAAAAAAAAATGAGGTGAAAATTTCAATTTTCAATTGCCATACCACTAAACGTAAATAATCCTCAATTCACCGTTCCCAACTAGCTAATCTTGACCTTCTAACTTTGAGTCACCTAACTCAAAAAGGGTAAATTTTGGCCCCGAGAAATCAAGTGAACCATGAATCATAACTATTAACTAGTATGGGTCATATACATGTGAAAGTAATAATCATTTTAGCCCAAATTTTTTGTACAGAAAAAATTATCCTTTTAGATATTTAGATAATAATTTATTAGTGAATTACGGGGTTTGACATCGAAAATTGTATTTTTTGGCTCTTTTTATACGAATTTTCTATATTTATTGACTACAATTGAGATGAGTTATTAAATAATTATAAATTTTAATAAAAATTTATGAAAATATAGGATAATCATTGTATTTCTTAATAATGTGTCAAACTAAACTCTAGGATGACAATCCTTTTCATACAGAGGGAGTAGTTAAAAGTCATTATTATTGTAATTATACTTGTTATAAAGTTTACTCCGTATCATTTTTTTATATCGCAATGTGTCAATGCGTGTTGTAATAGCAAATTAATTTGAGTGTCGTTTTAACATTAAAATTTGATGAAATTTATGTCTTTTTATATTTTTTAGACATTTAATTAAGAATAAGTTATTTTATTATCTATTGAAAATTGTTTTTTATTAAATATTTTTCTTTTAATCTCTTCAATTATTGGCTAAAAAAGGTGGTGGGCGTTAGATATTTGCAAAGATTGTGGGAATATTTTTTTTCTATTGTGTTCAATGTTAAAATGACAGTTATTTTAAATTAAATGAAGTGTAAAGTTTACAATGTCTGCTTATTTCGAGTTGTTCTACCTCATTGAATAATATGATCTTAAATTTTTGGTGGAATCTTAAATTTTTGGTGGACCGTAGTTAATCGAAAAATAATGAATGATTTGTTTGGTAAGTATATTTATAAAGATTTTTTTAATTAAAAAGTAATTTTTTGGTAGAAGTAGTTTTTAAAATTTAAATTTTGGGTGTTATGGAGAAATATAAAAATAGGAAAAAATGTATTTTTTTGTAAAAGAATCTTTATCCATAATGTGCCAAACAAGGCCGAAGTTAATCGATATTTTTATTTTTATCATTAACATAAGATCAGATTTAGCTTCTAAAAACAAATTTAACTAGTGTGTGAACTACACCATACTCATTTATTTGAATTTTATTTTTTCATATTGGTTGGTGTGGGATAGCACACAACCTCACCACATGAATCTTATACTTGTTCCGAAAATAAAATAACACAAACGTGTACAAAATATTTTTTTAAAAAAAACAATACAACCCAATAGTTTTTTCTAGACAAATATGTGTGACAACGGAAACCCGCCACATAATCCACATTTGAAGCGAGAAAAATGGATTAAAAATCACTTGATTAATTAGTGTCCGGCCATTGTTTTCAGGTTTAAGCCCTGAAATATAGGCGGTGGTTGTACGTCCAAAGAGAGAGAGAGAGATAGTTTTCAAATTAATTAATCTCCATTAAACTAATCTCCGACTACCCCACTCTGCAAATGATACTATTAATCCCAATTTAGTCTCTGGTCAGAGGAATAGAAGCTCTGCAAACGAACGGAATAGAAATTTCGGATCAAGTGATTTTCTTGCACAGAATCTCTTGCAATTCAATTTAAAAAAATCTGACTTTGTAATGCTGAATTCAATGCAAGAAGGAAACAGCTGTGCTTCATTTTTCAATTAATGCACCATGAATTCAATCCAATTTGGTTTTGTCAGCTAGCTTAATAACCAACAATATTGAATTAATAAAAAAAACAAAGACTCGATTTCAAAACCAACCCACTTGAATTGGGTTTCTTGATTAATCAATTTCCCTCCTAAATCAGCGGCTTATAATCCCCTCCTTCGCCAGCACATTTCATGGATTTGTGTTTTGAGTGAATTTCACTCTTTTTTAATTACATCTTTCCTTGTGCAATTCAATTTTATTGTTCAGTTTTCCTAGAAGACCACTGTTTTCTTCTTTCTGCCTTTTGGGTGTGGTTATAAAAGTTTACTAGTGTAGCTATTCATTACAGAATCTCCCTCCTTTTGTTTTACTACATTGTGGTTTCTTGATCATCAAAGTAAGTAAAACTTAGAATGGATGAGAAACATGAAGCTGATAAGATTGATGATGTTATGTTGCCTGGCTTTCGGTTTCATCCAACCGATGAGGAGCTCGTCGCGTTCTACCTCAAGAGGAAGATCCTTCAACAATCTCTTCCGATTGAGCTCATCAAGCAAGTTGACATTTATAAATTTGATCCTTGGGATCTTCCTAGTAAGTTACAAACTCTTTAGCTCTCGTTTTAGTATAGTCCCGTACATGCAGGGTTTGAGGGGTCAAGATGTACTGTTTCCGGGATTTTTTCCCCACTCGTTATATTAAATTTCTTAGGGAAATACTATTGGGTACCCCTCAGTTTAGATGTATTATGGTCCAAGTCTATAATCGTGTTCATCGCTATCAAATTAGTAGGATTTGACTCATAAAACAACCAAGTTCATACTTCAACCATCTCGATTTGCATTTTCGATCTTTTGAATTCAAAACGAGATGGATCGGGTATAGATTTGCTTGAATGAATTTGTTTATAGATCAAACTTGATTTTATTTGATTGACGTGTTAATTGAATGAATTTGTTGTGTGAAGTAAGAGATTGTCGGTTTCAAGTGTTGAGTCTCCGGCTATTCCTAATGAATCTGAAAATATTGATGGAGATCGATGTTAGTATTTCAAGAAAAACAGATTTTGAAGTGTGAATACATATGATATAGATATTGATAATATAATATTATTTTGTTCCATCTCTGTTGAAATTCTCTGGTTCCGCCGCTGGATTCACCACAACTAGTACTATGTTACTATTGTCAATTCGATTGGCTAATGTTTTGTGTGCATTGGTTGATTCAGAGCTGGCTTCAACAGGGGAGAAAGAGTGGTACTTCTACTGCCCAAGGGACAGGAAGTACAGGAACAGCGCGCGGCCTAACCGAGTAACGTGTGCTGGCTTCTGGAAGGCGACTGGAACCGATCGCCCAATCTACTCTTCTGATGGATCCAGATGTGTTGGCCTCAAGAAATCCCTTGTCTTCTACAGAGGCAGAGCCGCTAAAGGGATGAAAACGGATTGGATGATGCACGAGTTTCGGTTGCCTTCTGTAACAGACTCTTTCCCCTCCAAGAAACTCCTCCACAAAGGCCTAACCGTGAATGTATGCTCATCTCTCACCTTTATACTTAGGGACCGTTTGGTTTTAATTATAGAAAAGTAACAGAAAGGAAACGAATCTAATCCACTTTAATCTCAAAGTTGACTAGATTTGTTTCCTTTTCGCTACAGTTTCCATAAGATAAAACCAAACATATCCTAATATACAATAGAATTAGTCTACGAGAATCAACTTATATCTCCAATGTCTATAATTATCTTAACAAATCTTTAACAAGGGCTCATTCTAATATACAAGAAGATTGTACTAAACAAGCCATTAGTGTTGATCACTTAATTTTTTTATCTTTTGCAGGATGCATGGGTGATATGCAGGATCTTCAAGAAGACAACCTCAATGGCCCAAAGAGCCTTGTCATATCCATGGCTAAACCAAGTACATGAGCCAATTGAGCCATTCAACCAAGGCAGCACAAGCAATAACAATAGTGGTCAATTCAGCCAAGACAACATTTCCTGCACAACAACTGAAGTTGGCTCAGCTGGTTTGTTCAACTCACTTGACCTTCCAATTTACAAGCTCATAACCCAAACCCACAACAACAACAACAATCCCCTGTTTCCAACACTTTCCCCTGCTTTCCAATCTGACGTGGACAAAGCTGCTGACAACATTGACTTTGGAGGGCCAGCTCAGCAGCTGATCAGTGGGTTTCCAATCACTGCACTGCTGGATCTGCAAGGAAACTTGGCCTCAGGTGCAGCTACTAATCCTGGGGGTGCAACCACCAGATCCTCCCCAGGATTCCCCTTCATGTTTCCTGGTACTCTTTCATGGGAATCTCCTACGTGTCCTAGTGAGGTGTCGGCCAGCTATTCGTCCAGCAAGTGCTACACCTGAAACAAACAAGGGCAATCCAAGACTTTGTTATAGTGTGACTTATGGTAGGATTAAGTGCTTGTTTAGATGCTAACTTTTAAGCTTTGGCTTAAGTAGGCCCGTTTTGGCGAATGTAAGTTGATTATTAGGGTTTTGATTACGCGGAAATGCTAATGTAGCACAGAATCTTCGATGCTAACTTCATACATTAGCTCTTTATGACAGTTTGTTTTTGTTAGTCAATCCAGCAAATTCTTCAGCTTAAGCAAAACTTCATTATCTTTATTGTGTTGTTTTATGGAGCTGCAAAGTTGATGAGATATCACAATTTCTTGTCCATTCAGAAATTTACTTTAGCATAAGTTATAGAGGGTTATTAGGCTCACCCTTTAAGAGTTTTCAATTAATAAAACTACTCCCTACTAATTTTTATGTATTTTTCCTACCCCTATTAACTTATTTTATTATTATTTTTCATTCCTCTTCTTTGTTTTCTCTCTCTAAAATATTGTTTTTTGGGGATTTAGGGTATAGGATTTAGGAAAAGGGGGTTAGTTTATTAATAAAAACGTCGCACATGGGTCATTTAGGCAACTCATCCTGAGTTATAATTGAAAATTATTAATGTTTTACTTTGTGAAAGAATAAAACAACAAGTCAAGATGGCCGAGTTGGTCTAAGGCGCCAGTTTCAGGTACTGGTCCGAAAGGGCATGGGTTCGAATCCCATTCTTGACAAATTATTTTTTCCCTTTATAAAATCGATAATTATAATATTGAGATTATATAATAATGTTATTTTAGTTGGGACTTTTCTGGCTTTCTGAATTCATTGTTGCCATGTATGAAATTCTGCAAAAAATAAACTGTGAAATTTGAATATGATAAGTACATGTTTTCTCGAATGCGTTAATGTGAATATTGTATTATATTTTATATTAAATAATAAACCAAGCACAATAATAAATGGTATTTCTAATATAGATAAATAAGAGAAATTTCCTAATTAAACACATGTATGTACTACATCTACACCACAAATCTACTCCCGAGTCTTAATCAAATCGTGTCAAAATAATTTCTACTAGAGCTACATTCAGTATATTTAGATGAAATATGAGCTGGATTTATCAATGTAATGATTTTAATAAAATCATTTGACTGTTCGTTATTATGAATCAAAATGCAAAAAAAATAAACTCAGTCTATTAATCTTTTTTTTGCTTAGAGCAATCAAATTAAACTATTTAGTAAAATAAAGTTATATTCATCTACTAGAAGCTCGTTAAGCTAATTTCTATCAAAGCATTGTTAAGTAAAAAATTTATACGGAACGGAAATTTAATATTAATTATCATGCCTCACCACATACAAGGAACTCAACTTTAACTTAGAATTTTTTTAAACAATATCCAAATGAAGGATGGCGATATAGAAATATAAAATAAGCTCAAAGCTTACACATACATATACAAGAATAGTATTGATCAAAAAAACATATCCAACGATAGATACACTAACCCACAAACAACTAAAACTTAAAATTACAAATTATATCCATGTGCATATGTTGGATATATGCATGTCAAGTTTTGGCATCCACCCTAACTTTTCACATAAAAAATATGATCATCTACCTAATGTTTTGCCCCCCCTCTAACACCTTATATGTCCAATTATACCTAACTCTCTTTTTTCTTCTATATATATATATCACTTCGATTGCTTAGAAACGTTCTACGTTCAAACCAGATATTCAGATACTATTATCCATTTAAGGGCCGACTGGACTTTCCACTTACAAGCGACTCTATTTCATGTTGTCAAGCGAATTCGAGCTTAAATTTCTAATCGAGCTAGCATGAAACCTAACATCACAATCACTGGACCAACGTACTAGTGATTGATATTATACCTAACTTTCTAATAATTTAACTTTGCAACATACATGAAATCGTATACATATATAATATAGCACAATGCTTGACTACATGAACAATGATTGATTATTATATATATAGTTCCATGTCGATTGATCATACCTTCATTTATAAATTAAACAATAGAATCGTTTATGGCTTATTCACTTACTTTGGATATAATTAAAGGAGGCTGATTTTACTTAGTTGTGAACTATCAAGCCTCTTTAGGGCTTGATTAAGAAGCTACTTTATCATAACAACCAACAAGATTGGATGCATTAGGGCCCATTAGACTTAATTTAATATCACAAAATCCAACTTTCAAACTCAATGTGTGTCAAATCTGTTTTTGGTCAATTGGTTTCTTTTCGGTTATATTGGTCAAGTTTTTATGTATGTATAATTGGGTTGAAAATCATTTTCTTGAGTAACTCACGTCGGTTTCAGTTCAACCCAAGTAGAGTTAATTTGGAATTAGTTTAATGGAAAAGATCTCGTGCGGATAACCGCTCAGGTGCGAACGTCGTTCATATGACATATAGGTAAGTAGAAAACGTATGCACACAGAGTAAGAAACGTATGAACACATGTGCATATGTTTATTGAAATTGTGTGTTTATATACTTTATAGTATGTCTGTATATATGTTTTTTTAATATGTGTTCATATGCTCCTAAGTGTGCATATGTTCTCTTAACAAATATGGATATGTTCTTAGTAAATGTGCATATTCTTCCTATGTGTACATACAACTTCATAGTACAAAAGTCTGCATAAATTTACTATGTGTGCATATGAAAATGTCGTTCTCACGTCCGCACCTATCATCTGAGCAATCGTTTTCACCTAAGGGTATGTTTGGATAGACATACATATTGCATTAACAATATATTATTTTATGTTAAAGTACATTAATGTTTAAGATTTAATGTACTTTAATATAAAATAATGCATTTTAACCTATTTAAACAGACCCTTATTTCACTCATAGTTTAATTTAGATTTTCAGATTTTTGGCATATCGAGTTAACTAATTCAAATTTTGAGTGTGTATTTTTAGTCTTGATGAGAAGGGAATCAATGAACCTCCCATTTATCGACAAAAATCTAAATAATCATACACGACGAGCCACACCCAAGCTACTAGAGGATTCGTCAAAATTATGTAACCCTACAGAAAGTGATAAACAATTACCAATCAACTAACCTATTGCCTATTGGCTTCATGATAAAAGTTAAGCCCAAAATTGATAAAATAATGGAGATTTAAAATGATAACACGTTAAAATTCACTTTGTATTTTGAAAGTTTACATACCAATTGTTTTCAAATTTTGAGTATCATGAATTGAAATTCTATTTATGGGTGTTTTTGGATCGAGAATTATCAAGTATGTAACGGGAAATTGACACCCAACAAAGTACTTTGATATAAATGAGGGTTTTGGGCCATTGATCCTTTAAGAGTTTTTAATTAATAAAATAGATCCCTATTAATTTTTATGTATTTTTCTTACCCCTATTAGCTTATTTTATTTATTATTTTTCTCTCTCTTCTTTGTTTTTTTTTTCTCTAAAATATTATTTTTTAGAATTTAGGATTTAAATGATAGGATTTAGGGAATAGGGAGTAGGATTTAGGAAGAAGGA
The DNA here is from genome assembly GCA_027886185.1 of Rheum nobile. NCBI lineage: Eukaryota > Viridiplantae > Streptophyta > Magnoliopsida > Caryophyllales > Polygonaceae > Rheum > Rheum nobile. The sequence continues at coordinate 1,245,509 of WOAB01000527.1, read as the reverse complement.
TCTATTTTTACTAAGGATTTATTAATTTAAAAAAAAAATTATCAAATAATTATTTACTTAACTCACCTATAAATTCCAATTTCGGACATATCATATAAATACTTTCTAGAAATGGTAAATACAATTCCAATAATACAATCTGCAAAATTTCACCCGGACATATCCGGGTACGTACTGTATATACACCAAAATGAACACAATCTCACGGATCGATAAACAATTATGCATATTGTATGATTTTCTTCGGTACAAGTTACCTAATTAATGTTTCCACCAAAAAAAGTACTGAATTAATAAACCTTGTTAGTTCAAACTTAGCTACTTGATTAAATTAATTAATGGTATTTCTGGTGTGTATTTATAGACACATATTAAGGAATTACGTTATTCTCAAAGTATAAATAATAAATCCTTTTAAAAATAAATAAATTATTACTAAATATAAAAGAGTTATTGTTTGTTCATAAGAACGCACTAGAAAAAAACATTAAATTAATCATCTCAAATTGGAAATGATGTGTACAATTACGGAACTAGATCAAATATCTTCAGCATATGATGAATCAAACTTAATTCAAAGGCTAGCTTCAACATATATACATTGGAACTTAAACTAGACATCAAATTTGCTAGAAAATTTCAAAAATATCACTAGAGAATTAAATCCACAATAATAGAAAAGTTCAAGAGAAGATAATATCACATTTAACCTTAAAACAATTAATTAAAACAACAAATCCAATCCAAACAACGCTTAAATCGAGAGCCCGAAAAACTCGGTAAACCAGCCACAAATTATGCACAAGCCACAAATTAAAAGAAACACATATCACAACACAACAAATCTCTCAATCAATCAAACATAACAAATCAGTACGTACATGTTTTGATGATCTTTCAATTCAAATTTCAAATCATGTTACTAACAAATTAACTAATCCATCCTCAGATGTGACATGATGTCGGCGATAGAAGTGGTGCACTCATGCTCGGAGACCACCTCGGTCTCCACCACCCTGCGGTGGTAGCTGCGGTGGCAGCCACAGGCGGCACACACTAGCGCCGCCTCCGTCCCCTCCTCGCCGCTCGCCATAAACTCCCTGCAGCCGTCCAAAGCGTAGCCGCCGATTCCGGCGGCGTGATTCCTCTGACACTCGCCGTACCTCACGCTCCTCACCGTGAAAGACGACGCCGGCGCGTCTTTTGAGTATTCATCTTCTTCATCTCCTCTCATGGCGTGAAAATGGAGTAATAGAGACTGAAATACGGAGAGAGGGAGATGGGTTTTGTAAGTTAACCCTAATCCATACATATTTTATATTTATAGTCTAAATACAATATTATATAAATGAAGGATTGGTGGGGATAGTAGCTAGTAAATTGTTTACCACTTTAGTTCAACAAACAATGTCATTAATTTTAACTTTATAATCATGTTTTTATGTATTTGTCATCTAGATTTTTAAGTAATAGAATTATCGATGAATTACGAGGTCCGACTTTTTATACTCGATGTTCAGTCGCGTGTTCTATTAAAGTATGTGAAATTTAGAATATATATATATATTGATGTAGCTATTAATTATTTCAATAAAATTGTCTCAAAATTTTAAAGGAAAATAATTGAACGGATCTCATGATTGAATATCTTCTTAGGCTTTTGAGTTTATGTATGTGTATGTATATATTGATACATTTTATATATAAAAAATGATTTTTCTAACTTATGTACTAAGAGTATACTTTAAGATTCTATTTATAGGAAGATTTGATTATGTGTTAAATTTTTTAGATTTTTTTTTAAAGGGTTTAGGGTTTGTATTCTTTATTAGAAAATCGGAAAAAAAATATGTATAGAGACATGATAAAAACATAAATAACCGTATTATACCTACACAAACTTATCTGTTTAATTAAGGTTATTTATTTAATTAATCGTGCATATATACCATATGGTTTCTCTATTATAGCCGTTAAAAGTGCTTCTCGCTTGAACCGGTTTTCATACATACATATATACACATACTCAACCATACTTCCGTACATCAATAATGTTAAAATGTTCGAAACAGGGGTGAAGATATAAAGTGTTTTTTGGCATCATAAATTAGGTGGACCACATGTATAATATAATCACAATTAATGTTGATAGATTATTCACTGATCTGATGATCCGATCCGGCCAGTAAAGTTTCCACTAATGAGCCCTAGAATGGTCCTTAAAGAAATAATTGAATTGATCTTTCAACCGCCAAGCACAAGCAAATTAGAGATAGGGGCAATTAAAATCTAACCCTAAATTGATAACCAAACTTTTTGCATTGGCCCCCAAAGTGATTGGTTTGATATAGAATAAACCAGCTCACATTGCTGTCTTTAACCAAACTAGTGTAGTACCCGTGCCTTGTACGGGATTTGTTTAGTTTTTCTTACATTTGTAAAAAAATTATTTTAATTATCTATGAGTCAATTGTTCAATAATATTTGATGTTATTTAAGGAAAAAAATACTAATTGACTAAAAGTATTCAAGATATACAATAAATTATGTTATATAAAGAGAGATAGAACTCTCCATAACTTTATTAATAATAAAGACTGGCTAAGTAGTCTTTGAAATAGGGACAGTCACACCCCTTACATCAAAACAATGAAACATAAAAAAAATGTTCATCTAATACATGACAATGAGACGCTAAACATAAAATCCGGCAATATGTTTCAAATTGCTACAAATTATCAAAAAATATATTTGTTTTAATGTTCATCAATTTTGGTTTAACCCTCGAAGACAAAAATGTGTCCGTTGTCGTTTCTCTCTAATAGCATTCAATCTCAACGTTCTCTTATATCGGGTTAATTCGTCCATTACAAAATCACCTGACAAACTCAAATATATTAAAAGTTAATTGTCCCTTCACATTTATATCTAATATCACCAAATCTCAACAATATTGTATTTTGGTTTAATTCGTATATAAAACTTTCAGCGGAAAGTTTTAGATATATATTGCAAAGAAAAAATATACAAATTTAACTGTTAATATAATAATATTGTTGAGTATTGGGCCATCGAATTGGGCCCAATACTGCTTTGTTCTGTTAGGGTTTTACCGAGCACTATATATACTCGTGTTTAGCCTATAGCCGCTTTTATTTTATTTTTTTTTATTAGCTTTTTGACAAAACTCCCAAGAAAATAAGAGCGCGATACGTGACAAATTGAATATAGTAGATTTATGCAATAGTAGAAAAATATATGTACATACCAAATATTTATTTAATATTTTAAAAATGTAATAAATAATTTTTTAAACAAAAATTATGGACATATTTAAATTAATCGTAATATTAGCTGCTATTTAGGGTTGTTGCTTACGTTGTTTGGCTCATGGCCTTATAGGCCCAATAAGAAGCATCAGCATGTATTCCATTATTTGGGCTCGTTTCGTTCATGGCCTTATAGGCCCAATTCGAAGATCAAATCCAGATGCTTCTAAAGCGAAACCCTAGTCCATTTGCCGTTTTGTAGATATCTATCACTCTCCTTCGGATCTTCTATGTGAAGCTTCACCATCTTCAACAAATCTATAGCCATCTTCTCTGTCCATGGCGATTTCTCTAAAAAAGGGCATCATTCGCCTTCTTCAACCTTCGCTTCTAGATCTCGCTCTCCTTCTCTATCAAGCTTGAAGCTTACAAACTACATATCCATGGCGATTTATTATGAAAAATAATCCTTTGTCTTTTTCAACCTCGCTCAACCTTCGACGAAATCCATTTCTAACCTTCGCTGATTTTCTTTCTCTTTCTGTAAATCGCGGCCAACCATCTCCCTCATTTGCCGGATCTCCCTGATTTGCGGTCAACCATCTCCCTGGTTTACATATCTAAAAGCGAAAATTGATAATCGTCACTCCCTTCGCCCAAGCGACCGTTCGTCTTGGAGGTTTAAGCCATAGACGATTGCCACCACCGATGAAGATCTCCAGTCGACCATGCGTAAGTTCATCTCTCTCTCTCTCTCTCTCTCTCTCTCTCTCTCTCTCTCTCTCTCTCTCTCTCTCTCTCTCTCTCTCTCTCTCTCTCTCTCTCTCTCTCTCTCTCTCTCTCTCTCTCTCTCTCTCTCTCTCCATATATATCGTGTGTTAAATTTTTTCCCATGCTTCATTACTTTCTGAAATACTGACTATCATTTTTTTTGCATATGAGGATATGCGGAGATCTGGACTATGGATTTGGACTGTACTTTGATGAAGGAAATTTTACAGAGATCTGGAGTATGGATTTGGATTGTACTTTGATGAAGGACTATGGATTCGCTTCTAGATTCCACTGTGTAAGTTCCTCTCACTCTCTCTTTGTCTATATATATCGTTTGTTGAATTTTTTTACTGCTTCAGTACTTTCTGAAATACTGACATCAAATTTTTGCATATGAGGTTATGAGGAGATCTGGACTTTGGATTGTACCTTGAAGAAGGAGGTTTTGGTGCTCTCCCTACCCTCATCAAGGTAACCAAAAACATTCATGAAAAACACGGATTCTGCATTTGATGTCTTTATTTCTTTTTTCTTGCAATGTTTTAGGTTTTTTTTGGTTAAAATGTTTTTGGTTTAAGTGCTTTGTTCTTCCCTTTAATTAATTGAAAGCAATACAGATTAAAGTTTGGTTTTTGATAAACATTTACAACTAACATTAAATTGACTTAGGATCGGTTGTATATTTTTATACTTGAAAAATATTTAATACTTATAATTTAAATAGAAGTGTTCGTTTAGTATATAATATAAATCATGTTCTAAAAAAACTGAATCTACTATATGCCTAATAAATTAATACTTGAAACAAAAATTCTATAAAAGTAATGCTGCTAGGATATTATGGGCATCTAGGCCCAATAAATTTGAATAGAACCGATTGAAATTTAAATCAGTGTTATAAAGTTAATGGGCTTTTGGCCCAATTATAAAATCCACAAATTGAATCGACTTTTTTTGGTTTCATAGGAACAACATGATATGCTGTATTTAGCAAAAAAACATAGTTTGGTTTAACTCTAACATTTGTTCTTCTCAATAAGCTGAGTAGGTTTATGGGCTTTTTGGCCCATTTAAAGTTTCTTAATTTTTCATACAATTGATTAAATTTAATGGCCTAATAACAATATTTTATTTGCTTGTTAATGGGCTTATTGGATCATGTAAACATTCAATGGGCTTATTGGGCCAAGTAAACAGATTACTATCAGTTTTAAAATTTCGCCCAATTCAAACTTCAAAAATGAAGATATTCCCCGATTCATCTAGACCTTACTAACTCGTTTCTCTCTCTTTCAACTTTCCTGATTCTATTGATATGTCTCTTTTTGCTTGTCTGTCATACCATTCAAAGTTCAAATCAACCTTCTCTCTCTCTCTCTCTCTCTCTCTCTCTCTCTCTCTCTCTCTCTCTCTCTCTCTCTCTCTCTCTCTCTCTACCCCTTCCGTTTGAAATTCTTCATTCCTTATACTGAATAATAATGTTTTTTTCCTGATTCATTATTGTGATATGAATCAAAACATTGAGTCATTTTCTTCTGGTTAATTGATTTTAGACTTTATACACAATATAATTTGACATAGATTACTCTATAAAAGACTATTATGCATGTTTCACTTAATTTTTTTTTAAGTCTGATATTTTTCTTTTCATGATTTTTTTAATAAGTTTTCTAGCCTGAATTGATTCATAGGAAGACGACTAAAAGGCCCAAATAAAATATTGTGTTAATTTATTTTAGGCTTTATACATAATATAATTTGACATACATTACTTTATAAAATTTAATGCATGCTTCACTTAATCTTTTTTTTTTTGTTAAAGTCTGATATTTGTTCATTTTCATGATTTTTTTATAATTTTTCTGGAATGAATTGATTTATAATACTTTTTTGCCCATTTCAATGTTTAAAAATATAGTAATTGCTCTGATATTTGTTCTCTCTCTATTATTTGATTCAAATACTCCAACTGATGTTTCTGCCTCTCTCTATCTCTCTATTTCAGTTTACAGATCTAATTTTCTTTGAAAAACTTTGTCTTGCAGAGTTAAACCAAAAATGATTTTCACAGAGGGACTCTCTCTCTCTCTCTCTCTCTCTCTCTCTCTCTCTCTCTCTCTCTCTCTCTCTCTCCTCTCTCTCTCTCTCTCTCTCTCTCTCTCTCTCTCTTTGTAACACCCCCAAAACTTAACCCTTTTTGGAAAGGTATTACCGCCAGTGACCCCAGTGTTCCTTACCGAGATCACCCAAGGCTTTACCGTTTAAATACAATTTATGAAATACAAATGATACATAATGATCAAAGCATTCAATTCCAAAACATAACATTGTCAAGGAAACAAGAGTTACGGGGTTACAACCCAATCCCGAATAGGCTAACAGAGAGTTTAAACCAAAAACAGCGGAAGTCTTAGAAAGTACATTACAACCAAAGTCATTGTCCAAAAGATCTCAACCTGATTAAAGAAATAATTAAGACGTTCAAAAACCACCGTCGACTCCATAGTCCTTCTATTCTTCTGAGCTACTTTCTATCTGATGTGCCGAATCGAACGGATGACACCAGCCCACATGCAGAGAACAAAGTTCGTGGGTTAGTCTACTTGAATAGACTAGCAATGGTACAAAGCAGAATGGTTCAAAGCAGTCGTATTAGGTTACACTCATCGCTTCTCGAATAATAATCGATGACGATAGTCAACCATCATACTCCTACTGGAATAGACAAGAGGTATGCACAAGAGAAGATTCTTGAAGACTGAACCTTCACAGAAATCGACTCGAAAAGAAGACTCAAACGGAAATGAGTCTTTAAGGAAGTATGACAAATCTGGAATGTTACAGAATCATACAACAATGATTTAAAAGTTGACTAAGATGCTTCGGTTCATGACCAACCTCATCGCATACAGCGAATCCAGATTGGAAAGAGAACGTACTATGATCAAAGTCGAGACGAGTTTTCCTAGCTGCACTATAACTTAGCTACACTACTCGCCGAAGGTTTAGTAGTTATATGCGTCAGAGTAGCACTTATCTGATTTATATTACAAACCACACATCACGTTATTAGACTTTTACATGTGTACCCCACCAATGGGACGACACATCTTAGTATACGTTTCGTCGAGAGTGACGTACACCGGAAGGTTTGTGACACCAGTTAAGTGTCCTGTCTCTACACACTTGTGAAAGAGACCGATCATGATCTTAGAATAGTACCAGATGGAGACGAGCCACCCCGATACCAGATTATAAAGAAACGATTGAACATAGTCCGAGTAACGTTCATATTTAACAGTGCTAACTAAACAGTTACATCACAATAACAGTTACAGGATAAATCCACATAAAGGCCCGAAAGGCGATCACAGATAATAGCGTTGTTCTAACAGATATACAACCTATTTAATGATTTTCAAAACAGTTTATCAAAACCGTTTCCAGACAAACAGAGTATTCATTCCAAATTAATTACTCAGATAAACTACTGATAATTAATGTAAATATGGAACGAATGAGCAAGAGCGAACCGCCACTTGCCTTAATCCGCAGAATAGAAACAAGCCTTACGACAACGACGGGATTCCGGGCTCGACACAGTTATAAATCTGCTAGCACAAACACCTTCGAGTCGATCCATTAAAGGAACCCTAAGTTAGATCCGACATAACCGTAGTACGAATCTAAAAACGACGAAAGAGAACGAAAGGAAAGACGCCACGACCACAACCAACCAAGCCAAAGCCACGAAGGCATTCTAGGCACTGGCGACGGTCGCTGTTCTTGGCGGAGGTCGCCGCATTCATCACGGCGGTCGCCGTGAAGAACTCAGACGACGGAAACGAGAGAAATCTCACCAAAACGATGTGCGTTTCGACCCCTTTCCGCCTTGCTTGGGTTCTGACCTCCATAGGCAACCAAAAGGCTTCTAAAGGGCTTCTGGAAACACCACCAAGCGACACCGACGAGAGCTTGCGAACTCCGGCGAAACACAACTCCGACGACACGAAAATTTGGCAGAGGATCGGTGTTTGTGATGGCTCAAATCCTTTCCCCAACACCTCCTTTTATAGCCAAAGCATCAGGAGCACGAATATGGGCCTACGACAGCTAGTTCGGCGCTCGCCAGAACCACGCCGACGACCATCGGGCAAAGACTCCCGGACAACGACGGTGGCAATTACGGCGGGCGCCGTAATTTACGACGGTCGCCATCGTAGCCCGGCACGCCAGCTACCACCTCGAGCATTGGGACGGCGGGCGCCGTGACTGTACGGCGGTCGTCGTTCTTGGATCCGCGACGGCGGTCGCCGCGACTGTACGGCGGTCGACGTGACCAACTTTTCCCGCCCGTTCAGCTTTGAACGAACATGACATTAAACCGGGATAAAAATTATCGTACGCAAACGAATATTAAAATCCAAGGCATGTTGTCTGTATATTATTTCACTAAGAAAAATATTATAGATACAGAGCACATTACAGAATGTCTCAAACTCTCTGTATTAAATCCGATGTACACAACGGGTACTCGGGAAAATTCCAAAATTCTCATAATAACCTTACAAAAATACGGGGTATCACATCTCCTCCCTCTTAAAAGAAGTTTCGACCCCGAAACTTAGGTCGAAAATAACTCGGGAAAACGCCTGAGTATATCTGACTCGGTTTCCCACGTCTCCCAAGTAACTTCTTCGGTCCCTGACTTGGAACACAGCACTCGTACCAATGGCACGATCTTGTTGCGCAAACGCTTCTCCCGACGCTCCAAAATGCGCACGGGCAACTCTTCATAAGTACCATTAGCTTGAATCTCGATGTCCTCATAACTAAGCACATGAGACTCATCTGGCACATACTTTCTGAGCAAAGATACGTGGAACACGTTATGCACCGGGTGAGCCGATGGCGGCAACGCCAAGCGGTACGCTAGAGATCCTACTCTATCCAGAATCTCGAATGGTCCCACGTAGCGCGGGTTAAGCTTCCCACGCTTACCAAATCTGAAAACTCCTTTGGATGGCGATACCTTGACAAAAACCTTGTCACCGACCTCGAACTCGACAGTCCTGCGCTTCCGATCTGCGTAGGACTTCTGTCGACTTTGAGCGGTCAACATCCTTTGTCTGATCAAAGCAATGTCTGAGGCCATCCTTTTGACCAACTCTGGTCCAAGCAGAATTTTGTCGGCATTATCATCCCAACAAATCGGAGATCTGCATCTGCGACCATACAAAGCTTCAAACGGAGTCATCTTGATTGTAGCATGCCAGCTATTGTTGTACGTGAACTCAATCAGACTCAAGCTGTCCTCCCAGCTAGTCGGACGAACGAGTACACAAGCTCTAAGCATATCCTCCAAGGTCTGGATGGTCCTTTCAGACTGGCCATCTGTCTGAGGATGAAACGCGGTGCTGAACCTCAACTCGGTTCCCATAGCCTTATGAAGTTCCTGCCAGAACCTTGACATGAAACGGCCATCTCGGTCCGATACAATGGTCTTAGGAATGTCATATAAGCGGACAATCTCCTTCTGGTAGACTTCTGCTAACTTCTGGGTTTCCCATGTGGTCTTGATGGCTATGAAATGAGCACTCTTCGTAAGCCTATCCATAATTACCCAGATATCATCCCTCTGACTTCGAGTCTTTGGTAGCCCAGTGACGAAGTCCATGGCGATGTCCTCCCATTTCCATTCTGGCACTGGGAGAGGTAGCAACTCACCACCTGGCTTGCGGTGTTCGATCTTGACCTTCTGGTAAGTTAAGCACTTTGCCACAAAGTCTGCTACATCCCACTTCATGTTTGGCCATCAAAACTTCTTCCTGAGATCCTTGTACATCTTGCTAGAGCCAGGATGCACAGAATAAGCGGATGAATGAGCTTCTCTCATCACCAACTGACGAAGACCTTCTGTGTCAGGCACACAGATCCGATCCTAAAACCAAAGTGATCCATCATCCTAAACCACAAAACTGGGAGCTTTCCATTCCATCACTTCACTGCTTAACTTCACCAAGATGATGTCATCGACTTGCTTTTCTTTGATCTGATCCAGCAGTGTAGCCTGAATTTCCATCATACTCATGTACCCTCTACGCTGGTCATACAAGACTTCAATGTCGCATGACTCTTGGTTTAGCTTGGTCTGAGCAGTAAGTAGAGCAACTACAGTCTCGTGCGTTGTCTTCCGGCTTAGTGCATCAACTACTACATTAGCCTTGCCCGGATGATACAGCAACTCCATGTCGTAGTCTTTGAGCAACTCTAGCCAGCGGCGTTGTCTCATATTTAGCTCCTTTTGAGTAAATATATACTTGAGACTTCTGTGGTCAGTAAAGACTTGGTATCTTATACCGTAGAGGTAATGCCTCCAAATCTTCAGCGCAAAGACAACCGCTGCTAGCTCAAGATCATGGGTCGGATAGTTTTCTTCGTACATCTTGAGTTGTCTGGATGCATAAGCAATGACTTTGCCCCTCTGTATCAAAACACAACCATGACCACACTTTGAAGCATCACTATAGACCACATAATCGTCATTCCCTTCTGGGAGTGCTAACACGGGTGCCGAGGTCAGTCGTCGCTTCAACTCCTGGAAACTGGCCTCGCACTTGTCATTCCAGACAAACTTCTTGTAAACCTTGCGGAGTAGATTGGTCATAGGTAGAGCGATCTTTGAAAATCCTTCTACAAACCTTCTGTAATACCCGGCAAGTCCAAGAAAATTACGCACCTCCTTCACGTTCTGGGGCTGTGTCCAATTAGCCATCGCTTCAATCTTTTGGGGATCAACAATAACCCCATTTTTATTGATTACGTGGCCTAAGAAAGCCACTTCCTTTATCCAGAATTCACATTTAGACAATTTAGCAAAAAGCTGATGTTGTCTAAGGATTGACAAGGCAATCCGCAGATGTTCCTCGTGGACTTCTTCATTCGGAGAATAGATCAGAATGTCGTCGATGAAGACTACCACGAACTTATCCAAGTACTGGTGAAAACATCGGTTCATCAAATCCATAAAGACAGCTGGAGCATTTGTAAGCCCAAAAGGCATCACTACGAACTCGTAATGACCATATCTGGTCCTGAATGCAGTTCTAGGAATGTCATGCTCACGAATTCTGAGCTGGTGATATCCAGATCTCAGATCGATCTTGGAGAAAACCTTTTCTCCATGCAACTGGTCCAACAGGTCATCAATCCTAGGCAAAGGATATTTGTTCTTGATCGTCACCTTGTTCAACTCTCGGTAGTCGATACAAAGTCGGAACGATCCGTCCTTCTTTTTGACGAATAATACCGGAGCACCCCACGGCGATGCACTCGGCCTGACATAACCTTTGTCAAGAAGACCTTCAAGTTGATTCTTCAATTCTTGCATCTCAGCTGGAGCCATCCGATACGGTGATTTGGAAATCGGCGCCGTACCAGGCTCAAGATCAATTGAAAACTCTACGTCACGGTTCGGGGGTAATCCAGGAGTTTCTTCCGGAAAGACATCCGAAAACTCCCTAACTACAGGAATATCAAGAACCTCAGGTCCATCCTTCGCAGGCGAATCCAAGTATCAAAGGTACCCGACACATCCTTGTCGTAGTTGCTTAAACGCAGCCATCGCATTGATGAGCCTCCCGTTATCAGCGTCATTACGACCCTTGAATTTGCACGCACACTGGCCCCCATATGACACTGTCACAGTTCTTGAACTAAAATTGATCACCGCCTCATGATGCGTCATCCAATCCATACCGAGAATAATGTCGTATGGAGTCATGACAATACAAATCAAATCCGCTTCGAACTTCTTACCCTGAATGGTAATCGGAAATTCTAACAGACGTTTGGTGCCCATTAAATGTTCACCATTAGGAAGATTCACAACGAAAGGTTCACAAACTTCGTTGTAGACTAAACCTAACTTACTAACACAACTCTCTGAAACGAAAGAATGGGTAGTACCCGAATCAACCAATATACACACAAGAGTAGAATGAAGGTATAGAGTACCTTGAGCAATTGGAGCATTCGGTCCATCAGCCTCACGCATCTCGTAAAGGCGCTGACCTTGACCTCCAATCGTTCCTTTAGTACTTGGGGCCTTGGCCTGACTGGTTGTGTCGGGACCACAACTGGTGTACCCATTGACTCTCACGGCCTTGCCCTCCAATGAGCACGCTCAACCGTCTCCTCCACCTGGCAATGCGCTTCAGCACTAATCGTCTTCCAAGTGGCAGGAGACAATGGCGAGTATTCCCGCTCAGGTGACAACACCGGACTTGGATAGATAAACTCCACTCCCGGGTCCTCGCTGCCCACCAAAAGCGCTCCAAGTCATCGGACTTGTGGCCCTGCCCCTCGAGGTCTTCCTCGGGGTCCTTCTTCTCAGGATCTTCCTCATGATTCTCTTACTCAAGGTCCTCTTCGGAAACCATCTTGATCATGAAATCGTCGTTATAGTACCCTCTAGCGTACCTTGACAACTCTTCTTCACCCTCAGTGTCCTCACCTGGCTCCTCTGTAGGCTCTTCCACAGGAACCACGGCCTCGTCAGACACTAGCACTATCGACTCAGGGAGTACGGTCTTCACCTCCTCGGGTGGACTACTAGATTCACCGACCTCAAAACACGACGAGGGAACCGAAAACTCAAGCCTATCTAGAGATGGCGGAGCCATCTCGGCTTCTTCCGAGTCCCTCTGAAGAGAAAGGAATGTACACATATCCTTCGGGCGACAAGGATAGAGTTAGTCTTTCTAGATATAGAAGCAAGCTTACTACATCAGACTATATAGAAGACATGACTATGAACGATGTTTTCAAATTTTTTTTTTCACTTTGAAAATTCAGAGCCCTTTAAAAGCATTTTCAAAAACGGAAAATGGTTTGTAAAATCCCCAAACCCGTTTTAAAACCTTAGGCTCTGATACCACAATTGTAACACCCACAAAACTTAACCCTTTTTGGAAAGGTATTACCGTCAGTGACCCCAGTGTTCCTTATCGAGATCACCCAAGACTTTACCGTTTAAATACAATTTATGAAATACAAATGATACATAATGATCAAAGCATTCAATTCCAAAACATAACATTGTCAAGGAAACAAGAGTTACGGGGTTACAACCCAATCCCGAATAGGCTAACACAGAGTTTAAACCAAAAACAACGGAAGTCTTAGAAAATACATTACAACCAAAGTCATTGTCCAAAAGATCTCAACCTGATTAAAGAAATAATTAAGACGTTCAAAAACCACCGTCGACTCCATAGTCCTTCTATTCTTCTAAGCTACTTTCTATCTGATGTGCCGAATCGAACGGATGACACCAGCCCACATGCAGAGAACAAAGTTCGTGGGTTAGTCTACTTGAATAGACTAGCAAGGGTACAAATCAGAATGGTTCGAAGCAGTCGTATTAGGTTAGACTCATCGCTTCTCGAATAATAACCGATGACGATAGTCAACCATCATACTCCTACTGGAATAGACAAGAGGTATGCACAAGAGAAGATTCTGGAAGACTGAACCTTCACAGAAATCGACTCGAAAAGAAGACACCAACGGAAATGAGTCTTTAAGGAAGTATGACAAATCTGGAATGTTACAGAATCATACAACAATGATTTAAAAGTTGACTAAGATGCTTCGGTTCACGACCAACCTCATCGCATACAGCGAATCCAGATTGGAAAGAGAACGTACTATGATCAAAGTCGAGATGAGTTTTCCTAGCTGCACTATAACTTAGCTGCACTACTCGCCGAAGGTTTAGTAGTTATGTGCGTCAGAGTAGCACTTATCTGGTTTATATTACAAACCACACATCACGTTATTAGACTTTTACATGTGTACCCCACCAATGGGACGACACATCTTATTATACGTTTCGTCGAGAGTGACGTACACCGGAAGGTTTATGACACCAGCTAAGTGTCCTGTCTCTATACACTTGTGAAAGAGACCGATCATGATCTTAGAATAGTACCAGATGGAGACGAGCCACCCCGATACCAGATTATAAAGAAACGACTGAACAGAGTCCGAGTAACGTTCCTATTTAACAGTGCTAACTAAACAGTTACAGCACAATAACAGTTACAGGATAAATCCACATAAAGGCCCGAAAGGCGATCACAGATAATAGCGTTGTTCTAACAGATATACAACCTATTATATGATTTTCAAAACAGTTTATCAAAACCGTTTCCAGACAAACAGAGTATTCATTCCAAATTAATTACTCAAATAAACTACTAAAAATTAATGTAAATATGGAACGAATGAGCAAGAGCGAACTGCCACTTGCCTTAATCCGCAGAATAGAAACAAGCCTTACGACAACGACGGGATTCCGGGCTCGACACGGTTATAGCTCCGCTAGCACAAACACCTTCGAGTCGACCCATAAAAGAAACCCTAAGTTAGATCTGACATAACCGTAGTACGAATCTAAAAACGACGAAAGAGAACGAAAGGAAAGACGCCACGACCACAACCAACCAAGCCAAAGCCACGAAGGCATTCTGGGCACTGGCGGCGGTCGCTGTTCTTGGCGGCGGTCGCCGCATTCATCACGGCGGGCGCCGTGAAGAACACGGCGGTCACCGTGAAGAACTCAGACGACGGAAACGAGAGAAATCTCACCAAAACGATGTGCGTTTCGACCCCTGTCCGCCTTGCTTGGGTTCTGACCTCCAAAGGCAACCAAAAGGCTTCTAAAGGGCTTCTGGAAACACCACCAAGCGACACCGACGAGAGCTTGCGAACTCCGGCGAAACACAACTCCGACGACACGAAAATTTGGCAGAGGTTCGGTGTTTGTGATGGCTCAAATCCTTTCCCCAACACCTCCTTTTATAGCCAAAGCATCAGGAGCACGAAGATGGGCCTACGACAGCTAGTTTGGCGCTCGCCAGAACCACGCCGGCGACCATCGGGCAAAGACTCCCGGACAACGACGGTGGCAATTACGGCGGGCGCCGTAATTTACGGCGGTCGCAGCCGTAGCCTGGCACGCCAGCTACCACCTCGAGCATTGGGACGGCGGGCGCCGTGACTGTACGGAAGTCGCCGTTCTTGGATCCGCGACGGCGGTCGCCGCGACTGTACGGCGGTCGCCGTGACCAGCTTTTCCCGCCCGTTCAGCTTTGAACGAACATGACATTAAACCGGGATAAAAATTATCGTACGCGAACGAATATTAAAATCCAATGCATGTTGTATGTATATTATTTCACTGAGAAAATAATTACAGATACAGAGCACATTACAGAATATCTCAAACTCTCTGTATTACATCCGACGTACACAACGGGTACTCGGGAAAATTCCAAAATTCCCATAATAACCTTACAAAAATACGGGGTATCACACTCTTGTTAAAGTCTGATTTTAGTCATTAAATATATGAATCAAAACAATGATTTCTTATGAGTCGTTATGTTCTGGTTATTGATTTTACACCTTATAAATAATATAATTTCACATAGATTCTTTTAGAAAAAGACTATGCATGTTTGATCAGATATGTTTTTTTATTTCATTCTTTTTTGTTTAAGTCTGATATATGTTCTTGGCATGATTTCTTTTTCATAACTATAAATTCGAAATGCTATAATCATATATTATAGAAATTATCTAAGTAATCATATATGATTGCTTATTAACTGGAACTATTCTGTTTCATTGATTATACATAGGTAGAAAGATACTGCATGTTTGGTGTAAATATGTTCATATGTTTGATTCTTTTTTGGTTTAAGTATGATATCTGTTTTTTGACAAAATGCAAGTTTGATATATAATTTGAAGTGTCTTAAATCAAACTTATCTCTTTATATCTGTGTATGAGTTTATAAATCAGATTGTTCTGAACTTCTTTGTCTTCCAGGGTTCAATCAAATGCAATTTCAACAACCAAACGTGATCAGATACAAAAAATAACTTCAAGGATGAAGTTATACAGGTATCTCCCTACAGTCATGAACTAAATATATGCTAATATAAATTCTCTCTCTTAATGTCTTTTATTTAGCTTATTCTGTTTCATTGATTATACATAGGTTGTTGTAGAAAGATACTGCATGTTTGGTGTAAATATGTTCATTTATTTGATTCTTTTTTGGTTAGTATGATATCTACTTTTTGACAAAATGCATGTTAAGTGTCTTAAATCAAACTTAGCTCACTTTAATAGATTGAATAATTATATTTAGGGTTTATGTTTGATATAAATTCGAAATGCTATAATCATATATTATAGAAATTATCTAAGTAACTTAAACAAAAATATTCAGAACAATAGTAGATATAAAGATACCTTTATTGTAGAGCTTAGATCTGTTGGATTACAATTTTCGACACTAAATTTGCAATTGTTACCAAGACCTAATAAGAACAATGACCACAAATGCTTATTAACTGGAATTTAGATACCCAGAATGTACAGTTCAACTACACTCATACTCTATGGTAATTGCTTGTAGGATATAAATTTAGCCTATTTTTTTGTTTTTACTGGAAGTATGTTTACTGATTTGAAAAAATTTGCAATTACATTATTCAAGATAAGAAATCCAAGTTACATTTGGTTGAACCTTGAAAGACAAAGAAGTTAAACAAAAACATAATATTTTTTTATATATCAACTGATTTTACAATCATATATGGACTTTAAATTATACTATGAATGATAATAAGAAAAATTATATACAACTTGCAATTTCCAGAAAAACCTATACCAATAAAACTTTGTACGGGATTTGAAATTATTTACTCATATTCTGAAAGACAAAGAAGTTTACTCATATTCTGAAGGTAGTATCTCTGAAATTAGAATTTAGCACTCTTCTTTTTATGATCATATTCTTGTATTGTAATTACTGATTTTAAATTATTTTAAATTACATGGTTCAACATATAACATACATGATAGCTCTCTTTCTCTGATCAAAGCTATACAATAAGGTCATGGTTATATATCTTCAAAATTAACCTCTTGCAATGTTAAGTTACTTTATAAAGTATTTTGTAATTAGCTTATTTATTATTATAATAGGAATTCAATCTGGGATTTCACTGGACGACAAATATAGATTTTATTTAACATAATTAGGAAAGAACTCAAGGTATGACTACTATACTATTATTTGGCCTATCTTGATATGATCAATACATTGTATAGTAGTTACTGATCATACAACTTGTGCCATTACAGGTTGCAACATATAATCTCCCAGATGCATCTGCTAATGTGATTCAATCTATACAATCAGGTCATGGTTTCATCAATTGACTAAATTTGTAATTAATCGATTTACTTGTTTAGTATGTACTTAACAAATGTGTTATTGGTATAGGTATCATGTGGGAGCTCGGATTGGACTCAAAGGAAATTTAGATTATAAATACACACAAAAAAAGACCTAAAGGTATGTCTACTATACTAACTTTTAGTGTAGTAAGTAGTTTAGTTGTAAATAGTATATCAAGTAGTTTAGTTGTAAACTAAATCATATAAGTTGTAAGTAAATGCTTCAGTTAAGTAAATCATATAGTTGTAAAATAAATATTAATGGTACACAATTGCATACAATTTATGTAGTTTAGTAAGTAGTCAATTTTTAATATTGATAGTATATAGTCAACTACATAAAATAAATATTGATAGTAAACTAAATCATATAGTGTAGTAAGTAGTCAATTTTTAATTATATAACTTAATACAATTTATGTAGTTTTAAATAGCAACATTAAGGATTTAAAGGTCAATTTAGATGTAACATGCAGGATAACTTGTTAGCAACTAATTGAATACAACTGTTGTAAAACTATCATAAAAGCTGTAAATAATTCATTGAACACGCAATACTTGTTAATAATCTATATATGAGGAAAAAAACAGTTGTCCATAAAAAAATTAAAGATTTAAAAAAACATTAAAAATTCATTTTTCAAATGGGGGTATTTAGGGTAAAAAGTGAGTACCTACTAATAGTCTAGATTTATTTAGGTTTTGTTCATTAGTTATCACGATTTGTTAACCTAAACCCTAAAGGACTCAAGTTTTTTAATTTTTTGAGGTTTTGAGGTTTATTTTTTGAGGTTTATAATATGAATGAACCCTACTAATTTAGGTGTAAATAAATCTAAATAATATAGTGAACCTCTCTCTCTCTCTCTCTCTCTCTCTCTCTCTCTCTCTCTCTCTCTCTCTCTCTCCTCTCTCTCTCTCTCCTCTCTCTCTCTCTCCTCTCTCTCTCTCTCTCTCTCTCTCTCTCTCTCTCTCTCTCTCTCTCTCTCTCTCTCTCTCTCTCTCTCTCTCTCTCTCTCTCTCTCTCTCTCTCTCTCTCTCTCTCTCTCTCTCTCTCTCTGACATTGAGATGAACATGACAAATAGATATTCAATATTGCATAGAGTAGAGTGAATGAAAGGATAAAAAATAGATATTCGATGTTGTATATAGGTTCTGAATTATTACCTTGTAACTGAGTTATGGATTTCATGAATAAAACTGAAACAAAGAAAATAAATCAATATCAGTTCTGTTTGAAATGTTAAATCTGAATCCCTGCAAAACAGACATTGAAGCTATGTTTGAAATGATATATGCATTACAAATGAAATAACTGAGTTCTGCTTTAGTTAAGCATTACCTTTTAAATGTATGTTTTCTGCTGTGCTTGATCTTATGAAATAACTGAGAAGGTCTAGATTATGAAATAAATGAGAAGGTCTAGATTTATAGACGAACAAAATATATGAGCATTTTACGTTTTTAGTACTGTTTTTTCATTGAAAGACAAACAAAATATCATTAAACTGTAGAAAATATTTGCATATAGGTTCTGAATTATTACCTTGTGACAGAGTTCTGAATTTCCTAAATAAAACTGAAAGACAAACAAAATATCATAATCTGCCAAATGTTATATATGAATCCGTACAAACCATAAACTGAAGTTCTAGTTGGAATGATTTAAGCATTACAAATGGTATAAGGATTACCTCTTAAATGTATGTATTCTGTTGAAGTTTATGTAATTGGTTCCAATGAGAAGCTGTAGATTTAAAGACGCTCATTTGAATGAGTTGTAGTGTCTTGTACCACAAGCTTTGGTTGACAAATTTGGGCATATGTTGTAATCGTGATCTTTTGAAATAATATATATGGCTACATATATTTAATGTAATGGCAAGTGATATTATGCCTAATATTATGCAGGATCATCTTTACGACCTAATAATATTCATTGTGCTTATTTTTGGACAGGTTTTTACCAGCACCACAACACTGTTCAGACTGCATTTGCATATTTTTGTGTTTTCATCCATCATAATGTTTTAATAGTCTGGGCCGAAATATGTATTATTGTTAGTTTTTTAGGTGCTTTGTTTGTTTTTGCGGTTTACTATTACAGGTTTTAATATGCTCCAATTTTAGTTTTTCAGCATTGTGTTATATATTTAGAGTTTGTGGATTTTGCAGGTAAAATGTCAGGTTTAATAGGTGCCAGCATAGTGTTTTTTGGGCAATTATGCATGCATAGTGTTTTTTGGGAAATTAAGATATATTAAATTCGAAACATACCATTGCCAAAGAAATCACATTTTAGGTAAGACAATGTTTATATATTTTATAGAAAGATTTTCAATATTTAATTAGTACAAATCTGCTGCCAAACTGCCTAAATAAAATAATACCAAAAGATTTCTTTCAGTACAAAAGAAACGAATTAATAGTGTGGTGACACGTGGCAAATGTAATACCACTGTGACACGTGTCAGCAAGAATTACGGAAACAATGTAGGGGCGCGTACTGTTCAATTGCGATTTTGCTTTAGTTATTATATAGTAGATTATGTGGTCTTTCTGTGGCCCCTAATTAAGAGAGAATTTTGAAAGTAAAGTATACTTATTGATACTCAGTTAATTTAGTGGTAAGTTGCGTTATAAAATTCCTTAAGTATCGTTTAGGAGATTCGAGTTCTGATTAATCCTCCTAAAAACATGTATTGAAAAAGTGATATTCAGAAGTTCACACTGGAATTATGTCATGAATACTCGATCCGGACGTAGAACGGGATCGACTGATTACTGATTAATTAAACCAGATAATTAAGCCATAAATAAAAGTATAGTTAGATAGATTATATAAAGCAAACTATTGTTAATTATTTGTTGCTAAACCCATCTGTAAAATGGACCTAAACACATGGATTCCATCTCTAAAACAAAACAAATTTGCCAACTCTTTGAAATGATCGATCATGTACATGTGTGTGGTTTTTGTTTGTGCGCCCATGTTTCTTTCAAATGACGCGTACGTGAGAGTCAACTGTAGTCAGCCAAACTAAGGTGTGCTTTAATGAAATCCATATAATATTTTTTGTAACTAACTTATACATAATAACTTAATATATAGTCCTATATATAATGCCCTACCGTTCAAACCAATTGGCTTACATCATGGAAAACGCAAGATTTTAGTTAAGTGGGCAAAATTTGAAACTGTAAAAGTTTATTATTTGTCTTACACAACCAATGCAAATTTCAAAGTCTATGTCTACGTAAGTCTATCATCTATTTTACACAAGTAATCCCGATTTTAAACGACAAACCTTATAATCAATCTTCAAATAAAATTTTGTTCAAAATTGATTAAAAAATTATATTTTTAGACAAATTTTATCATTATTCACTACTTTCTAAGCCAAATTTTAACAAATTTATATAAAAATTGATTTTTAAATTGCAAATCCATAAACCCTAACTTTTGAAAATTCTAACTCAAATAAAGGTAGATGTAGATGAGATAGTGTATTTTTTATTGAAGGACTCGTGTGCAAATCTGGATGAAGTTGTATTTTTTAGAATCATGCATAACAAATCTTAAATAAAAATTATTTAAAAAAGAAACATAATTAATTTTGAATATTTATGGAAAAAAAATTAAGTAACAAATATATAAAAATATTATTCCTACCTTAAACAACTCCTATATGCGAATGGTTCATTCCAACAAAATACGAAATACCAAATTTCAGGAATGATACATAAGTGCATCAACATGTAAGAACATGTACATTAGAGTTATAATAAAAAATGTATCAGAATTAAAATGAAATGTGTGCCATACTTATAACAAAACGTGTATTACTGTGTGAAAAACATGTTTACTAGTATGCGTATCAGAATTATAATAAAATGTGTATTAGTATGTAAGAGTATGTGTATCACAATTATAATGAAGTGTACATTATCGTGTGAAAAGTGTGTCCACCACCAATGTGTATAAGTATAATGAAATGAAATGTGTTTTAGTATGTAAGAGTATGCGTATTAAATACATAGCGAAATGTGCATTAGTGTTTTAAAACATGTATTATATTAGTGTGTAAGATATGTAATAATGTTACAATGAGACAAAAGGTATGAATATTGAAGAATATATACACTAAATTTATAATAAATCGTACATTATTGCACATTCGCATGAAAATGGGGGTCTACACCTAGGCTTTATTTAGAAAAAGATATTTATGGAGACTTCTAATAATAATGTATGTTCTGTTGAAAAGTAATTTTTGAATTTTAAAATTTGCGTGATATAAAAAACGTGAAATAGAAAAAGAAAGTTATTTATGATAAATAATATCTTAATAAAACATCAACAAACAAACCCCTAATTACCCGCTCTAGGGCTTGTATGAAAGATGTATTTATAAAGACTTTTTTTTTATAATGTATTTTTGTAAAAAAATAATTTTAAAATTTGTGTGACATAAAAAATCATTAAAAAAATGAAAAAATTACATTTTACAAATACAGTATTTAGAAAGACTAAGCTAAACAAAACTTGAGTAAATAGCCAATGGTGGAAAATAAGATAATTGATCAAATTTTTTTAATAAATATACAAGGAAAGACAAACGATCAATCTATTAACATATAATATTTCTCAAGGTATGGAGCATTGGAGCAGGTCAGAGTTGATGGCCGGCCGGGAAGACTTATGGTACGTTTGTTGGTTTTGTTTTCTTATGTTTTATTGAAAATATTTCCGTAAATGTCTATAACTCAAAAACAATAATATTTCCGTAAATGTTTTCTTATGTTTTATTGGAAAAAAAATTTAGGTCATTTTACAAAAGATTGAATTTTTGTGCCCGCTCAAGTGATTGTGTTGTAATATTTTATAAGAATAGAGAGTTCAATGGAAAATATGTCTAGGATGAAAACTAGGGAGTATATGGGTAATTGGATTAGGAAAAGGGATGGATTATGGGTAAAATTAGAGAGAATGAGTGATATAATCATGAATTCGTTTTTTCTTCGTGTCATAGTTGTTTTTTCTGTTTACACCGCGTGGTTAATACTTAAGTTCACATATATATACACTAAATTTTCACATATATATACACTTAATATTTACATGTCATACTAGACGTTCACAAAGTTTATGTTAGTCATTCACAAACTTTATACTAAAGAATTACAAACAAGCTTTGTAACAGAGGTTCCATGAGGTTTGAGCTC
This sequence comes from Rheum nobile, assembly GCA_027886185.1. Lineage (NCBI taxonomy): Eukaryota > Viridiplantae > Streptophyta > Magnoliopsida > Caryophyllales > Polygonaceae > Rheum > Rheum nobile. The sequence goes on along the minus strand of WOAB01000527.1, from coordinate 1,222,918 downwards.
ATTATAACTAGATGTTCATAATCAATATACTAAAGATTCATATTTTATAACACATGTATTTTAATATTCGTACTCGTAAAAGGTTGTAACTGTTGAGTTCTGTGGTGGCGAACTCAATGGGGTCAGTAATATCGATCTTGCTATTGTGAAAAAGTACACTAGACTTTACTCAATTGCATGAAATAGTTGTTGGATCGGATGATTAGGACACCCAGTTTTTTATCAAAAGCTCGGTCGAAATAGTTGTTGCCTGGCAAAAAAAAAAGTTTTATCAGAAGCTTGATCAAAAATTCCTGAGAAATTAGCCTTGTAGGAATAATAACGTTGCTGTAAACCTCGGTATAAATTTGTGAACCTTAGTATAAAATTTGTCAACCTCTAATTTAATTTAGTTTGTGAAATCTAATATTAATATGTGAATATTTGGTATATATATGTGAATCAAACTACAATTACGCAATGTGATAAGAGAAAATAGAATGTGGTCTGAAAATTAAATGTGATATTTAATGTCACTATGTATCATTTAATCATACTCATCTCTTTCCCTTAATCCCGTGATCCATATTGCTTACTATTTTTCACCATAAGAGTATTTTCATCTAAACCTCACTCTATACAGATATATTTTTAATAAATTTAGATGTTATTCATAATAACCAATATATATTATCTTCTTCTTAACTTGAGAAAACAATAATTATCTTATTAAATTTATATAGTTTATAGGAATTAATAGTTTGATATATAATGATAATATCATATGCTATAAAAACAATCAAATACAATAAATAGCAATGATATCATCTTATTCTTAACTTGCTAGAACCATAAATATACTTTAAAATTATGGAGTGTATATAAATCATATTATTCTAGCTGAGTGAATTTTTCATTTTGTCCTTAGGCCACATGATATCCCACCTCTTTATATTTTTTTATATTTTTTTTGAAAAAGGCAAACATAAGGACTCTTTCAGAAGAAAGGTTATCCTAAATCATCCGAATGGATGATCTTTATAAACTGGGTACCAAACGAATTAAATGTAGAGTTCAGGCTGATGAACTCATATCTAGTGCTAAGAAGATGAGTAGCATTACAAACAGAAGCAAGAGGAGAAAGAAGATGCTGGAATGTACGGAGAGCAGTAGACGGAATAGGATGTGTGGTAAGAAAATCAGCAACACGATTAGCCTCTCGGAAACAATGATGTACCCAGTGGCAGATCCAGAAATCATCGAAAGCAGGGGCGAGATTACATAACAAACTCTTTTTTATAACATTGCTAAATTGTTCATGATCGTTAATAGGCTTTTGCAACGAAGAATCAATGATAATATCACCTTCAGATACTCGAGCTCTTGGCATTTCTATCACTATATGAATACTTATGAGGATTGTAAAAAGGCTTAATTATTAAAATTGTTAATTTTTCACTTCGATAAATACATTTATCCGTAAACTTAAATAAAAATTAAACTTTTTAATCTATTACCACATAAATGTTCTATATCTGTAGATTATTTAGAAAGATACTTATATAAATATTTATTCTATTTGGTTCAACTTTGATTTTTGATTTTTTGTTGTTTCAATACTGTAAATGGAAATGGTTAAACATTTACAACTTGTAGTTGCAATTATGAAAATTTAAAACTCAATGCTAATCGAACTAGGAGTAAAGAATAGTTTTTTTTCTATTTTCAAGGGACGTGGAGGGAAATTAGAAAAGAATCTATAAAGAAATCTAAGACTTTAATTTGGACTGAGATTAGAAATACACTGGAGTAAATGGGCTTTCTAGTCCATCTATAAGAGAGGTTAACTAGAAATCCAATTTATTACTTTATTCAAGAAATACGAAAAAGGCCCAATAACACAAATAGGGTTTGTCTTCTTCAACCTCAAACTTCACGGCTTCACCATTGATGCACAAACACAGAACTTAAGCAGGGGCTGTCAATGGGGCTCTTCCGATTCCTAGGTAAAATTAGTGGCTCTAGGGGGCTGAGTCGGGGCGGCCGCCCACCCAATCCCCCCTAGATCCACCACTGGATGTACCTGAAAAGCATCAAAAGAAGCAAACAATGCAGTAATATCAGAAATAATAGTGTGGATTTCCCACATAATTTTCCAAATGCCTTTGATTGAATTGATGACAGTAAGATTATCGCCTTCGATAATTAGGTTGCTGATGTGAAGATTAATAGCCTGTTGAATTCCAAAAAGAGCAGCAAGTGCTTCAGATTTAAGTGTAGAAGTTACAGGAATACTGTCACGGTGGAAAGAAATAAGGGTACCGCTATTATCACGGAGAAGATAACCGAAATGTGACGTGTCGTCTTGCTTTCTGGATCCATCAAAATTAAGCTTGATCCACTCTCCTCGGGGTTTTTTCCATGTGCGATTAGTAGGTCGTAAACGATTCCATTTAATACGAGCTTTGGAAGAAGTTGTATTTAGGGAATTTCATTCATGATATTGGAAAACAGCATGGTCCGATGGACATGACTGAATTTTGCTATCTTGACTTCTAAAAATTAAATTATTTCTATGAATCCACACCATCATAAAAAGAGTAAAGGAATGATGGAGGAGTTTGAAGTTCGGAAAAACTCTATATTATAATGAAAGTCAGATGTAAATTGAAGGGCATAAGAGAGATTCATTCTTGTTTCAAGCCCACCTCTTTATAAATTGACACTAATCTATGCTCTCTATATGTACTTGTGAGTTGTGACTAGTCTAAGATCGACTATCTTTAAACAATGAATATATTTTAAAAAAATAAAGAGAAAAGTACATGCTCAAATTGAGACCAACAAGAGAGGCCCAATTCACGATCAGCCTAGCCCATCACGATGGAAGGGAGAAACATCTAAACCAATTAAGAAGCCGCGGAGAGAAGCTTCGGAACTAAAATCAAAGTTTATATATTTATTTTTCTAATACCACTTAGATATGTTTATAAAATATTAGAGATATATTTGCTAAACAATTTTTTTTATTAAGATCTCTTATATATAAAGTTTTGATTATGTGTTCATTTTTTTAGAATTTTTTAAAATGGATTCACCTTTCGGTTTTTTTTTTAATCGAAATTTTTATCCTAAGTTAGACAAACCGTTTTCTAAAAGCTATAACCTGATTATGATATAACTTGATACTTTAGAGCACGGTCCACTTTTGATTTAGATCTGATTTTCTATGAGTTACGATCTTGTTTTGTCATATATTAAAGTTAGATGGTGTTTAACAGAATTAGTATAAATAGTATAATGATATAATTAGAAATTTTATTAATAAAAATTAGGAGTGTTCATCCGGTCCGGACCGGATTTTTGGGCATATGTGGACCGAAGACCGGACCGGATAGGTCCGGTCCGGTCTTAATCCGGTCCGATCTTGGACCGGATTTAATTTTAAAAAATAAAAAAATTAAATTCTTATTTAAAATCTATAAAAAAATATCTAAAAAAATATTTATAAAACATATATACTCCTAACTTTTTAAAATTTAAAAAATATCTACAAAAAAATACATATAAATCTCTAAAAAAAAAATATAAAACATATAAATTACAATTTTTTTTTTTTTTAATTCCGGTCTTCCGGACCGGATTTTTTCCGGGTTTGGACCGGACCGGAAACCGATTTTGGGGAAATGGTGGACCGGAGACCGGACCGGAATTTTACCGGTCCGGTCCGGTCATTTGCGATCCGGTCCGGTCCGAAAATCCGGTCCGGTCCACCCATGAACACCCCTAATAAAAATAATATTAAACCAATTCCTTTCTTGTTTCTCCTTTCCTTAAACTCTATCTTTTTTCAGAGGTTTTAAGTTCGATTCTTGCTGGAGGAGTATATGGAAATACTGATGTTGAGAGGGGTCTACCACTTTGTGTGCCAATAGTACCCCGATCTGGACGTAGAGCGACTCTGTCCGATCGAACCAGACGATCAAGATAAAAAAAACTGTTGGAAATTAAATGATAATTTGATGAATGAAAACTATATATATAATATAGTATTATCATCATTAAGAAAATAATGACCTCACAACTTAACTAAAATGAACCCACTAAATTTGCCCTCATAAGCTAACTTATAACATGTGTCTCAAAAAAAGATAAGTATGCAAATAACCTTTGCACGTGAGTGTAAAACTCATATATGTTATTTGGCATAGGAAGATACCAATATTAGAGATATGAGATATTAGAGTGATTTTAGATTGATATTAGAGTGTTATTTTGATATCACCTATAAAATTGGTATATCAAATATATTATTTATATATATCCATATTTGTACCTTGATATCACTCACATTCATATCTTAATATCCATACCCATATAATATCCTCATAATTTTGGTACGGTATTCATATACGGATATTCATATCTTGATATTTTATATCCATATCGATACTCGTATATCACTTATACTCATTTCTTAATACTTATATTCGCAAACATACATGTTGATATCCAATATTTTATATCTTTAATATCGATATAATTGTTAGGGGTTTGATCAAGTGAGAATGAAGCTTATGGTGTAAAATGAGAATGAACCTCCACTCTTGGATGGACTTCCATCCAAGGGTGGAGATAAAAGCTTCAGTTAAGTGGGTCAACTCCGACATTGACCGGATTTTTGTTTAATTTTTTTTGGGGTGGAATTTTCATTTTTGGGCCAAAATTTTCTATGCACATTCCTTACAAAAGTTATGCACATTCCAACATGATTTCATGCACTTTTGACCGACGTAAAACCGGTCAACTTTTTTTTTACGGGGCCAAGTTTTTTTTTTTGGCCGATTTTTTTTGTCCGGCCCAAAATTTTCTATGCACATTCACGCAAGATTTCATGCACTTCTAACCGTTCAAGCTTTTTTTCTCCTAAAATGATTATTTTCGGGGTTCAGATTTTTCCCGCACATCCAGTGCAAACATTATGCACATTCAAGCCATTTTGCACGCACATTCAAGCCATTACGTGTGAAATGCATACGTCTATGCATGTATGTGCATGGATAATGACTTGTATGTGCACATGATTTGTACTAGCATATACAATGCAAAAATTATACACATTCAAACCAATTTACATGCACATCCAGTGCAATACGTGTGAAGTGCATACATTTATGCGTGTATGTGCATGATATGCACCTAATTTGCACTATGAGTGCATATATCGGGTTTGTGTTGAAAATGTGCATGAGTTTTAGACCGTGTATGGATGAATATTGAAGTGCATGAGTTTTTGCATGTATGTGCACATAGAATAGTATACTTGTGTATTTATTTTTGTACTAGATATGAATTTCATTTAGTTTTTAACATGCATTGCTCTTTTTTCAAAAGTGCATGAAATTCTAATGAAATGTGCATAACTTTAGCAAGGAATGTGTATAGAAAATTTTGGCCCAAAAAATGAAAATTTAGTCCAAAAAAAAAAATGTCCGTTCAACGCCAGCGTTGACCGATAAGGGAAGTTTAACCAAGGGGTCATGTGCCCCTTTAATGAAAGTTTAATCCAAACCTTTAAATTTGTCTCCATTCAAAAGCTATATGATCATTCTCATTTTACACTATAATGATCATTCTCACATGATCAAATTTCTAATTGTTATAATATATTTATTTGTTACCTAAAGTTGGCGAGTCGGCAAGGATTGATAATTGATACATTTATTTAGTACACGGAGCATTGAAACCAATGGTTCAATCAAAATTAAACAATACTCCCTCCGTCACATAATATAGTGTCTATTTTGATTGAGTACATTTATCGAGACGAGTTTTGTATCGTTAATATCTTTAATTATATATTAATAAAAATTATTATTTTTTGATATTATCAAAGTACTCGTTGAGACGAATCCTACAAGACTCCACATAACTATGTTTTTTCTTATATATTGAAAAAAATATTAAAAATTCTCTTCAATTATGAATAGTGTATAAAAGAGAAACAGACACTATATTATAGGACGGAGACGGAGGGAGTAGTATTTATTTCTGTCCAGCCATGCAGCGGTATAAAGTTAATAAATAGGATTTCATTATACTACTCCATATAGTTTCCTCAATGATACATTCTCAAATGCAGAAAATTACGCATATATCTGCAAACCAATAGGAAGAAACCCTGCCTCCGATCCCAGCCAATCCCTCTGAATTTCTCTTCGATCATTATTATTGTTAGTCCTTGAAATTACTGAGTATTGATTTCATGGCCCCAAAAGTAGACGTGTGAAATCGTGTTGCAAATTTAATTGACTTTTTATTGACTTCTTTTCATTTTTTGTTTTTACCGTCATGAGGTGAATTATTGTTGAATATTTTGGTACGTTGTGTTCTTCTCCGGCAAATCTATGAGTTAAATTATGAAATTTCTGTTTTATTAATTACCATTTTAAGGTGAGTTTTGATTAATTGGATTTTTGTTGTTGTGTTCTAGTTGAGAGATGGCACCCTTTCTCTCTTATGCAACGTTATTGATCTAATACATTCCATTGGTTAACTATTATTTATTATTTTAGAGTTTTATATACATATTTCAAAAGTAATTAAATGTGTTAAAAAATTCAATTTTTAAATTTAGTCACTTGTTACTTTTTAAAACTAATAGATGGGAGAGAAAAATCAACATAACATTGCCGTTACTATTGGCATTTGGCAATCAACAAAATGAACAAATTATGCATTTATACATATATTGATAATTAGAATGGACCTTAAGTAGTCATTTCAATAATATTACATGTAATCAAAAAATTCTCTAGTATCAAGGGTCCCATTACTAGAAAAAGAGACAGAAGAAACGCTCCATTTCAAGGGAGCCGGCCCTAGCCGACCCTAGAAAACCCTTGGCCACCGCCCACCGACGAGTCACCGCCGCTACCATGGCATCCGCGTCACCAGCACTCACCGCCTCACCGGGTTTCGCTCCCGGCCTTCCGCCGCCACCACCTCTCCCCCCACCACCTTTCCACCGCCACCACCTTCTTCCCCGCTTTCACCTTGCCATGTACTCGAGATTTTGATCTTGCGTGCGATGTTGTTCTCGGCCACCGGGAGGGAGATCTCCGGCCAGTGATTCGTCGCCACCGTGAGGGAGATCTCGGCGAGGGCACTCCGGCTTACCACCGACACCACCGAGCAAGCGACCACATGAAGAAGATGAGATCTCGACAACCGGAGAGAGCACTCCGGGTCCATCCGCCGGTGAAGTTTGGCGCTGGAGGGTGGTGGCCCCGGTGTTGGCTTCTGGTTCCTCTCTGTTTTTTATTTCTTTTTCTTTTTTTATTATTGTTTCTGTTTTCTTTTGTTGTTTCTGTTTTCTTTGTTTGGATCTGTATTTTGTGCCTTTGTCAACCAGATCTTGTGTATTTGTGGTTTCCGTTTGTTCTTGTCTTCTTGAGATGCATTCTCGGTGAAAGGAGCTTCCTAGACGGTGAATCGAGTTGTTGTTCCGGGCTAAGACAAGGATGTTCATCCTTCCGGCGGTGCAGATTCCATATGTGTTTTACTCACATCTCCTCTGGGATTCTGCTTTCTTCTTTCTCTGTGTTTCTCTTGTTGTGTTTTCTGTTTGTTTGATTTGTGGTTGGTTGTTTGTTGTCTTGCCGGTTTGCCTGACTGTCATTTTCCGGCCTCTCAAAGTTTGTAACTTTGAATTGTTATCTTATCAAAAATAAAATAAAATATATATTACATGTAAAAAAAACTATAGTCATTAAGAATGTTATAAACTAGTTTTAAAGTAGATCTCGAAACCTAGCTTATAATAGCTTGATAATGTTATATGCATGCATGTTTTATACTTTAAACTGAGTTTCAAGTATATCTTATTAACGATCTAATTTTTTATGCTTTTAAAAAATTATTAAGTGCACATGGCAAAATTGAAACCTAGGGACACATAAAACACCTAGCCACGCAGAGAACTTCAGTTCCGCTAACTTTTTGTTACCTACTCAATTCTTCGACCTTCTTAGTAATGACCAATAGTTACCTACTTAATTAGCTAACTTTTTGTCATTTTACAGTACTTTTATGTCTCATCCATATCTTTTTCCACAGTGAAGAAATTAAAGATAGCCCGCTAAATTAATGTCACAACATGTAATTAATTAGCTCTATCCTCTATTTCTCCTCTCTTAGACTAGAAGCTAATTTTTTATTATGTAAAATTGTAATCCTTTGTTCATTAAGTTTTATCTTATTAAAACTTTATCTCCCCTTTTGTAAAAGTTTCATTTCTTCTCTCTTGGTGCTCGTTTAATTGGTAGTTGAATTCACGTAAATTGAAATATCTCAGAAAATATGAGTAAATACACGTATTTGGTTAAAAAACATCACCAAAAATCACGAGAAAATACTTTCTGAAATTTTGGATTCCTGTAAAACAAAGGAATTTCAATTCTCTAGGAGGGAGTGAGTAAGATTTTCTTCCCCTATAATTTACATGATTTGAACTGTAACCATTATTTTTCAATATCCATTAATACAATTTCCATGACAATATCACAAAAAATAACTTCATAAGAATTACACTTCCTGTATTTAACCAAACGAACACTTGGTTTTGAGATTATTTTTTCCGTTTGTTTGGCTGCATGATTAAAAATGATTGATTTTCAAATCTCAATTCATTATAACTATAAAAAATGTTTATCATCCATTTCTTCATTATCAATTTTACATCCTGTATTTGGAGTCATTTACATTTGATATTATTAGTGAATTGATGAAAGAATCCTATTTTGATCTTCTAGTCTTTTGTTTCAATTAACTAACAAATCTTAATTAGTTGTAATTATAAAAGATTAATATATACTATCAAGTAGTAAGGAGTGGAATTAAAAGATACACTCCGTACTATTAAAATATATATTTGTCTATATATACATCAATTTTTTCATGAGTTCCATATGAACTTTTCTGAAAATCTTCAAGTGGTAATTTCTTTATTTTATTAAGAAAATCAAGGATATGTTCCGTTTTTTTTTTCCAGAGACAAGAAGACATTCATCTAATGGAAAAAGTCACCAGACAAATTTATCAAAATAAATGTTGATGATTCGACTAAAACTAACGGTAAATCTAGTTATGGATTCATTTTCAGAAGTGAAAAAGGTAAATCGATATTTTTTTTCGAGGAAAATGTGGTGTTTCCACAACACTTAAAGCAGAAGGATTAGCACTTAGAAATGCTCTGGACATGGCTAAAGAGCTGGGTTTCGAGAACATTGAAATTGAATGTGATAACATCACAATTGTTAATGTCTTAAACAAAATTTGGCATTGTCTATGGGATATTGAGATCTTAATCTTTGATATCCTATGTCTTCCACAACTTTTTTCGACAATGTGAATTTCCAAAATCTTTTGAAATATTAATGTTGTGGCTGACTTTAGCGCTAAGTTAGGCCATCGACTTTCTTCGGAAGATATCAGAACCAACACAAAACTTTTAGTTCTCATCCGCAAGGATCCTATAAGTTGACTGTCAGCCTATATTGATATCAACCTTATTCTTACATTATTGGGAAAAAAAGACATTCGTCTAAGAGCAATTTTCAACTGATTTCAAGGTCGATTTCATGACATTCACAACTCACAACCATAAAAGGCAGATTTGCATGGTTGTATTTGATGTAAGGGTTGACATGTAATTAACTAATGGAAGACCCAATTGATTAAGATTTTGTGTCCATGAACATAATCTAAAAACTCCATTTTTTACAATAATTGTTTAGTCATTTATTTAATTTTTTTTGCTAAGATTTTATCTATTCTCTTTTAAAAAATATTTAAAATAAATAAATTCTATTTTAATCTGTTATCCTATCTCCATGAAACACACTAAAAAAACTGATTAATTAATAAGAGTTCATGATTCACGAGATGAAATAGAGTTTCCTTTTAATTATTTAGTGATAATGCGACGCTAGGTTTTCTTAAGTGCCGTCTCGAATTCAGATTCGTTTTACAGCATATATATATAAACTAATAAACTAATTAAATTAATAAAAAATACATACACAGTACGGAGTAGTAATTAATCAAATCTTGGTACACTTAATTGACACATTTCTTCACGTAAAATGAACGGTGCAAAAGTCAAAGAGGGACCCCACTGTTGCTCATCTTGGAGTCTTGAACAACAGTACTAGTATAATTCTGAAGGATTACATATTATATATATTAGTAAATACTCCCTCCGTTTTAAAAAGGTTGTCATTTTAGTTCATAACTAGTGTAATATCCGTGTCTTGCACGGGATTTTTTTATTTTATTTTACATTTGTAATAATCGTATATTTTTATTATCGAATAATTATTATTTTAATATATATTTGATTAGTTATTTAAATTAAAAATGACAAATTGACTAAAAAAATTAAAGATATATAAATTACATTATATAAAGAGAGACGAAACTCTTCATAACTTTATTAATCATAAAAAATGGTTAAGTTGTCTTACAAACACGCATAGCCACAATCTTTTACATCAATACATGTAAATCGATAAAACATAATAAAAAAGTTCATTTAACTCTAATACATGAAAATGACACGTGAAACATAAAAGATGGCACGATGTTCAAAATTGCTATAAATTATTAAAAACTTCATTATATACTACATTGGTTGTAGTATTATTTTTCTTCTTGTCTTTGTTGCAAGGGACGCGGTGGAGGAAGCGAGGCTGGCGGAGGAAGGAGGCGAAGCGGGGGCCGAGGAGGGAGGCGAGGCTGGGCTGCACAGCGTGCCGCCCACTATGGAGGAATCTGGGCCGCTCGTGGTGCCGCCCATAACCGATGTCGAGGAGGGCGATATTGGGGGTTTTTTGGGCGAGGAGGGCGATATTGCGGCGGAGAATGCCTTTGACGTCGCGTGCGCGGTTGCTCATCAAGCTATGTCAGACTTGGGTGAAATTCCCGTTCGCCAAAAGCAAAAATATGAACGGAGGCCAACTGAAAAGGTATGGTGTTTTTTAAATTTGTAATCGTTAAATCTAATTTATTTAATTAAATTGTTACTGTACTTGTAGATTTATATATACTTGGATTTTAGATTATTAAATCATTATCTGATAAAAAATAGTATAGGTAATAGACTCAATTATAGTGTTAAATAATATTAAATATATCATTGTAATGAAAATTTAATATATTATTTTGTTTGTAAGAAAATAATATTTGGACATATGTAAATAGGTTATAGTGGGTAAAATGAATATAGTTATATTTGTAAATTTGATTTTTATTGTATTTAATCATTATAAAAAATAGTATAGGTAAATCGCGATAATTATACTGTAATATTAAATATGTCATTGTTATGAAAATTTTAATATATTGATTTTGTTTGTAAGAAAACAATTTTCTATATTTTTTATGCGAAAATAGGAAGTTTTGGGTAAGATCGCATGGTCCGATCGAGATAGTCGCCCTACTACTGCATCTGCTCGCAAGAGGAGGGTTGGCGGTGTATTGCAGGGCCATAGTGAGGCCGATAGTGAGGGCGCTAGTGAGGACGATGTTGGTCCCGTCCGCTCAGTTGAGGACGTGATTATGGAGGACCCACCTCAGCAGTCACATCAGGAGGACCCACATCTTGATGACTCACCTCAGCAGCGGCTATCTCTGGAGGAGTCACATGAGCAGCATGTCCCATCTCCGTGTGAGGCATCTCAGCAGGCCCCGTCTCAGCCTGAGCCAGCCACACAGGAGACTCAGTATGGCCCATGTCCATCTCAGCATACCCCATCTCCACATCATGAGCCATCTCAGCATGCCCCGTCTCAGTCTGAGCCAGCCACACAGGCCCCATCTCCGCATGAGCCAGCTGAGCATCTTGTATCTTTGTTGAGGAACTTTGATACGCACATTGCAGAGCTGATATGGACGAAGGCGTCGTTGGACCCACCCGAGGACGTTGTTAGGAGTTTGAGGGTTCAGACACGCCCTATGCAGTTTGCATTTTGGAGGGATCGTATTCCTAGAGGGGTCCCTGTGGAGGGTTCCTGGTTTTGGATTGCGCAGCAGACGGGGTTGACAGGTTTACTTGATTTGCAGTTCGGCAATGTTGATCACAACCTCATTTCAGCATTCGTTGAGAGATGGCATCCAGAGACGAACACCTTTCACTTTCCTTGGGGCGAGATAGCTCCTACTCTACATGACGTGCTGATGATTTTAGGGCTGCCGATCGAGGGATTTGAGGTGACGTCACCATGGACCGGTCATGATAGGGAGATGGCGGAGTGTGAGGCTTTGTTCGGCTATTTGTTTGGGATAGATTCGGACTACAGCTATGATGAGGATGATGTTGACATGGTCCGCGACCTTAGGAAGGGTTGGGTCAAGCAATTCCAGCTTGGGAGGCATGTGATGCGGATGATTGAGGAGGGTGCCTACCCAGAGGATATAGCAGCCGGTTTCTTATGGCACGCCATGTCGGCTAGCATCTTCGTTGACAAGTCAACGAACGAGCTGAAGACCACACCGCTACCTCTTTTTGTGGACTGGGAGCGTGTTGTTCATACTGCTTGGGGTATCGGGGTTCTGGCTCTCCTTTATAGGAACCTCGGAGAGGGTTCTCGGCGCGGAGCTGCACAGTTCGCCGGCTGTGCACGTCTTTTGGAGGTAGTCCTTTAATATAGTTAAATTATAATTTAGATTATTAATATACATTATTGAATTGTTTATAACTAATGGTTTTCTTTCTCTGTACGCAGGTTTGGATTTGGACGTACTTTGTATACTTTCCGGGCAACCCTAACCTCAAGGAAGGTGCGGACGACGACCTCCGACGCGCTGGACGATACTGCATTGGCCGGACACCTCTCCGGTCCTCCCGTGACCAGTCACACTACAGACGAATTCTGGACGAGTATAGGCCAGAGGATGTACGTATTGTTTTTCAATTTTAATTTACAGTAAGATAGCTTAATGAATTAATTTATGGTCCATCGTGTTTTGTTAATTGCAGATACGGTGGATGCCGTACGAGGGTCTTGATTTTCGAGGTCGTCACAGGTCCTCCACTTATCGAGGGATTATTCGTTTTCTCGGTGTAGAGGAGCCATACATGCCAGATCGGCTTACACGCCAGTTCGGTTATCGACAGAGCAGGCCGATGGATATCATTGAGCCTCTGGTTGCAGTTCGTCCTCCTGATTTCAAGGGGACGAGGCGATACCAGTTGCACTTTGACCCGCGTTGGCACAGGTGGGACCAGCGTGAGCATCATCTTTGCCCCCACATCTTAGAGAGTCCTCCTGCGACGATGGCTTGGGATGTCCACGACGCATACCTGGACTGGTATCTACATGTGTCGCATCCTTACGTAAGTCCGCATGCGCCAGTCCAGCCTCGTATCAGTAGAGGACCACCTCCGGCTATCAACTTGCAAAGGGTATGTTTTTTTCCCATTTTATTCTTTTAAATTATTTTATGAAAGTCTATGTTTTTAAAATGTTTATTTTCATTTGCAGCGTCATGCGATGAGCCAGGCCTATCTTCAGGAGCTTATGTTTGGAGGAGGTTGTTTAGGGTGTAAGGAGCACTTTCAGCATTTGCATGACATCATTTTCAGTGACGTCATTCCTGTAGCTCCACCGCTTGTACGGGCTTCACAGATGTCTTCCCATGTATATAGTGCAGACGCTACTACATTTGAGAGAGCCGAATCATCTAGGATGGCGGAAGAGCGTGCAGCAGCTCAGCAGGCATCGTCTCAGCCGACCTCTTATGTTCCTCCAGTATGGGCACCGGACGTGGGTTCGGGTGTGTCCTTAGCTAGTGCTTCCACTCCACATCTAGATGACTCATCTGATAGTGAGACGGAGAGTTCGTAGTATGACTTTTGACTTTTGTGTTTGTACGTTTTTGGGGATTGAAATTCCAGTAAATTAAGTATGACTTTTGGCTTTATTGGTTTCGTATTTAGATATTTGTTCCGTCGTTTCTAATTTGTTCCGTCGTTTCTAGTTTTAGTTCTTTGCTTATTGGTTTGTTGGATTTTCGTGCGTTATTTCTAAAAAACACATGTATATTCTTAAATTACATACACATACTAAAAACACGTACAAATTCTAAAAACACATATACATTCACCGATGGCTTAAATTACATACACATACTAAAAACACGTACAAATTCTAAAAACACATATACATTCACTGATGGCTTACACACTTAAAAAAAATACATACACACTGGAACAAATGACATACACAACTCTTGCACTATACATATACATTCACTCAAGAGCCCAGGATGAACCTCCTAGGACCACGGCGTTCATGCTGATATGCTCCTTCTCCTAGCTACATCGCAGAAAAACTTGAAATCCTACAAATACTGAAATATGGAGATCCCATGTTTTTCTGTGCTGCAGCCAGGAAAAAAGAGCAGATCAGCATGTACGCCATGGCCCAAGGAGGTTCGTCTAGCATTTTCAGAACTTCAGTCCCTGAGGAACACAGTCAACCGCCTTTTCCACCTTCACTAGTGAGCTTAAACCGAACTGTCTTGTATTCATTGTAGACTCACGTCATGTTGTGGTCATTTCTAACAGTGCGTTAAGATGAATGCGATTGCCTTGTGGACATTATCCTCTTGACCGAGTCAAGAGTCCTAGGACGAACCTCCTTGGGCCATGTCGTTCATGCTGATCTGCTCTTTTTTTCTTGCTGCATCACAGAAAAACTTGAAATCCTACAAATACCGAAATTTGAAGATCCCATGTTTTTCTGTGCTGCAGCGAGAAAAAAAGAGCAGCTCAGCATGCACGACATGGCCGAAGGAGGTTCGTCCTAGGACTCTTGACTCGGTCAAGAGTATAATGACCACAAGGCAATCGCATCCATCTTAACGCACTGTTAGAAATGACCACAACATGACGTGAGTCTACAATGAATACAAAACAATTCGGTTTAAGCTCACTAGTGAAGGTGGAAAAGGCGGTTGACTGTGTTCCTCCGGGACTGAAGTTCTGAAAATGCTAGACGACGAAACCCACAATATTGAATTCTTGTATCTGAAATAAAATATTATTTAATTAGATTCCAACGAATACTACAACCTAATAGCGTAAATAATCAATAAAATACATATATTTATTTTTCTTACCGCGATCAAACACATCCCTTCCTCTTGGATGTGAAAGCTTGCCTCTTTGGGTGAGACAAGCTTGGTAGAGAGGGGACCCCGTATGGCCTATTTATAGGCATATTGGGCGGCACATTGTGCCGCCCATGGGCTGTACAGCGGAGTTGTGGTGATGAAATGATATGGGCGGCACTGTGTGCCGCCCAATATCATGGGCGGCACACAGTGCCGCCCATGGGCTGTACAGCGGAGTTGTGGTGATGAAATGATATGGGCGGCAGCTATGATGATGGCGGGGAGGCCGATTCGGACGGGGATTAGATAGCTTTTTTTATGTTTCATGTTAAACTAGTGTACGCTTTAATGTTTTCGTGAACGTGTTTTTGTTAATGATTAGTAATATTGTTGTCTCGTATAGCATTTTCCCGATTTTTTTCAATTCTCAAAAACAAATGATTAAAAACACAATATACGATCAATCTCAATCAAACTTTCACACAAAAGGAAATACAATATCATATATAAAGTCGATTACAATCCAAAAAACCTAGGTAAGTATGTCAGGTCGCCCATGATATGCTCGCTCCTCTACATAATTCTTGAACCTATCCTTGAAGCGCTCATGACTATCCCATCCATCAACACTTGGATCCTTGTAAATGCGCCACTGTCTTGGAGGCGGTGGAATGGGACAATGGTCATTAACAAGCCAAATCTGTACACGTAAACAATACAGTTACTAAAAAAATTATGAAAGAATAAGTAAATACGAGAGAGTAGGACTCCACGTACCGGTACGTAATGGTCTCTCCTGCCTACATGTGCTATCGCATAAACCTTTGTCGGAGGCTCGGCACCCGAGGGGGGGCCTCAATGGAAGACATGTGTGCGGTCCGAACCATGATAAGACAACAACAGCCACTTGGTGTTCCGTTGCTAATGCCAACCCAGTAATAGGCATTATACACCAGAAGTTTGCCGTGCACGGTGAAGGAATATAATTCAATTTCCTAACAAATTCTTCCAACGTCAACGCTTCCTCCGCAAGAATCTCTACGTAGTTCGCTCCATGTGCCTGGACGTGCTTCGAAAGCCCTAACCGGACATCAATGTACTCGTCTTCTTGGCGACACAGCAAAACGACAAGAGAACGGAATCCACAATGACCATCACCTTTGACATTTTGAACTCCAGAAATGTAGGCGAGCATGAAATGATCAATATTCTCGTGCCCCCAGTTGAAGCCGAGATACTTGACCGGCTTGTTTGAACCCGACTTGGACTTGGTTGAAGCAGATTTCGGCTTTGCAGGTTTAGTGGCACTCCCCTTTGCTGTTGAAACTCCACTGTGAGGTCGTCCGCTAGAAGGGCATCCTTTCGATCCCGGGGATCCAACGGACGATTTCACATTGGTCGTCTCTTTCTCTGCAGGCTCATCCTCCTCATCCACTCCCAGCTCCTCATCCTCCATCTTCATCTTCTGCTTCTCCTTCTTCATGTTTGCATCCACATGCTCGTCCCAACACATTTTCCTCTTCGTACCGGTCTTTCTCGCATTCATCCTAGGCCTCCCCTTCTTGGTCTCGCTACGTGGCGGGTCTTGAATATCGCACGATGTAGGGTCCTTTGACTCACGCCACTTTTCCGCCATCTTCTTTAAATCAAATCCCTCAACTGTCCCACATAAGTACTCTTCAACGAAGTCATCCACCGTGACATTGTCCGCTGTCAGTGAAACACCATCATCGACATCAAGATCCTTAGCATCCACCCCTTCCCATCGGATCTGCTTCCAGAAAATATCAACCTCTTCAGGCACTAACGGATAACCCGTCTCCATGTAGACCTTAATTGTGTGTGGGCAAGGCAGCCCCAGTGTGGACCTCCACCAAAAATCAGCACATTTGTTCCCAATTTTCCCCTCCTTTGCTAACACAGCTTGGGCATACAACATCCTCAGGCATTTTTCAGAGCACTTTTCAAGGATGCGCTTGAAGAACACCTTAACCCACTCAGGGCCTTTCACTATCTCCATGGGAAAGGCAGTGCAGTTCTTGGTCATCTCATATCGGATCTTCCGATGCTGATCAACAAACATGTTGTCGATGTGCTGCACAAGTGTGTCGAACCCTCCGACGGATGTCTCAATCATGTCCTTAAGCATAGAGTGCTGACCCTCAACCCTGAAAATAATATATTCGTATACAATTAAGTAAATAAATTTTATAACCCAATTTGATTGCAAATGTTTGTATGAAAGTTACCTGTTTGATGTTCTTGTGGCAAAATGGAGAACATCATCACACCATGCCGCAACCAGCTTCTTCTTATGCTCATTAAACCAAGTTTGCTCCACATATCGCACCAAGCCTTCACTCCATATCCCCTTAAAGTGAGCAAGCCGCTCTCTGTACTCCTCCTTTGTGTGAGACATCATCACCCGACGAACACTTCCCGAGAATTTCTTCTCGTCAATCTTCATCGTCTTAGCATATGCCTTCACATTACGGTCTACATGGACCTGACACAAGTGATGACGAACCTTCGGAAACACCAGTTTGGCAGCCTTGATCAGTCCTAGCTCTCGATCAGACATGATGCATACGGGATTTTTCTCCCCGTACAACCACTTCAATCGTCTCAGCGCCCATGCATAGTGGTTTGTCGTCTCCCTTTCCATGAACACAAGAGCAATGCAATATGTGTAGTTGGTGCAAGTAAACCCAACAATCTGGAACAGAGGCATACCGTACCTATAAATGCAACACACACAAAAATTAAAACCCGCAGAAAATACCATTATCTACACATAATACAAAAAAGACTAAGGTTTACCTGTTGGTTTTGTAGGTCGAATCCATAATGACGACATTAGGAAACATGCACAACAAATGTCGAGCGTCTGAATGAGAAATAAACAAGCATGCCAAAACCTCCTTCCCATCTTCCCTCGTCTTAGTAGTAGTGTCCAACAAATAGTCTTTCGCATTCAAAAATCCCAATGACCATTGTGTCACATTCAGATTGCCCAGGGATTTCAACCTCTCCTTAGCCCTAACAGTGTACACATGATTCCTCAAACTCGTTGCACTCGAATATTCATTCCTAAGCTGTGTAGAAATAACATTGGGTCTTGTACCCGCCGCAGTATCAATCATCACTTTCCTACGCTGCTCCTTCGTAAGTCGGGTAGCAAATGCATGGCCGGTCAAGGTGGTAGAAAGCATATGGTTATGGGATCCACTAACAACCGATAAGGTCCACCCAGGATCTCTAATAACATTTCCTTCCCTAAAAGTACCATGCAGCAAAAAGGGATAACCCTTCTTTTTTGACCTAGTTTTATTCACTCGTATCGGGCTGACCTTTATACCATCGACTACCACCTTCTTCTTGCCGGACCTAGGTAACCCGGATCTCTCACAGTGAAGTATAATCTTTTTAGGATTTGATGATTTAGTAGTGATCACCATAAAAAGACTAAAACCTACCCTTTGCACCCAATCTCGCAATCCTTCCTTACTAGAAAATATCTCAGTAGTAGTAAAATGGGATGAGAAGTCGATAGCTATAAATCCATCATCACTAGAATCACCCTATTTATATACAAAAATTACCACATTAGAGACTAATTAATAATTAAATTTCTAAAAACTAATATCAACAAATTAAATATTATTTCAAAACAGTTTAACATTTCAAAGACTAAGTACATTTAAGATCTAATTATTTTATACAGTAAAAATTACAATATTACATACCTTGAAGTACTCGGGAGAAATTGGCGCCTGCAAATCACCCTCATCATCTACAGATGTGTTAGCGCTCGAAGAGGACTCCGACAATCCCCTCCAACCAGAACCGCTTGACAACGACATTTATTATGAAAATGAGTTTCTAGATTTGGATACAATACAATACCACCATCCCTAATTTATATAGCCGGCTACACCTGTACTGGGCGGCCCTACGTGCAGCCCACATCGACCGTTGGGAGTGAAACGTATACTCACTGGGCGGCACCACGTGCCGTCCATGAACCCTAGGCGGCACCACGTGCCGTCCAAGAACCCTGGGCGACAGGAAGTGCCGCCTATGAACCATGTCCCCCCAAAAAACCCGGTTCACTGACCCAGTTTCGTGGGCGGCACGAAATGCCGCCCACAACCCCGGTTTCAATGAACCGGTTTTTAAAAACACATTTTTATTTATTTCAAAAAAAAATCCCTAAACTGAACCCATCATGGGCGGCTCGTAGAGCCGCCCATGGAACTCGGGTTTTATCGGCGGCATGTCGAACCGCCCATGGAAAAGTGCGCGGCTAAAAAAAAGTGACTGCGCGGTTTTGCGCCGTAATAATACAGACTTTCGATTTTGAACAATAAATATTACGAACCTTTCTACACGCCGGATTGAAAAAAATATAATCATAAAACTTTAATTTTATCAATTCTACTAATTGCAATAACTATACTCCTTCCGTTCACATTTACATGTCATTTTAAAGTTTTATACATATATTAAGAAAATCATTGAATATGTTTTAAAAATATAAAAAATTCTCAATTTAATCACTCACCACCTTTTAAAACTAATAGATGAAGAGAAAATAATCAACATTATCAAGTTTCAATACAAAATTTATGATTTATATGTGTAATATCCTCCATAAAGATCAAGCGAGTGTACAAGTACTGTATTAACATACTCCATCCGTCTAAAAATATTTATCTTTCTATTATTTTTCACACTTATTAAGAAGAAGAGTATTATAAATACAAATATAATCTTATTTATCATAATACTTTTTTTACTTTATTAAAAATCAGTACTAATAGCATACTTAATTGTAAGAGTTAATGTGTAAAGTAATGAGCAAAATAGCCAAAAACATAAGTATTTGTAGACTAAAATTAAAGAATTGAAAGACAAGTTAATTTTGTTGAATATAAATGCTCAATATCGAAAGCTACAACTTAATTAAGCTTAGTATTATAAGGTTGATGAACTACTACACTTATTATAAATTAATTTAGATTGAAATTTCACTAAACTTAATTATGTATTAAACACGTGTGCATATATACGCTCGTACATATACGATCCCCAATCAATTATACGTGTCGGTCGGCAGACTTTTATCAACTTCGAACAAAACACACTTATTAGGATGGAGATGGATTATTTAGTGTATAATATATACTAGTAAAAGTAGAACAACAAAATGTGGTAGGAGATAAAAGGAGGACGAGGCCTAGTGTAACTCCATCCCAATTAGTGTGACTCATAAATGCACAAAACATTGAATGCAACGCGGTATTGTGAGGCTGCAATTAAACCCACCCCCCATTGTGTGTGTAATTGCACTTGCTGCCACCTTTTAAGGAAAGTATTCGAAGTATTAGATAAATTTTCGTAGTCTAGAAACCGAAAAAGTCGATAGTCAAACAAATCGGCATGAAAAAACAATACAATAACATAAAAAATAAAAGAAGCAAACAAATTCAAATGGAAAGCTAAGATGATCTAGGGAAGGGAAGGGGTGAATAGGACACAAACACGAATGAGTAAAACCTAACGCCGCGTCGTGTAGCTATATAGCAGGTTAGCAAAAGAATTTACTCTTGGGAAAACGCGAAAAAACTCCTGAGAATTGCCCCGTCTTGAAGAGTCATCAGGAATCACAGAATCACAACCTCATTTGAAACACAAACTCGATCCAAAAGTCCAAGATCAACTCCACATGAAGAGAACGCTAGCCTCTTACCTTTGATTAACTTCTACTACCTTTGATCTAAGATAACTGTTGTTTTAACTTTGAACAAGATATTTAATAAAAGTATTAACTAGATCTAAAATCTTACACTTTTTATTAATTCTTCAACATATTTAATGTTCGCTACCTTTTTTTAGCCAATGGAGAGTTTAGAAGCAAAATTTCCAATAAAAAATTTCAATAAGAATTAATTCTCATAACTCACTTTTTTAAAATATCTAGAAAATCTAAAATGATATATAAAGTTGATCAAAATCCAAATACTAAAACCACATATAATTCAGATAGGAGGAGGAGTATATCTCACTACATAGGTCAGCGGTGACCTCTTCACCTTAATCAAATTCAATGCTCTTCCTCTCTTCTTGTTTCTATAAATGTGAGGATTTCCCAATTCCCATCTCCATACCCTTTTCCTCTCACTCTTATACTCTTCTTAATCCCCTCCATCTTCAAACAAGAAGATCAAGAAAAGACTAATCAAGGAGTTAATTTGATTGATTAATCAGATAATTAGTTTGTGTTAATTTATATACTTGAAGATCAATGGGGAGGCCACCATGTTGTGACAAAGCTGGGGTGAAGAAGGGTCCATGGACTCCAGAAGAAGACATCATTCTTGTGTCTTATATCCAAGACAACGGCCCTGGAAACTGGAGAGCTGTTCCTATTAACACTGGCACGACTCTTCTCTTAATTATTTGTTTATCCCTTAATTATTAATTAACATGATTTTCTTTTTCTAACTATTATTGTGTGTGTTAATTTGAGTGCAGGTTTGCTTAGATGTAGCAAGAGTTGTAGGCTTAGATGGACCAATTACCTCAGGCCTGGCATTAAGAGAGGCAACTTCACTGAGCAAGAGGAGAAAATGATCATCCATCTCCAAGCCCTTTTGGGTAATAGGTAATTTTTATACTTAACATTAATCCAAGTTTATTAATATGTTTCATTTTCTAGTTTTTTACCGGAAAATGGGTTTTTATTTTTTTAGAAAAATATAACCTTCCTATGTGTATATATAAAATAAACTCTTAAAAACGCCATGAATTGACCGACCAATTGAGTTTAAGTCTTTTTTTTTTGTTCGAAAGAGATGTAGTACTCTCGAAACGTTTTCCAACGCCATAAATTAACCAATTGAGTTTAAATTCTTCTTTTATTCGAAAGAGATGCAATACTCTCGAAACGTTTTTCTCAACGCCATGAATTGACCAATTAAGTTTAATTAAGCTTCTATTTTTCCGAAAGAGATGCAGTACTCTCAAAATTTAGCGTTTCAGAAATTATGAGAGTTCCAATTATTCTTATGAGTTAAAGATTGGATTATTGGTGTTGTGTAGATGGGCTGCAATAGCATCTTACCTCCCACAAAGAACAGACAACGACATCAAGAACTACTGGAACACACACCTCAAAAAGAAGCTAAGCAAGCTCCAAAATCAACTCTCCACAACAAAATCAACATTAATCAATAGTAAACCTAATTGTGATCATCTTTTGAACTCTTCATCGGACGAACAAGGCGAGCCGTCGACGTCACGTGGGCAGTGGGAGCGGCGCGTCCAAACCGACATAAACCTAGCCAAGAAGGCGCTCATGGACGCGCTCTCGGTCGACACGAAAGTGGGCCCCACGACATCATCGTCGTCCTACGCGTCAAGCGCGGAGAACATTGCACGGTTGCTAGAGGGATGGGGCACGTCACCCGAGAAGAGGGCGAAAAAGGAGACGTTCGGTTCGGTTTTCGGGTTCGAGTCATTCGACTCGTCGAACTCCGGGAACTTGTCGCCGGAGGAGGGGAGTGTGGTGCAAGGGGAGAGTAGGGCGGAGTGTGAGGGCACTTTGTGTTCCATTGAGAAGTGGTTGTTTGAGGAGGGAATCAAGTTTGAAAATGATGATCATGATTTGTTCTAAACACATAATAAAATGACTTGATTATGATACTAATTGATTTAATTAGTCACTTCACTTGTTATTTAGTACGTACGGTCATCCTAG